>JBBMOE010000039.1:68552-168552 GCA_037975065.1 Chaetodon trifasciatus
TGTATAAGAGACAGCCCCCCCCTTTCTCCATCAGTGCCTCTCACATGAAAGGAAAATGAGACTATTGACATTTGAAAAGATTTTATTGGGCAGAACTGTCCCATCAGCTCCTCGAGCTGAAATCCAAGTGAATAGAAAACAGCTTGGCTCCACTGGAGGACATTTATTGGCTGTAAATGAGCAGGGAAGTACATTGTGATAAATGACACCTCTAACTATGTGCAGCAGCACACTGTCATTTTACTGGGCTCATGCTAATTGGCTTGCCTCTGTAGTACAGTATGCAGACTTTTATTAAGCGATTTTAAAGCAGTGCAGTGGCTGCAGGTTCAGTTTTCACTGTGACCAGACTTTATACACCAAATATTATTATAATATCCATATGCAATGCAGATTCGTATCTTATTATACAGGCTCTGTACAGATTGCATGGGCCTATATTTGCATTAACATACATTAGAGAGATGAAATCAAAGCCTGGATGGGTGTCAGCTAGAGCATTTGACTTGTATTGAAATATTTATTCACTGTTTTGTTTCTGTTGACAATAACTCATGACTCTAAGAAAGGGCAGAAATGGCAGTTTATTAACTTTCTCAACATACGCTCAAGCCTTCAATTACTGTCCAGAAAAAGAAATCCCTCTGAGCTTTTTCTGAGCAAACAACATTTAAAAATATCCAGTCTCTCTCTCTCTCTCTCTCTCTGTTCTTACATGATACGTGGTGAAAAGCCTTTTTTTTTTTGTTTCACTCTTAACTTAGCTGACCTCTTTTCTCACTAATCAACCACCTTGGTCTGGCCTTTCTTGCGGTTATCTAAGTGGTAACCTACATAAATCTCAAAGTGTCGCAATACAAAAACTATGAGAGCAAAATACAAACAACTATATGAAAATTTCCTGGTTATGACCTATTTAACAATACACATGTAATAAACTGGGGTGCTTCTGTTATTCCATTTATGTGAGACTGCAGATTAAGTCTATTTCATGTTTTGTTACTGGTTATACTATGATTTAAAGGCTACACCTTTTAGTAACATGTCCTTTATTTCTGATAAGTTCTGCTTCGGTGATTTTTAAGAAATGAGTTTGAGGAAGGAAAACCTTTCTTGTGAGAGACAAAGACAAAGCTCTATGGTTCAAATGTAATGTCATGTGGAATTAGCTAACAAATGTTTCATCGCTGCATCAGTATTTATGGTGTCTTATTAAGTCTGTGTGGGCTGGGCTGCATGTGTACGGCACAATAAGTAACACAAGCTAACTAACTGGAGTGAATTTAAGCAGTCAAATAAAACACGGATCTGGAGAAGAGGACAGAGGCATGACATGCAGCATGAGAGGTCACAGAACTGTGGGCGGTAAATCTCTGACATACATGCAGGTGAAGAGGCGAAGGGCGCAGAGTCGTCCTCGGCCTTTTCAGTTCCAGTAAATGGAAAAAGCTTTTCAAAACGATCTGCGCCGTGGACTCAAAAATCACCGCAAGCACGTGCCGTGAAACCGGCGCTTACTTGATTTTACAGCAGCAGTAGATGGGTTTCACCCCGATCCTCTCTTCCAGCGCCGAATGCTAAAGCAGCAGACATCTGCTCGCAGCGAAACGGTTGGCTGTTCCTCTCACTGGCAGGGTCAAGAAGCGAGCAAGAGCTGCTTCCCCAGGTACATGCTGCTCTGGCCTGAAAGATTGTTAGTAAGAGCCTGTAATATCTGGAGAGAGGAGTGTGCAACAGTGGAAACAGTGGTTCTCTGTATAAATCTACTCTGCACACACACTCACATACACACACACACAGACACACGTATATACAAAAACAGTCAGCATTTGACCTGAGCAGCTCTAATGGAGTTGAAGTGAGTGAACAAGGCCAGTATTATAGAGCCAAGCACCTCTGTCTGTATATGAGTGTGTCTGTTTTTGCATCATTTAGAGTTCAAACAGGTCTCTCTCTCTTTCTCCCTGTGTCTCTCTGCCTCTCTCGCCCTCACTGTGTGTGCTGATGAGCTGCGTGAGTGATTATGGAGGTAATGAAAGGCATCATGGCAGTGGGTTACTGAACGGTAATGACATTTCATTACATTAGTGCTCTGGTCTTCATCAAAGGGGAGCAGGTAGAAACAGAAATGAAGACTTGTGCGGTAGTGCTAAAGAGATCAAGACCGGGGGAAAGAGGGAGAGACTGAAAGTCTTCATTAAAAGGACGTTACTTCAAAGATCAAAGTTGATGCCATGCAAAGTAAAAGTCTGAGTCAGGCTTTATCCATTTTATTTTGCACTCTGAAATTATGTTTTACAGTAATGTGACTTCTCTTCTTTGCCTCTAAAGGGGGGACCATCACTCTTTGGTTGAACTGCTCACAACTCAAGGGGTTACTAGTTGCTTCCTTATGCGTCATTTTAAAGGATCCCAAATCGGAATGGCTGGAGCTAAATATGCTCCTGATGCAAAATAAATTATCTTTTCACCGAACATTTCAGCTAGACAATGAACCCCTGTTTGCTCCAATGAAGCTGCCCACTGATCAACAGAAGACTGTGGATGCACTGAGTGTAACTCTATTAAAATGCTGCACTGCTTTGCTGGAAAACATATGCATAGTCACACAACTTTCCCTGGATAAATAATATATGTGTATACATTAGTTTAGCTTCAGTAATTGTGCAGATAAACACCGGCCTGTGCTGCCTAATATTGTCTGCACACTGTCTGTTGTCCCATGTTTGATTGGAATAATGAGCAAATAACCTGCTAATGACGCTGAAGACGTCACCAGAGATTGACCATTAGCTCTGACTCTGTCCTCTCCTCATCAGGTAATGACCACGCCGCTGCCTCTAATGCTTCAAGAAGTGGTGACAGCGAGGCTCCGGCTGCACCTGATTCTGGCCTGGACCCCATCAGCCAGGCTGTCACCACACCTTCACCCAATGACCCCGACACAAATTCAAGTTCAGCAGTCGCCAGCAGTTTGAGCAACGACACAGCTACAGATGGGAAAACCATCTCTCCGACGCCGGAACCAAAGGAAGATAACGGTAACTGTGCTGTTATTAATCCTGCGTCAGTCACTGATCTGTTGTTGTGGTTATTGTTTCTGCCTGTTTGCCAGTACAGACGTTTTGTCACACTTCCGAAGGGTTTATTAGGGAGTCCAGCAGCAGGTGGCTGAGAGTCGAGGAGCTATATTTAACAAAGTCCTTATCTCTGTTTTCCACGTCCAGAAGTGGGCCACCGAGTGAGTGGCAGGGTTAAAGCGTTGGCAGTCAGGCCACAAACACAGGAAGAGGCCGAGAGCTCGGTCTGGTTTAAAAAAACTAAACTGAGCACAGAAAGGGAATGAACCTCAGAGGTAAGGTGCAAGATAAAAGTAAAAGAGGAGAACAAAGAAGACTGAGTTAATTAAATCTGTGCTATCTGTTGGGGGAGCAGTGGTAAAACATACTGAGAGAGAAGTTTGGTCAGAAGACATTCAGATGGTGTTGAGGAGAGAAGTGATTAAATGCTGTGTGACTTTTCACAAGGGGGTGAGAAAGGTAGATGTGAAACCCCCCCAGGCTCCCTCTCTCTCTCACTCACACACACACACACACACACACAGTGCTGGTTCACACATTAAACTCATAAACATATTCACAGGCACATTTTTAGGCGCTTAGTTTATTTTGTGGAACAAAATGTTCACGTTGGCGCACAACTTTAAGGGTTGGTATCTCCGTCTAACTGTGGAAAAGGCTTTTTTTTTTCATACCCAGTTTTGCAGATATTCAGCTTTTAGTGCTCTGCTTCCACCCGATGCAAGTGAGGTGAATTGATTTATATTTGTGGTGCTTTGAAACAGCCTTGAACATTTCCACTTTAACAGCAGTAAGAGTCCACAGCCACACTAGCTACTGTCACCATGCTACATAACATGCTGATGCTAAGCAGGCAGAGTGCCTACCATGTTCACCATCTCAGTTGAGTGTGTTAGCATGCTAGCATTCGCTAATTAACATGAAACACAAACAACGTGAGGCTGATGGGAATGTCACTGGCTTTGCAGGTATTTAACGTATTGGACAAACTGAAATTTTCAACTGATTTTACCATTAATTCTGAGGGAAAGATGAATGCCACATGGCACAAAACCTATGACAACCCATCCAATAGCTGTTGAGACATTACACTGTAAACCAAAAATGTCAACCATATGGTGGCGCTAGAGGAAAAAGTCAGGGTCACTGAATCTGAATGGATCATGAATATTTGAGCAAGATTTCATGTCTGTTTCATAATTAGCGTGACATTTCACTTTGGACCTCAAATGTCAACCTCATGTTGATGGTAGATCAAAATCATAAGGAATTTATCCTCTGGGGATCATGAATGTGTAACATTTCTGGATATTCATCTAAAAGTTAATTCAATTTGGACCAAAGTGGTGGACAGATTGACCAACACTGTCATCTCCAGGACCACGCTGGACTAACCAGCACCAGCAACATCTGTTTCCAGAAAAAAATGTCTTTGTACTAATAGTCCACGGGACACAAAGTCAACAGTTTACATTGAGACATTTGTTTTTATCAAAATTTTCAATTCTCTAAATTCCGTTTACCTCCATTGTATTGGGGTGGAGGCAGAAGTCTCAGAGGTATATCTTAAAATCAGGACCAAGAAAACAATAATAATAATTATCTGCATACCACTAAAGGAAAGTGAGAAGATCTCTTTATGTGTAATTTGGCTGAATGGGCCCTTTAATGCCTCACATTATCCAGTCAGACACACGTCGTATTATGCATGTACAGAACACTGTTCAGCAGGCTCATGTTAGTTTGCTGATTATGTAGTGAAGTATTGCAGGATAACTAGAATTACAGTTGAATTACAGTATTTTTATGATAATACTGCCTTTGTCTTTCTGCAGGTACCAACATCGTCTCTCCCTCAGAGGCTGCCAGTCCTGAAAAGAACTTAACGGATCCGTCGACACCACAGCTACCAATTCCTCCTTCGGAGAGCCAAGACCCCACCTCTCACGCCTCCCTTAACTCCACCACTATCAGCCCCACAGACGCAGCTGGCACTGCCTCAGCAGACATCACACCGGCCATCACACCACCCTCAAACACATCACATCATGCTGCATTTCCACTTCCTGACACACCATCAAACCAGACCACTCACCCCCAAACACACTCAGTCACTTCTGTCCCAACACCTGAGCCCGAAACCATCGCTGTTACCAACGTTACCCAGTCCAGTTCAACATCCAGCACCAGTTCCCCTCAAGAGCCCCCCAGTTCTGAGTCACCGGCGCTCACATCTCCACAAACCACTTCACAGCCCGACGGACATCCTGAGACCTCCACTGGAACCCACCACAAGTCTACCACCTCCCCTCAGAGTAGCCCCTCCGCCCAGGCCAAACCCCACGCCGACACCCCCTCCCAGCTCAACGTAGGGGGCGACAGTAAGTGCTTCATGTCTTCTGTGCTGGTGTATGCATTTTGTTGTGGAGGATTCACTGCTGGGATATTGACAGAGCCCGAAGTGAACTGGCTTAACAACAAAGGCCACGCTGTTCTTTGTTTTCCAGCACAAGCCAGTCCTCACGTCTACACACACAGACACAAACACACACCACGCACCCCCCCACCCCTGTCTACATCTTCTACAAGCACTGTCACCACCAAGCACTCCACAATCATGGCTCTGTTTGGGAAAGGGATAGAGGCAGTCATGGGACTCGAGGCCTCAAGAATGCTCTGTTTTCCTTCTTTTTTTGTCTCTCTCAACCTCTGCCTGTCTGCTAAATGATTTATATAGCCACAGTATATGTTTCTCCAGCTATACTCTGTTCTTCCACCTTGAGGGGACTTTTATCAGGATTGCAAGAAAAGGAAAACCTGATTAACTCTTCTCAGTTGACCAGCCTGCTTGAGCACAGTTAAAATCTAAAATTCTCTCTGCTTCTCTCACTCTGTGCGGTTTTATTAGGCCACGCTTGGCACCTCGCCTCTTTCCATTAGCCAGAGGAACAGGGAGCGTTCGCCGCTCTGTGATTGTTGTTACTTTCAACCAGAGGACATTAAAAAAAAAAAAACAGCTTGGTTTACAGAACGGTCTTCCCTAGAAACATTCATATACAGAAGTACACTGCCAAAAAACATAGGCCCAAACTCCTCCTGCACAGAAATATACAAACACAGAGAAAACATAGAAAGGTCCTGAATGATGATACTATTAGAGATTGAACTGCTCTCTGAGAGAAGACGTGCTGTAGGCGCATACAACAGAAACTTCTTCTAATTCTAAAAAGGAAGTCCTAAAATTCTGCCCTTTAAATTAATTTGTTCAACAGAGAGCTCAAGTACAAGCTTAACATCGCCGTCCTGTGTTTGACATTTCTGTCCAGAGCTACATGATGAACGCCCCAGCTCAACATGCTGCTGTTGGGTCTATATTTAGCTCCAGTCTCAGCTTTAAATAAGCTGTAATTCTACCATGTAAAGTCAAAGTGAAAGACACATGTATTGTGGATCGTGCCCTGCTCAGCTATGCCCTGTGCTTTTGTTCCAGCCACGATGGTGCACGAGTCTCCCACATTAGACCCCCTCCTGGCTGGCCTGGTGTCAGCCTTCATCATCACCGCTGTCATCATCACTCTGCTCCTCTTCCTCAAACTGCGCCGAAGAGACAGCCGACCAGAGTTCCGCAGGCTGCAGGACTTACCTATGGTGAGCGCGTCCTCCACATTCAGGCACCACTTTGCTTTCACTGCACAGTTCCTGCTACCAACCACAATATATTATAGACAGGTTGCAACTAATGGCTTTATTCATATTGCATCATTTACTAATGATTCATAGATGAAGAACGGAGCAGCTTCTGGGCTTCCAAGTTGCAGTTTATCCTTCTAACTTATTCACATTTATAAGTGCAGAGGAAAAGTAGATAATGAGAATATGTTAGCGTTAGATGAGGAGACTGGTACCACTCTGATGTCTGTACGGTAAAATTGAAGCCAGCAGTTGGTTAGCTTAGCTTAGCATAACAAGCACTGGAAACAGCTAGCCTGGAGTCACCACTCCTTGCATGGCAACCTTAAGACAAGATTGCAGGCATTAAAGTGGTTTGGCACATAAACACCAAATGTTTTTACACCCTTGTTTTTGCACAGACTAAACAACCGAGATATAGCGTGCTTATTTAAGAGCTTAAGAGGTGCTGGTAGGCCGATTTAGTTATCTTTGCACAGAGCCAAGCTAGCTATTTTCCCCTTGTTTCAAGTTAACCGGCTGCTGGCTGTAACCCATATTTAACAGACATGAGACTGGTACCAAACTTCTAATTTAACTCTCGGCAAGAAGAGTATTTCCCAAAATGCTGAAATATTCCTGTTAACTTGACTATTAATGACCCACCAGCCAGTCATTATTATTAATGGCTTAACTGAGCTATGAAACACTTATTATCATTAATTAACTATCAGTTACAACTTGTAAACCATTTATAAAGGCTAAGGAAGTGGTTGTGTAAACATATGTTAGCTTTTAATGTGTACAGTACATTAGCTGTGGATAATTATTGTTATGTTGCTCCATTTCTTCTGTGTAGGACGATATGATGGAGGACACACCCTTGTCCATGTACAGCTACTGATGGAGGCGTGAATGAAATGTTTGGCTCAAAAACTGTCCTCGTATCCAGGCTCACGCTGCAGCGGTTGTCGAACCTGGTCTCTCTTCCTCAATGTGTACCAAACAGAAAGAATTCTGGGTAGGTGTGGGAACATTTCTGGATTGCTTTCATTTAACCTGATCACTGACATGTAGGAAAGGACACGGTTGAAGCTGCAGCGGACAATGAAGATATCGCCCACGCTGGGGTTGTTTTGGCTATTTTGGTGTCTGTAATTAGAAATTAGGCCAATGCCCCCGATAAATCCTGTACAATTAATATTTTCAGCCCATCTTTTGTGGTACGGGAGTTGTGTCATAGATTTTGATTTCCCCAGAGTTGAAAAGGGTACGTGTGACGCAGGAGGCAACATCATCAGTTGTATCCATCATTTGGATGTTTCACACCTGGACGCAGACTCAGCCTGTCCTGCCAGACTCTTACCTGGGGGCACTGGTCTAATTTCCCTGTTATCAGCTAGACAGTCTGACTGAGAGGCCAGAGAGAAGACATGAACAAAACAAACAGCCTGATTATAGTGTTAAAGAGGTTGCACTTTACTTTTTCAGGAGTGGAAAATAATGGACAAATATTTTGTGTATCAGGACGTTTGAGATTTGTGTGCATTCGTAAGTGCAGGTGTAGCAGTGTGTGTTTGTAGGTGTGTGTCTGTTAAAGGTGCATGTATGGATTTTTTGAAGGCATGACAGGGGATATTTAAGTTTTTTTTTTTTTTTCCAGTTTCTGTGTTGGAGGCCCTGCTGCCTTCTGGCCTGATGCTGATATGCGCAGTGTGTTTTTTGTTTCTTTCCGGGGATCTTGAGTCCAGGAAAGAGTGCCTTACACAGTATAGGTACAGCTCTTATTGTATACTGTATTTATAGTCAAACCAACTAACTTACAGATTTACCAGTCATTCCCAGTACTCTGTGCGATTCCCACTTAAAACACACACTCTGGGCCAGGCAGCTGCTCTGACTTGCCTGAGTTTGAAGATCCTCTAGCCTTGAGCGTGTTCACCATCAGGCACTCATTCATACAATGACAGTTGCAGACCGAAATTGGCCAGCGGCCTTTCCACACAGTGTTAGCATTGTCCTGTGTTGTAAATACTACTGATGATTGCATCATGCAACAGTGACTTCATGAAACTCTTCATCAGAGCTGCTGCATAAGAGCTCACAAACATATTGAAGATGTTACATGGACTGACCCGACAGCACCTTTCTCTCAGTAGGCAAGTTCACAAGTATTGTGTTGATTATCGTGTGTATCAGCCTCGCTGTGTGTTTGCTCTGCAAATGTGCAGGAAACCGATGACAGAAATCAATAGGAGCTAATACCTGTGTTCACATTTTGATCTATGTATCATAAATAACGATAGATGGGGGACAAATGAAAGGAAAAATTACATTTAATTAATTAAATTTTGAGCAGTGCTGCCCAAAGAGGGGCCTGTTGGCCAGAGTTGGCCCGCCATTATGTTCAATTTGGCCAGCCAAATGTTCCTAAGGGAAAAAAATAAGAATTGATTAAAAAATATATCATAGAAATCATTGTTTATGCTGTTTCGTGTGGTAAAAATGCTCTTTAATTATGTAGGACAGCAGGCAGAGTGACACTGCAGGAGGTCAGTCAATTAAGGGAAGTTGGGCTCCTAGTACCATTTTGCATCTTAACAACACAATAAAATAAGTGTTGGCTTTTGGCCTGTGTCCCAACATTAGGTGTCAGCTTTTGCCCTCCAAGAGAAAAAGTCTGGGCGCCTCTCATCTAAAGATAGTCCCTCGGCCCTTAATTTTTCCAATCATCACCCATCCTGACATCTAGTTCTAACACGTGCGATGTCTGATATTGGTGTAAAAACTGTAAATACCCTGAATGCATAATGAGGCTTTGCTCCCAGATGTGGATTACTGGACTGTCCGTGTTTTATGATTAAAAGTATTTTGAAACCATCCTCCACTTCAGATCTGTTATTCAGTCTTTGTTGTAAACTGCTGTTTGGCTGCAGCACCAACAAACAAAAGTGCCATCAGGACACAACACTGATCTACAGAAGCAACCACAGAGAGTCGAGCTCCTCTCTTTCAACTTTTACACAGACTTTTATTGTTGGAGACAAAAAACATTTTCTTTACAGACCAACAATGAGTGAATCAGTGCATGGCTTTACTGCAGCGCCACTGCACAATACTTGGCAAATGCAATAAAACTGCAGAAGGGTCTGATTCATCAGCCATTATCTGACCACAATAACAAATAAATGAGCCCTTTCTTCATTAAATGTCTCTTTAACCACAATATTAACAGCTATACAAGAAGAGCGTGTTAGAGGGTCGGCTAAACACTGTTATGTTCATCTCTGGGCCATTTACTGTTTGCTAGAAGGGTCTTTTATTGCTCGTGATTGACTAGTGAGACAATCGGACTTGTTAGATGAGCTGCAAAGTGTCTGTGGTCACTTTCACCACCCAGTGCTCCATGAACACCCAACTCCCCGTCAGCTCTGCACTCTGGTCTGGGATCCACAATGGGGGGTGTCTGGATGCTGAAATATTTAACAGCTTGACACCAAGCCTGGCACTGTGTGACTCATGTCAGACAAGGCGGCATAACGGCACTCTTGACTGTCTTAACTGAGCTGTGTGTATATAAAGAGGCCAGAGGCTGGGGGAGGCGGGCGTTGGTGCCTTGATAATGTTAATGGATTTTTGATTCCTCTTCCACTTCAGCTGCATTACCAGGAATCAAAACCTCATCCCTCATCAGATTCTTCTTGGATCGAAGAGTGCATTATGTCAGGAAGAAAAGCCATTAAATATCCATTACCCTGCTACATCGAAAAGTGTAGCTTATATATAGTACATGACCACCGGAGCTCACAGCTTAAAAGGTCCTGTGACTCTTCACTTGATTTATGACTAAGATCAAAGCCTGTCAAAGTGCAGTTTCATCAAGTCAAATTAGTTTGTTCAATAATTGAAAAATATGAACTAAAGGCAATATAAGCATACTATGGGCAAAAGCACAGTGATCAGTGGTGTGACACTGTATGAACGTCCTGCAGACCGTAACTACACCAAAACTTTAGCCAAAACCAAACATCTGTAATCATAACAAGCCTAAACGGAACTATTTTTACATCTTCTGCCTAAAAGCAAACCTTGTGGGTTCAGCAGACCAATCCCAGTGCTTCTGTCCTTTAACTCTGGTCGGACCCGTAATTTATCGTCAGTGACTCGCAACGTGGGTGTGGCAAAAACGAAAGCATTATGTAGATTTGGGTGGTGACCGATTTCAAAATTTTGTGCCCACAGATTCAATCACTGAAGCCTGCAGTGAGAAATAAAGTTGCTTGCAAAAATGCTACTTTGCTGGCACAAAGCTGTGCTATCCGCCGTCATGAAAGCGGTCGCTGTCTGAATGAGGAGCTTTCACAAAAAGAATCCGGGCTTTTTAAACTGCTGCCAGTCTCCTCGGTTTGTTCCCAGCATCCTAACAGGCTGTGCATGTGGAGGCAGTTACTGCAGTTTATTTAAAAGATCATTTGCGGCGATCACAGATCTTAGTAATTTGTTCCATCCTTAAAGTCCTCCAGCAGATATCACTAACTAGTCCAAGGAGAAACAAAGCTTTGATGAACAACATTTTAAAACTTTATTAACATTACATCCACTATAATAACACCTATCTTTATGTGGATGATATAGTTCTGTATTGCTTTGTTAATACTGCAACAAACCTTTGAGGAACTACAAGATGCACTTTTTAATTGGAAATTAGCCCTGAATGCAAATAACACTAAATAAATGCTATTCATTAGAGCCAGAGATATTGTAGACAATAGTCTGCATGTTACCAATATCTTAAATGTCACAGTGACACAAAAAAATGGGATATTTGTACAGAAACAGGTAGTTTTCCTCTGTTCAGTAGGAAGTGGATAATTGAGGCCGTCTTCTCGTCAGTCTTGGATTATGTTGATGTTAACTGTGGACACGTCTCATGTTTGGAAGAAGAAGGAGAAAAAGAAGAAGAAGCGGGAGAAGGAGAAGACGACAGGCTGAATTGTCTGAGAAGGAACTGCTCTACGCTACCCTGCTTGAAGACTGAGGAGAAGAAGAAGAAGAAGAAGAAGAAGAAAGCAAAATATCTACCTACTGTGTTTGCAAGGAGAAGAAGACAGAGGAGGAGCAGAAGAAGAAGAAGACTGGTGGAAACATCGGTGGGTCTACATTCTCCTTAACATCAAGTGAAGCTCTCTGTGTTCTACTTTGAACAAACGCTCTGTTTTGTGGGATGCATCATAACAGACGCTCCCTGGTGGCCACAATTACACGACCCAGTCAAATTATACCGTCCTTCCCATTCAGCACAACAGGCGTGTTACAGCACGCCATGGTAGCAGGAGGTTGGCTGCGTCACATCGGATCAGGCCGTTTCAGGAACAATTAGACAAGCGATTGAAAATCAATTTAGAGAAAGAAGAAAGAAGCGGTGGTTAAGCTGTTAGTCTGACACTGTGTCATCCTTAACACTTCTGGCCTTCTCAAAAATAGCTGTTCGAAAATAGCATTGGAGGATTTACCACACTAGTCACATGGTTTCCTCAACAATATGAACCACGTACCACAGATCATATCCACGCAGGTCTGTTAGCGACAACATTAACATGATTTGTTGTTATACAGTGTGTGTGTGTGTGCTTCTGTTCCTCCATCCGTTATTTCCTTGCCCATTCACTTGGGACCACAAAGGAAATAAGCCATAAAGTTGTTTGTGTCTCTTTCTATTTCAGTTTTAAGAACAGGGCTGTATCTCCAAACTGATCAAACCAATTGGACTAAAAATGAAATAATACATGTCAGGTGCAGTCAGGTGTGTCTTTCTGTTGCTGAAGAAGGATCTTCCAGAGCAAAATTACAGAACGTCACCTTTAATAAAAGGTCAGAGATCATCAAGACTCAGGTCGGATCCTAAATCTGGGTTCACGTCGTCATCGAGGAAATCATTGTTGTCATCGTCGTCCTCCTGATCTGATCCCGGACCGGCGAAGTCGCTCCGTCTGGACTGAACGCTCAGACGTACTCGTGGCTTCTGATGAAGGGCTGGCAGAGGTAAAGAGCAGAGAAGGAGCAGTTACTTTGTGTGTGTGAGTGACTGAGTGCCTCCTGTGGGATTAGCCTGGAAGACATTCAAATGTTTTCCCATAACAACTGTGTACCAGCACGAGTGTGTGCATGTGTGGATACAATCGTCAAATTAGCCCGGCTTCATGGGCCCAAATCACTCTGGGAAACATTTAGAGCAGATTGTAATCTCTTCCAGGAACATCAACCTTCTGTTACAGTAAGTCTAAGGGGTAAGCAGTGCATGCACACACACACACACACGCACACACACAAACACAGTGTACAAAACTTCCCAAGAAATTACTTGCTTCGCAGAGACTGTTTGAGAGGAAATGAGAGCTTTACTGCTTTATCTGCACATGGACGAACACAGTGGGTCTGCAAACTTGCTCACAGCGGTGCTGCACATCTCCAGATTTCATTCCTGACTTCAATTTCTAATTCTGACTTTTTCTTTCAGCTCGTCTCTTTTTACACTTCTTCATTCTCTTCGTCCTGCTGCGATGCACATGTTCACTCTCTTGCCATGAGTAAGATTAGACGATTAATACCGCTCTTGTGTCTGTGCGTTCAGCATGAGGCTACAGCCAGGGGACAGTTAGCTTAGCACAAATACTGGAAACGGAGGGTAACAGCTAGCCTGGCTCTGTCTAACAAAAGCTCACTGATTCACAAGTTATATCTCTTCTGTTTAATCCTCACAAAAACTGAAGTATAAAAACAACATATTGTAGTTTTAAAGGGGCTCTGTGCGGGAACGTTTCTTGGTTCATTACTGTGAGGTTACAAGGCAACCGGCAGAGACTCCAGAGCAGGCATGACGGTGGTATCAGTCCTTCCATCTAACTCTCTGCAAGCCAAACTGTCAAACTATTCCTTTAACTAATTGTATGCTGAAATGGCAAACAGAGATGAGTGCTCCCCACGCTGAGTCAGATCTACTGGAATGAATCACAGCGAAGGCTGAGCCAGATGTGTGGGGGAGGGACGGGAGGGGAAACTACACGTCCCATCTTGCTAAAACCGCCATCAGTCTGTGCCCATCTGGCGCTCTGTGTAACGCTCCCTCTCGGTGGGAGCGTGTGATCCAATTGTCAAAACATGTTTGTGTTGGCGTACACGGAGGTGGACAGAAGGCTTGTGAAAATGATATGGTGGGAACAAACAGGGTTGATGACTCAGCACGCCGTACTTAAGTACCTATAGGTGAGCGGGGCAACCGTGCTTGGGTGCATTCTTCATTGAGAAAACACTCGCTCTCACCCGGGTCTCTGTCATCCAGCCAGGACAGATCATCCGAGCTGACCTCAGCCAGGCTCGGGGTTGGGCTAAAATCAGAGTCAGAGTCCGCCTCTTCAACTCTGACCCCTCTGCTCTGGCTGCAAGGAAGTGGGAGTGGTGAGGCCCCTGAATGCAACAGAAAGACATGGTTAAATAGCTCCATCGTGCTCTGTGTGTGTGTGCGTGAGAGCGGAGAAAGGAGAGACTTGCCTGACGTGTGTGCTGACAGCAAAGGTGTTGGTTCATGTTCTCGGAGAATAAGCCTCCTGACCTCCTCCTTCAGCTCTGACACAATTGTTCTGTTGTAACAGATTAATTGCAACATATGAGAGACAAAATCCCCCCACCAAAAAAAACACACACACACCTACACACCTACGCACACACGTACCTGATCTGGCGGACCTCTTCTTGCGTGCGTGAATACTGAGACACAGTCTTTGTCAGATCGGTGCTGTGAGTTCTGTAGCTGTCTGTCAGCTCCTCCAGCGTCTGAACAAAAGCACACAAAGGGAGAGGTTAAGGATCTGAGAGAACACAAAACGCACATCCACAAGCCATCACAACCTGTCTGATACAACGCGTGCACCTTGCAGCTGTGTTCGTACTGTCTCCTGGTCTCTCTGGCCTCAGCCTGCTGAAAGAACAGGTCCTCCTCCTGTCTCCCTGTCAAGAGGAAAAGAAAGCGCGGGTGTTGTGAACAAGACCGTGCTTGCATTTGCTTTGCGCCGGGGCTCAGGACATGTGTGGTCCCGCCGAATCAATGCAAGGCCATGAAGGGCTGCGTGTGCGTGACTCACTTAGTCGTGTTTTCAGCTGGTCCACCTCTCTCCGCAGGTGTTCCAGCTCCTCTCGGCGGAGCTTTGAGCTGAAACTGTGGGAAAAAGGGAAGAAAAGTGGCGCTGAAATTGTCCCGTTGTTTGCTTTGTGTCTCACGTCTTCCCCCGAAATGAAAATGTCACTCAGACCCCTTCCTAGTTGCAAAATGAGGCATAAACAATTTTTCAGTCTCGAGCTGGACCCATCATCAGCTCGGTCTGTAGTCCTGCCCCCCAGCCCCACCCCTTGTGCACCTCTCCTCCAGGTTGCCTAGCGACGTGGCTCTGGTGATGTGTCCCCGCAGACTGCTCAGCTCACGTCCAACCTCTCTCTTCCACTGCTCCATCCGTCTCTCTGCTCCTGGACTTTGTCCCCTCCTCGATTCGTCCCTCTCTCTGTCCCTCTCCCTCAGCCTGTGAACCTCCTCTGGAAAAGAGAAATCACTATGAGGAGGAGACTTTTTTTGGCTCCTTTAGCAGCCTTGTGGACAGATCCAAATAATTTATTAATATAATTAATTATAAATGAACCCTCCCTTGATGAGTGTATTTTGCTTTTTCAGACAGTAGAAGGGTGGGGAGAGAGGACAGAAAGTACAGGGAGCCGGATCTGAACTTTGGACAGTGGTGAGACAGCATTTTTATACATCATGCATTTATTCAGCTCATACTTTTGTCCAAGCTTTGTATGAATAAAGCACAACACAGCCACAGTAGATCAAGGTAGGATTAGCGCTGATGTTCCACAAACGTGAGACGGGCTCATTGTCCTGTAAATCCTCTTGCTTTGTGCTGTGGCAAAGACTCTGCTACAGGTCTCACTCCTCGTCTTCTCCCCTGAGATGATCTTTCACGCTGGACAGAAATCCCGTGAACATCTGGCTTCTGTCCTCAGCGGGAACGAGTGTAATCAGCATTCATTCCTGGCTTAAATGACTCTGCAGCAGCAGTGATGGAAACATGACACTGGCGCAGGCTCTCATTTTTGGCCCTTTTCCAGCGCGATGATGACGCGCAGCGAAGATCTGGATGTAAACTGTCATTGGCCTCCATGTTACTTTCTTCTGCTCGCTGTTTCCCGCAGTGTTTGTGACGTTGACTGTGACGCACCGGAAGGCAAACTCATCGACTGGCAATTGGAAAGGAGTCATACGCCTATGTTTAGCTTGTTTACCAGTGTTTAAAAATCCACATATAAATGCTAATTTTGGTGTAAACGTGGTGTAAGCGAAGCTGATAGTATACACAGAAATGAAATTGAATTCAAAATTTAGCTGTTTTTTCTCTCCTGTTTCATCCGTGAGTGTTAACAGATGTAACGCACAATCCTACCAACATGCTATACTGACAAGTAGTAGCCTGCCAGTCCTCTTTTGTTTACTAATCAAGCCAGTTATTCACAAAGAGTCAACCATAACACAGCCGATCTGATGCGTTTCACATGATACTGAGCAACAAAAGATCTAAAACAAGAGCTTAGATGAATCTATTGTGAAAGTGTATTAAGTGCCCTCTTAAAGTCATCAAAGGACTGAGCTGATGCAAACAGGAGGAGGAAGAAAACTTGCTCTACGATGTCTTTAGGTATTTAGTAGAGCAGCGCTGGAAGAGAAGTCCAAAAGTGCATGGAAGGGCACTGCTTTATACAAATGGTATTACATTAAACACTAAAAGCAACAGGGCCAGCCAAAGGAGACATAAAATAGCATGATCTCACTTATTAGTTTGGCACCTCGCTGAAGTGTTTTGAATAAGGGGAGAAGAAGCGGCTGGTATAAAGATACAGAGGTACAGTATTCAACGCGGGTCGATATGAGCAGCTGAGTGAGATTTAAAGTGAAATGGAAATGATTCTGTGTTAAGTGAAACTGGATTTGAGGTAAACAGTCATGATTCAGTTGGTTACCTTGAAGGGTCTGAATGTGACATTGTTGAGACTGTCTCTCCCTTTCCATGTCGTGGAGTTTCTGGGTGAGAGATTCAATCGCCTTGAAAAGACATTAGAGAAAAAAAATTGGAAATCTGTCAATGCAAACAACACGATAATACCTCACACAAATACACCGGCTATTTGATCTCGCACACCTGCTCCAATTAAGCAAATAATCACACACCTGGCTCTGCATCTGGAGTTGTGACTGGATAGCAGCTAGGTCTGCCCACTGAACACCAGGACTGAGGGGCGGGGGAGGCTGTCGGAGAGGGGGGGCTCGAGGGGGAAGAGCAGGTGGGTCCAAATCTGACCTCACTGGAAACAAATCTGAAGAGGAGGAGAAGGCATGTGAGGGAGGAAAAGGGCTTCAATCAAATAAAATGAGTTGAAACCACTGTCCCTCCTATCGTGATCTGCACCTTATTGTGAAGTTTGAAAGGGTGGAAGTTACACACACACATACTCACACACAGAGACAAACAAACCGGTTTTAGTCATATCCAGAAACCCAGAGGAGTTCACCCACCTTCTCCTCCTTTGGTGAATTTCCCCGGTGAGCTCAGCCTCTCCTGGGGACACATAAAAACACTTTCGAGCTCAAAGGGAGTTTCCAAAACTCTCACCATCTGTACATATTTTTTAATCTGAACAACTCAATTAGCGTGTCAAAAGTTTGGTGGAGCATCACTGCCCCCTACAGGCAGCTCCAAAGATGACAGGTTTGAACTGACCACAGGACCACAGTGTGAACACTAGTCACTGATGTGCACTGAGGCCACACACTCTCTAACACAATGAGTTTCTGTTACTTCCAGCAGGACTAATAAAGTAGAGAAAAAAACGAAATTTGAGTGCACTCACCCTCATCTTTGCAACGCTGCCATCTGCTACTGACAGGATAGAGCTCAGCTGACTGTCCCAGTTCATGTCTGAGCTGATCTAGAAAGAAATGCATGGACTTATCGATGCGTCAGTCATTCGCATTAATCGGCTGATGTTTGCTATAAGATGCAAAACGCCACGCAGGAAGACAGAGCTGTGCAGCCTGACGTTAGAGCAAAGACCACTGTAGGATGGCGTTACAGTAACTTTAGACGCGTTTCATGGCCGGTCGGTGAGGCAACAACCTAGCTGAGATCTCCAACACCTTGTGGAGGGGTTAAATTTCAGCGTGGCCTGGATATTTGCACGTTTATTTTGACGCTTTTCCAGATGCAGATGCGCCAGAACGTGCAGGCTGTCTGATAACCTGATGTGCAGGTATGTCTCCCTCCAGCCTCCAGGAGCAAGTACAGATTTAAACTGGAAGAGACGCAGGACCCCCCTGCTCAAGGACACTTCAGCAGTAGATGCCGGCTGCCAAAAACATAGCAAAATCCACACAAAGCACGTCAAGATAACGCAAAGGAGGCGTAAATGTTAAACAGCCAACTTGCCGTTATGTTAACCCAAGCTAGTTTCAGTTAGCAGCAGCTGAACGTTGACTTCTTTCTTTCAGCGTACATAACGTTACGTTACTGTCCTGGTCAGCAAAGTAATTACTGACCGACTCCTGGACAATAAGGGACGTCTTCTTTTGAAAACGTCATGTAACCTGTGGCTGAAAACAGAATAAATAATGTTTAATGACAGAAAATGTTTGTATTAGCTGGCTAACCTGGCTACTCACAGAAAATCCTGCGACTCCACTTTTAAATCCAGGAGCCCATAACAGCGACGTGATTGCGTAGGACGTCGCCGGGGTATTCTGGGTATTGTAGTCCATCGCTACTCCTTTTTCACAAAAGTACCAAAGTATTACCGTAGAATTTCTCCGAGGCACATTATATTGTACATTTTATTGTAGTAATTAGCTTCGTCAGAGGGAATCATGGCTGAAACAGTCAGAGCCTAGCTTAATTTCTGTCATTGATTAGCCAAAGAACACCATATCCCACAATCCAAAGCTTTTATGTTGACATGCAACAATGGCGGCTTCCACTGTCAATGTGGATGGCATAACAGAACTGTTAGAGAACTTTTTATCAAAATTTGGATTTGAAGTCTACCCTCTAAAGGTATTGTGGCACTAACTGTTTTCAAGACGGACTTCGAAATAAAATAATATTCAGTACATCCGGTTCTTTGCCTGCTAGCCAGCACTGAGTAAACTACAGTAAGGAGGGAAGGATACAGATATCCTATATGTTTCTCCAGGAGCTGTCTTCTGTCTTGCTGGACCGTTTATGACTCCCTCTGTGCCTCTCTGTGCTTCTCTGTCCCACCATGTTCACAGGTTGGTTGGTATAACTCTCTGCTACCTCCCACCCTTCGCCTGGCTTACCCAGATGACAGCCTGGCTGTGGTGGTGCTCAGCACTCCCTCCATGTTTGAACAAGCCTTCCTGCCCTTCATGGAGGAGAGGGGCTGCCAGGGGCTGTCTGACCCCATAGACCAGTGTGTGAAACACTGTGTCTCCTCTGCTGTCTCCCAGGTGAGCGTTGTGTGTCTGTATTGGGTGAAGTGGGGCAGCTGCTTTTATCTGGATCAAACAGTCCTAACGTGCAAACATAATTGTTAAGGCCTATATTAGGAAGCTAGACTGTATTTAACATGACTGACACATGGGCTACAAATGAAATAAAGAAATTATCTCTTTTGAAATCATCCTTATGACTCTGCATTGTTTCACCTGTTAAATTGTAACCAGTCCAGTCACTTTTACCAGTTTAAGTATCATTAAAACAGACTGCTATCAGTTTTTGGCAGATGATCAGATATTTGACTGACTGCGATTATAGATAAAATTCTCTATTACCCAGATTACCATCTGGGTAAAGTGGCCAACTTCCTAAGAGGCCCCTTGTCCCAGTTTCAGAGACAGTTACTTGTTTTGTATTAATTAATTAATTTTTAAGTTTTTGTCCAATTTTTGAAATATGCAGAAATAAAGCACAACATAAGCGGAAATGTAAGGGCCTTCTTTTGAGTCCTGCATCCAGAGCTTCTGCCTTGTTGATGTGCCCTAAATCAAAATGTAGTTATTTTGTCCCGACATGCTGCAGATACTTAAATATTCCTTTGAATTTTACAATTCTGGGCAGGTAGTACTGGATGTCACGTGTAGTCTGAACTTAATGGAGGTGATTGGATACATAGACAAAGCACAGAAAGCAGCAGGAAAAAGAGGCCAATAGGGGCCCAGTAGAGAGTTTTTGCCTCTGGGCATCCAATGACCTGAGGCTCTCACAGTACATCAGGTTGCCTAACCCCAGTTAGGCGTAGTATTGCAGCATAAAAAGTATTTTAATGATCAGGTTATGTGGCACATAAACATGCCCGTCACCTATCTCTGCTCTGCAGTGTTTTCCAGGACAGGATGTGGATTTGAGGTATGACTACGAGCTGCTGCCCAGCAGGAAGCCGAAGTTCTTGGCACAGACTGCGGCTCATGTGTCTGGAGCAGCTTTCTACTACCAACAGTCTGACGTCAGAGACCAACCCTGGGCTCAGAAAGTAACACTGAGGAATCAAAATGGTTTCTGTTGACTTAAATTACAATGTGCAGTGTTTCCATTCTTGTCTCCTCCCTCTGTTACCTGCAGAAGATGTTCGGAGTGTGTATGCATCCGAGGTTCGGGGGCTGGTTTGCCATCAGAGCCCTGTTGGTGTTTGGAGGTGTGACGGTGGGCTCAGAGATGGAGCAGCCTGCTCCTCCTGACTGTGTGCCCTCCAGAGAGGCCAGGATACAGCTGCTGGAGGCTTTCAACTTTCACTGGCAGGTACAGGACGTCAGTGCCGTAAGCCGTAATAACTGTGACACACACAATAAATAGACACCAGGGGATACCAAAGTGTTTCATGTCAGAGACCTCCAGACAGATGACATTTGGATGAGAGACCCCCCATCTGTGGAGGTTTTGTTGCCCTGTGGGCCCCCTCCTGGGGAGATTTCAGTAGTCTGCTCACTTCATCTCTGCTGTCGGTGGTGAGATGAGAATGAAGAGTGAAACCTGTGTAGTCTGAGTCTTTTTATGAGGACATTACATGATGCTGGATATAGATAAATTTAAAGTTAATCAAGGAATTAATTATGACTCTTTTGTGATACATTTTTCTCCATATTGAGACTCAGTGTTGATAAAAGTCAGTTAATTTCAGTGTGATTTTCAAGCACTTTCTCTTTCTCACAAGTCTTTTATTCTGTTGGTAAAACTGGACTGCTTCTGATTCTAAATACATTTTCCTGAAGTTAAACACAGTGCCATGTAATAGGTTTTCAGCGTTTAATTAAATGTATGATAAATCGAGGTTAATCAGAGAAATTTTGCGTCATCAGGACTGGAGCTACAGAGACGTCGTCCGTCCAGTCCAGACCTACTCTCAGAAACAGAGGGACTACTTTTCCACTCCCCCTGCTCAGCGGTTTGCTCTGCTTAAGACTTGGGGCTTCCTGCCGAGGGAAAACGATCCACCTGATCTGATCTCAGACGCACAAAACCAGGCGAACGGACACGGCTGAAAGGGAAGAACAGCTGCAGTGCTGAGCGCAAACCTGCACTGCTGGACAGACCGTTAATAAAAGCTCTATATGGGATGTTGAACTAATTATATAAGGTGAACGCTCTTTTAAGGGAAAAGGGATATTTCTGAAGAAATCGCACGTGACAATGTTCTGCTTTATGGCCTCGAGATGATGCATTTCGTCATATGTTCAGAGTTTGTGAACAGATCACAGAGGATGCTCCTCACATGGCGTCATCTCATAGAAACCTGAACATGCTCAAATGAATATAAAGTACTGATTCCAAAAAAGTTGGGATGCTGTGTAAAACATGAATAAATCACAATGTGATAATTTGCAAACCCTTTTTGACTTATAGTCAATTGAAAACACTACAAAGACGATATATTTAATGTTTTACCGCATCAGCCTCATTGATTTTTGTAAATATCTGCTTATTCTGACTTTGATGCAGCAACACACAAACTACTGACCTTGAAGAAGCAACAGTGACTTTCAGTTTGCAAATTTGACTCCCTCAAGACGCTCTGAGATGTCCTGTGTCACCATTCTGCCTTGAATTTGTCATTTACATGCTTGTACTTGATCACAAAGAAAATAAACACTCTTTTTTTTTTTACACATCTCTAGAATATTTATTTCTGGCTTAATAGTGAAACCACAACAACAATAATGAAATGTGTCTGTTTTTAACAAATGCTAAAAGCTGTCAATAATCCCTTGTTAGAAAATTGAGCACATAAACAAAATGAGGAAATTAACAGCCACAACAATAAGAACGCTTTAAAGGATTAGTTCCTCATTATCCAAAAAACATGTGTTTTCACTTGCCTGTAGTAGCGTTTAGCCATGCAGGCACTGTTGGTTTCATTAGCCCGGCTTATGAATTAATTGTTAATCATTTTCAGTGCTCTCTACTTAAGAAACAGTACAGAGTGTTAAGTTTCAGTGCTGTGTGCCCTACAAATGATAAGCACTTTACTTTCATTACAAGAAATAAGAGTTTTAACCACATTTAACATTTTTACAAATAAATCAGAAGGTCATATTTTCAGTGTTTTTGATATTTCATCCATATTTTAACTTAAATAATCTGTTTAATGAGGCACTACATCTGTGTAGAAAGGCTAAGATGATGTCCACATGTTTATTTTGTATTCTAGGAATCAAAGGTATCATCTATCTCCAGTATTTATTGGTTCCATTGTTTACCTGACACTCAGCCTGATGCATTATAGATGTGAGCTGCCTCTGCCACCCCCCACCCTGGTGACAGACTGACTACCTTCAACTGTGACTAACCCCCCTGTTAGTGATTCAGCACCCTACACATCACTGTGACCTGGTGCTGTTTGTCAGGTGTGTTTCTTTTTAAACATATATATTTTTTAAACAAAGGTAAACTCACAACCTAAAAGCTGCCTGGAACAACCAGTGGGACATCTGCACTCCGCAGCTCCGCCGAACAGCGAGGCGTTATGGCCGTGCTCTTTTTCTGTCTGAAAAGACACAGGAACAAAGTCGATGACTGTGTCCAGCAGCAGCTCTGCAGCAGAAATTTAGTGCAAGTCAAATCTATTGTAACACCTCTAGATGTCACCGTTCTCCTCTTGATAACGCAGAGTGAGGTTTTGCTGCTGTCTCTGAAACATCTGCAAGTGTTCAGCACTCAATAAAGTCAACTACTGACTGCAGATAACCGGCTTCACATTATAAAGTGTACCATCTCCCCACTGCGCCTGTTCAGTGAGTCTTATATAACCGATCTTGCATGCATTTCCTTCATTTGTGAAGGTTTGCTCACTCCTGCCTTCACCATTTACTCATCTTTTGTTACTTTTTGTCTCACTGAGCTATCTATCGCTTCATTTAACATTTTCTCCTTTGATACCCATTCTCTCTCTCTCTCTCTCTCTCTCTCTCTCTCTCTCTCTCTCTCTCTTTTACTGCATCCCTCTCCTCACCCCTTTCTCCCTCCCATGCTACTCTCCCTACTGTATCTGTGTACTGAATCAGCATTTCGGAGCAGTATGCCGCAGGCCTGCAGAGATGCAGACCATGGAGTTAATTATACTTCCTCAGATACTCGATCTCGCCCCTATCCCCCTCCTCTGGTGTTCTATCCCACCTCTCTCTTGCTTTTTGTCTCTATCTCTCTTTCAATGTGTATGCCCTGAAGTCAGTTAACTCTCAGTCTCACCACAAGCTTCTTAGGATGCCTAAATATCCATAACAATCGCATCCAAATAATTATTATGAATTCTTGATTTCCTTCCATTACATTCATATTATATTAAAGTTATGATGCATTTTTCAGCAGAGTTAAGAGAGGCAGAATCATATAACTAAAAGATGACTGTGTTGTGTTGAAGCCACATTTTCCAGGCTGTTCTCCACAGGAAATATATTTGGCACAAAAGTAGACAACAACTAAGCAGGCTCAGTTTTCCTTGCTTTCTCCCTTTGCATCTTTTCCTCACTCCTTTGATGCCTCTGGGAAGTTGCAGGGATGATTTTCTTTGGAGAAATCTGACAGTGAGAGGACGAGTTAGAAGCCAAACCTCTAATAGTTCTCAGGGTTTGCTGCAAGCTTTGTCCTCTGAGGTGAGTATAGCATGCCTCAGCAGCTGTGGCAGGCAATGCACTGATATCGAGTAGGTAACATTTATGTCCGGATTGCATGTCCGGAAAGAAGCAATAAGACATGAGGAGTCAGCTTGGAGTCAAGGAGGGGGATGCTCCTGCTGATCCAGCTCCAGCTTTTCCCCTTGCTTTAGTATCCTGCAGGACTCAACTATCTCCACAGTGCAGCTCTGACATGCACTGCCGAGCTCTTGTGGTCTCTGTGTTTTTGCAGGACTGCAGTTTTGCACTTTGTTGCAGGACACAGAAGTGTACCTGAATTACAGCGCTACAGACGAAAAACTACGAGATCTAAACTGTTTCCTCTACATAAGCCACACTGATTCACACAAAGGAGTCCCTAAATGAAGAAAAAAAGATTACAGATTCATTAAGACTCTCAGATTTATGCAGGAGTTTTTTGTTAGGAAACACTGCATTGAGCTGTTTAGCAACTAGCTTGTAAATCCAATAAACGCTGGCGCATGGCTGCTGATCGTAAAAGAAAATGAGTTTAGAATCAGTCTGTTAGGAGGAGTGATGTTAAAAGTCCACTGGGTGCTGCTCTCTAAAAATCCAAAAACAGAAAGTCAGTAATGGCCTGTTTGTGCACAGCAAGAATTATCGTGAGCTGAGATCGTATTGGGCAGAGATGAAAAAGAAGAGAGAGAAATGGAAAAAAAAAAAAGATGAGTGGTGTTTCATGAGTTGTGGATCAGTGAAGCGGTGTTATCCGCCCACAGACATCAGTTAACAAGAAGAGAGGGGAAAGGCCAGCAGCACACCAGCAACAGAGGAGGAACTGAGCACTGAGTGGGGGGAGGAAAAGTCCAACATCCAGAGAATTTATAATTTAATACTTGACTGTTTGGTATTTGAAACTGAGGGAAAAAGAGAGACTGGAAACAAGGACTACTCAGATATTGCACCGAGATGGAGATCTATGAGAAAGGGCTTAATTATAACTGTTCTCCTTCTCTATTTCCTGAACCTCCTCTCTCTGCTTACTCTGACATAATAAGTCTCATATTTTCTCACACAGCCCGTCTCTCTCTAAACCACACCGCCTCAGTGTGCATGTGTTTCCAGAGGTTTTAAATTTTTAAAACCGTCTCCTTATCAGTTTCTTGGATTAGCATAATTAACCAACCTTCTGCCTCTGAATTCCCCCTGCAGCCAATCGGTTGTTGGCTCTGGCTGTTGAGACCAATGGGGAGGAAGACGGGTGGGAGTGTGAGTGGTCAGCCGAAGACAGAGGGGTCTGAAACGAGGGAGGGAGTGGGGGGCATGTAGAGAACTGTCCCATTATCCCATGATCCGACTGAACCCGGCAATTATTCTATAGATCCCTCCTTTCACACTAAACACCTGAATCCGTTGCATAACATTCTTCATCATCATCATAATCAGAAAGAGTTAAGCTGCAGAGTCAAACAGAAGACTCATTCCCACGTTTAGCCAGCGACTAATGTACAGCAAGCAGCAACAGGACAGGCGGTCATGGTTGTTCATGTAGTGGAAAGTGCTGAGAGCAACCTCCCAGTTGTAGGGATGTTCGCGTGTGGATATAATCTTACTCGCTTGTATACGTGAAAATTAAATATAATGTTGTTAGGTGACTACACAAGCATTATTCCCGGGGAACAGCAGCATAACAACATTCACCTGACTCCCCATCGTCTCCACAGTGAACCAAGCATCAAAGCACGGTGTGACAGTCAGACAGGAGAGAGGGATTAGCCCGAGCTAAGGTTCCCCTTACATAATCCACCCTTTTAGATTAGCTTCATTCCCCTGAGAATGTGACACAATTAACCCTTTAAAAAAGACAGCAGCCTCATAGCGTAGATCTGTAGTAGGGACAGTCCTATCGCAGCTCTCTGCAGTTTGTTTAAGTTTGAAGCTGACACGGGAGGCACAGAAGATGCTTATCCTTTATGACATGAAGTTTATGTCTTGGTAGACGCGGCTGGGCTGTTTTGTTGCATGCATCTTGTGATTCAGTTATAGCCTGCGGGAGCGTAGCTTGAATTTCGCTGCAAGTAAATGAGTTAAAGTGAGCTTAGTGGCTAAACAGTAAACACGGTGACAACAGGTGACAAATACAGGATAATTGTTTAAACAAAGTGCAACAGTGGCACAATGGAGTCAACAAACCGGCTCAGTTGATACAGCAATCTTAAATTAGCTAGCTACCATCAGCTAGCATTAGCCACCATAAGCTGCTGGGCACACTAGAACTAGAAAGACTGCAGCAGTAAAACCCCTGAACGTACTGAGAGGAAAGAGAGAAATGAGTGAGAGTGGGTCAAGTTGTTCCTGAATTCAGCATTTCATTAGAGTTTTATAGTCCCACATTAAAGTTGACGTTAGGGCTGACAAATGGCTGCAACCTAATCCTTTTTCCAAGAGTTAAACAGGTAGTCTGCTTTTATGGTAATTTTCTATTTCTCCTACTTAAAGGAACTCTACTGGCTTTAGACCGGCTCAGGGTGTACCCCGCCTCTCGCCCGTTGACAGCTGGGATAGGCTCCAGCCCCCTCCCCCAACCCCGAAAGGGATGGTCGGGATATAGAAAATGGATGGATGGATGATGTCACTCGAGTCAGCATCAGTTGAGGCTGAAGACAAGTTTGAAGAAAAAAAGAAAAAAAAATCCTCATCCTCATCTCTGCTCGAAACCAGTGGCTCGAAGCTACAGCAGCTGCTACTAGCATAGCACACCCAAATCTCCAGGTGAACTGTTGCATTGTGGGTAATTTAGGTGGCATATCTCTAGTTCTACTGCATCAGTCCTTCCTTTTAAAGGTTCAGTTTGCAGGATTTAGTGGCTGCAGGTTGTAACCAACAGAGTACCCCGCCCCTCACCCCTCCCTGTCCAAGCACATAGGAGAACCTGGAGCGGCCTTCAGGTAAAAATGTGAAAGGTGCTCTATAGAGCCAGTGTTTGGTTTGTCTATTCAGGGCTACTGTAGAAACATGGCGGTGCAATATGGGACAGGATCAGCTTCCTCTGCAGATGCAGAGGGCTCCAACAGAACAAAGTAAAAATGACGCTTAGTTTCAGGTGATGCACTAATTTAAGCAGAATTAGGAATATTATATACTGTCCATCATGAGTCTGTCATGTCAAGTATTGTCATTGCTTTTTAAATGGCTCTATGTGAGGACTGAAGGTTTATGTCAAGCAGCAGCAGCAGAATGTGCACGCAGGGGACCAGAAGTTTGATATAATCTTTCAACTTTTCAATCTTCAGCTTTAGAAATGGGAATAATAGTTTTATTGTATGAGTGAATCAACCTTTGGAAAAGTTTCTTTCTGTATTCATTTACTTTTGGTTTTATTGAATCAAGCAGCAGACACCATCAAGCTACACAAGGCAGAGAAATAAGAAATACATCCGGTGGGAAAAAAAAGCACCAAAACCACTCGTCCATGCACAAAAAGAGGTTTGATGATGCTTCAGATACAAGCCAGCTGAATAAGAGTGCTGATTTGTCATGTGTTTAGAGTGAAGAAAATACTACAGTGCACTTAAAGTCACTATATATAGAGAGGAGGGCTTTCTCTCTCCTTCCTGCCTCTTTCTGAATGATTGCAATTAGCTCTATCCCTCCCATGCCTGGTGGACTGCTGTGGTAAAGGCTCACATGCTGCTATGAGCTAATTTATAGCTATGCATTAAGTATTACATCACAGCTGCCGATGAACTCTAAATCTGCCACTTATACCAGATTAGCTCCTCACTACTTTGGCTCTGCTCATAAGAAACTACGAGGAGCATCGTCCATCTCTTTTGTCCCTCTTAATGTATTTCTCTTTTCTTCCCTCTGTTTGCAGTTCTCACTCTAATGGATGATCTTTGAGGAAAATGTTTGGTCACTTACTGATGTTTTGTCCTCCTGTGGTCTCTTATCCCACCGCCTCCGTCCCTTTCACTTCTCCTCTTCACATGTCTCTCCAGCCCCCCAGAGAGACCAGTTTGTGGTGTCGTGTTCCCGGGCTATGGAGGAAAATTATGCTTGCTTTCGGTTATCATTACCTGTGATTGCTCTCTGTGGGGTCCGTGTGGTACTCTCTGGGTGAGGGTGTGTGGGCACTGAGACAGAGTAATAGCATGGTTTAGAGAGGCAAGGAGGACATTTTTCTTGTTTGACAATGTAGTTAGTGGACTTGGTATACTTTTCCTACTCACTAACTTGAGCTGATGTGCACTCTATTGATTGCAACAGCAGTGAACATCAAGAAAGGAGCGTGTGCAGCCATTTGAACCATTTTAGACCAGTTTTCATTGCTGATCATAAACCAAAGAAGATCTTAGGATTCAGGGTTGAGAATTACTTACTGGCCTAAAGCATTAAGTTGTATACTGTATATGTTTGTCTAACATCCACCCACACCATCATGCATTGTGTTTTGCATTCTGCATTATTGCACTGTGCTGCAGGCTTAGAAAACACTAAATACACTCTATAGGTTCTTTCTCAAATGCATGTTGAAGCATTTCTATGTAAATTATCTCCATCCTTAGAGCTACATTGCCCCCACATTGTTTGGCTATTATCCAGTTGTATTGAATTGATATTTCATGCATGTGCACACACCAAAGTATGTCATAAATCCCCCCAAATGAAGCAAATGCTCCCCCTGTTCACTGTTTGGCCTTAAAGTCAGAGACGTGTGGAGCCACTGGGGGCAGGTGATCGACTCTGGCTGGTAGTTCAGTGTCAGTGAGCATCACCAAGTAAAATATCCCTTGTAATGGAGATGGTGACAGGTCAAAGCTCCATCCAAGCCAAATACTGAAATATTCACGGGCTGATGTAGAAATCCATCTGAGAAAGCAAGAGGAGGCTGCAGGCTTTGATTTCAAAGCCCCGAGCACTCAGCGCACCTGTCGTCCACCATTCAGCATCCGTGAGTGTAATGAGAGAACAGACAAATTCATTAGGCGCAGACTGACCTGCTATGACGAGCAATTTAGTTTCAAACACAGTTAAGCACCTGCGGGAGAGAGGAAATTAGCATTTTAAATAGGGACGATAATAGGCCAGGCCACTGTGTATGTGTGTGTGTGTGTGTGTGTGTGTGTGTGTCTGCATATAGCTACGCACACAGACATCTCCTTTCTACTCACTTACTTGAGTAACACATGGCCGTGGTTTATGCTATCTGGAATATTGACACAACATAATGCTCTCCTCCCACGTCTCAATGCTCTTTTTATAAATAGAGTGCCGGTGCTGAACGCAGCTGGAGAGCACTTCTGAGAGCACTTGAATCTGACACAACACAAAGAAACCACTCTGCCCTACTCCTACATTTAGCTGGCAGGCCTTGCAAAATAGTTACCAGTGCGAGCGTTTAGATTACAGGTGGCTTTGATATGATCGTCACAGCAGATCAGCTTTAAAGGGACACGGACTGAGAGAGAGAGCGTATGTTAGCGTATGCACGTGTGGTTCAGTTGATCATCATCATTACCTACAAAGTGTTTTTATTCCTCCACAGCTTTTATTTTTTGCCCTCTGTTTGGAGGAGTTTCCTCTATTTCTAGCCATGTTAGCAGTGCGGCTCCACGTCCACGTCAGTCCACCAATTTGGTCCTGATTGAAATATCTCAACAGCTATCAGTTGACTATCAATATCCCCCTCTGGATGAATTATAATAACTTTTCTTAAAGAAAAGATTGACCAATATGTTGTTGTATCACCAACTACCTCCTAAAAGCAGGTGATCATGGCTTCATTTGATTATGTTGCTGATTAATTCAGTAAATCAATGCTTTTTTTCAAGACACAAAATAAAACAAAGAGATAAAACAAAGGAACATGACGTGATATCTTTTACCGACCGTTATATTTAGCAATGAAGAGAAGGTGAGTGTGTTAAAACTAGAGTGCATTTAGTTGTAAATGTGCCTCTCACAGGCTTTAGCGGGAGTTGTATCACAGTGGTTCATGCAGGATAAAGGCAGTTTAAAGAGGGAGGGTTATTCTGATTTGTTTTGGGGCCTGTAGCCCATCAGAGACTCAGAATGAGCGTGCACACTGTATGTATTAGCGTTGAAAGGTGGGTGAGTGTGTGGAGGATATACGACAAGGCTCTACTTACAAGGCAATTCACTCCTGCATGCTAATGCTCTCCCCTGTGATGGCACTCACTGCGTTAAATCCATTAGCACTTTTGCTTACAGGCATGACTTATCTCTCTCTTATCGTTTGGAGTGACGGAAAAGAACGCAGCTTCTTTTTGTAAGAGGCCAACGAGCCACGTTCAAAGAGTGACTTTAGATAAATGACAGGGTTTTTTCCCCCCCGATGGCTTAATATCCCACCTTGCAAGAGACCTCTGAGAGGGATTTGTCTGACACAGACGCTATTTATATGCATCATCTGAAGAAGAGAGATGAAAGATAATCGCGAAGCATTTTGCATATACCAACGATGTGTGCTTTGAATTTTTTCAAGGAGAGCTTGTTATGTCTGCTGGAAAGTGTCAGCATAATCATAGCGTGGAGTGAAAATAGCTCCTTACAGTGAAATGAAAGCACTTGTTGTTGAATGTCTCATTCTGATGTCGTATTTTAAAAACTGATAACAGAAATAACGCCACCAATAATCACCATCGTCATCATCGTCACAGCCAGGTGGGAGAAGCAGCTCATATTCACCACAAGATGACAGCTGAAGTATTAGCACTGCACAGGCAGATAAGTAGAACCATATATCAGTATCTCACAGCCTGGGACCAATAATCAAGTGCTAGCACAGAATTAGTACAGTGTAACTTGACTGATGAGTGCTCCACTTGTAAAATATTATTCTAAGTAATGGTTCAAGAGTTTAGTAACTGTGGTGTTAAACTAATCTTGGACCTAAAAGCAGGACTCAGTTGGTAAGCTGAGCCAAACCGCTCATGGTGGAGCGAAACAAGCAGAGTGAGCTGAGTTTTTGGTTGACGGGCAGACGGGCGAACACTGGACGAAGCAGACAAACGGAGAGGACGATGAACCTGAGCGACAGGAGAACACGGGTTCAGGCAAACATGAGGAAAATACTGACATAAACCAAAGTTGGCTGTGGAGTTGGTACAACACGAGCAAGCTGAGTAATCTGGCAAAGACTGGAGCGTAGAGGCGGGTTTTATACTACAGGTGTGCAGGTTGATTGGCAGCAGGAGGGAAAAAACGAAGTGGCACGCCCAGACAAACACACATATACAGAGGACAAACGAGGGACAGACAAGAAACACAAGAAACGAGGGAGAGACACAGCTGGAGCATGACAGTGAATCGTCGTCGGGTTGGAACCAAGTTCTCAGAGTAATTGTGTTTTCAGCAGAAATAAAACCAAGAAAATACAAGACAGCACAGACAGAGAGTGTCCTGAGAGTGTCACAATACCAAAACATATGCCCACTGCGTAAGAGCAAGTGTTACAGTTAACACAACCAGAAAAAGGTTCATCTCGAATGTACGAGCTGGCGTGAGATGTACTCTGTGTGCTGTACAGGAAAAATGTGTAATTCATAAAGTGGTGGGCGAGGTTTTTAGAGGAGGTGAAGATATTGCTAAACAAAGAAGTCCAGCATCAGTTAGAGAGCGAGTGAGATCAGTTTTCCGCAGGATTTAGCATTAAGAAGAGTATCAAGAGGAAGAGCAGGTGGGAACACATTGGAGGGAACCCCATGTGTCATGAAGGCAGAACTTAGACTCAAATAAAAGATCATGGCTTAGCATGTGAATGCCTAGTGTTAGACATGGAGAGGTTAAATGTATGTCAGTTTGCCACCATACAGATAAAGTGTGAGGCACAGAAAGAACAATGTATTCTCCATCAGGGGATATCCGATAGAGGATCAATACAGGTTTTAAAAGCTCTGGAATGAAGAGCCAGATGATAAAGTCTGAAGCTGGGGAGGGATAAAGTGAAACCAAGCTTCTCTGAGCGCTCTAAAGCAGACAGAGTGAGCTTAGCAAGACTTTCCAGCGACGTTAAGAGGACAACAGTGACTGAAGGCCGTCCAAGTATTTATAAGAACAGAAAAGAAGTTTCCAAAAAGGTCTTTACACACATGTTAGGCTTACATTACTTGGGGACATTACATAGACCTACATTCACCATAACTGTAACCTCTACCTGCCTAAACTTAACCTTATCTTAACCTAAACCTGGTCTTTACTCTAACATTTTATGGTACACTTCACAGGAACTTGCATTTTGTCCTCATAAGGATGGTGAGTCCCCACAATGTGACTGTGTAAAGAGATTTATGTCCCCACAATGTAAGTAATAGATGGCCACACACAGACACACACACACACACACTTTGGGTTCGGGCTGAGTCAGGCTTGTCGAGAGCCACCGACATCTGCTCTCTCTCTCTCTCTCTCTCTCACACACACACGCATGCACGCACACACACGGCAGTTATGTCAGATCAATCGCGAAGCGTCTTGGTGAAAAGAGGGAGGCCCGTGTGGAGGAGAGGAAACACGTATTGAATCACTCCTCTTCCTCTTCTCTCCTTTCTTCCCCTCTTTTATCTACTCTCTGTTGTATTGATCCAAAAATGGCAGTTTTTAGCTGCAGCCTCCAGCTTGATATCTGACCCTGCTTTTTACAAGATCTTCCTCTTTTCCTACCCCCCCCCCCCCCCCCCATCCTCATCAAGAAAGTCCATCAAAGCCAGCTCATGCTGCTAATTGGCATCCGGCGTATCTGCTACTTTGACTGACTTTGGCCACGCAGTGCAGCTTCATTTTAAGTCACAGAAAAAGGGTTTACGTCACAGTGCAGGGGTGGGACTGTGTGTATATATCTTCAGGGAGATTGTTAAAGATAGGAAGGCACAAGGTAGATAGTGGTGAGAGACGAGTAATCTGCGCTGTGTGTTCTCTTGGGAAGCAATAAAGATCGCAGCCAAACTCATCAGCCCACCTCAGACCTGGACAGAGGAGGAAAGTGGGCTGGAGTTGCAGAGTGCTGTGAGAAGAGTTGATCTCCTGAGGGGAACTTTACATAATTCAGACGTTCTTGTCTTTTCTGCAGCTGACAGACGCACACGCTTCTGCACACCGTCCTCGTGTTGTCCGTTTCAAAGACGTCGTCTGGAGTGGGTCTGTCTTTCATCCGAGTGGGTTTCTGCTCGGCTATATTCAGCGTCTCCTGAGAGGAGTCAGACTACACCTCTACCTGGAATAGTATCAAGAGGCCATCCATCACACAAACAGAGCTACTCTAACCGGGCTTGCAAAGTGCTGAGCCAGCAGTTTGTGTGAAAAGGGCATGCGAGAATCTATCCTTTATTTGTGTTTTGGCAAAAATGCGAGGTAAGCAGAGATGCTTTACTTTTTCCTGAGGTTGAACAGGTGACCCTCGCTGGATGTACCTTTTCATGCAGAGGGACACATTTCAATCATGAGTCCCTGTTCTCCACATTAGGCCTTCTCCATCCTGTCCAGGTCCCCTACTTTATCTTTAAACTCCCCTCCATGTCCAGACCCTCAGCTCCATGTCTGAACCCTCTGTTGAATAACCAGGGGCCTCGTTTAGAAATGGCAAAACAGAACACGAAAGTGCATTTTAGGGACATTGGAAATCAGTTAGAAAGCTGGCTAAGTTAATTAAAACCAGATTTTCGCAGATGACGCTTATAAAAGATTGATTATAGACCAGCTTTGTCATAAACACTCAAACATGTGGTGTTAAACTTGGTTAAAGTTAGTCACCTTTTTTCCCATAAGCACCATTTTAAGGCAGCATGGTGGCTCATTGGTTAGCATTGTCGTCTCAGAGCTGTCCAGGGTTTGATTGGTGGACCGTCCTCTGTGGAGTTTCTATGTTCTCCTCATTCATGCGTGGGTGTCCTCTCGGGGTTCCAGTTTCCCCCACCATCGAAAAAACATGTATACTGGGTTCACGGCACGGTGGCACAGGTGGTAACACTGTCGCCTCACAGCTAGAAGGCCCTGGTTCAAATCCCGCTGTGGGCGCTGGTGGCGTGTCCTCCACCATGCCTTCAGTGCCTGCTGCTCGAGGAAAAAGGGCCTTTCTGTGTGGAGTTTGCATGCTCTCCCCGTGCTCACCTGGGGTATCCTCCATAAAAATACCACCACTAAAAACATGCAAGAAGATCACCACCTGACCAATGGTGACAACAGGGACTGGTACCCGGGCACCAATTCGCTGGCAGCCCACCGCTCCTGGTCCGCTGCGGAGGAAGGACGGTCCAAGAATGGGTTAAAGGCAGAGAATAAATTTCACATATGCATCACGTGTGCAGTTTCCCCTCCTAACTTCGTATGTTGTGTGTAAAATGTGACTTATAAAGGGATTTCTTCTTCTTTTTCTTCTTCTTCATTTTCCTGTTAGCGCCCTTGACCAGCACAATGCACAGGTGCTGCTCACTGCTCCTCAGGGAAGGTTTAAATGCAGAGATTAAATTTCAGATTAAATTTATGACTGTCTGCAACAATAAAAACCTGATTTTCACGGAATAGTTTGACATTTTTGAAAATAAATGTATTTGCTTTCTTGCCAAAAGTTGGAGAAGAAAATGAGTACAAAGCTGGAGTCAAGAAACTGTTAGCTTAGCTTTGCTTAGCTTAGCACAAAGACTGGAAAGAGGGAAACAGCTAGCTTGACTCTTCCTGAAACCTGGTTGCCTGCTAACTGCTCCCAGCTAAGAAATAGTCCAGCACATAATTTCCATAAACTGGTGAGTTTTGCTGTTTCCCCCTTTTTTAGTCTTCATGCTAAGCTAAGCTAACCAGCCAGCTGAAGCCTCATATTCCTGTACAGACAAGAGAGTCCTATCAATCATCTCATCTAACTTTAGACAAGATGGTAAATCAGAATGCCCTTGTTACTTTCACTGAATCTTTCCATGCAGACCTCCTTCATGATGAGACCCTGTATTGTGGATGCATCTTTACCCAGGAGCACACACACACGGACATAAACTCACTGAAACACGCACACACACACACACACACAGCCACTTTCTGCTTCCTTTCTCAGACAGAAATGAATACAGTTGATATTCACAAAAAGACCCACTTATTGATGAGCTCACAGAGCCTGTTTGCATATGTCTCTGAAGAGTCTCACAGGCTGTCATTACTGGACTCAGAAAATAGTTTATCATGTTCCAAGAGGAGTTCAGTTGTCTCATCTTCTGTTTTAATTTGACACCTCAGTGCAGCTCCAGAATGAAAACGATGGCACTTGACTAAGAGAAAAAAGAGAGGAGGAGAGCAAGTAAAGAGACACGATGAGACCTCATTAAGGCTACGACGAAGGAAGCGTGTGCCCGTCATTTTTGTGTGTTCTTGCAAGTGTGTGTCTGCGTCAGAGTGTGTGTGTGTGTGTGTGTGTGTGTGTGTGTGTGTGTGTGTGTGTGTGTCAGTCAGAGCAGATCTAGGAAGCCCCTGGGAGGGTTAAGTAGGGAAACAGCAGAGATTGAGGTGGGGAATTCTCATCAAAAACGTCCAAATCGGGAAAGGTGTCGACAAGAGCCACCTTGCAAGGGGACAGAGGGGAACAGGGGCGTTGGAGGGGTGTGTGCGTGGTTGTTGGGGAAGGGGGGGGTTCACATGGATGACAGATGGGCCAAATATCTGACACCAGGACGCAACGGTGGCGGAGAGGGAGGTAAAATACAAAAGCAGGAGGAGGAGTGGGAGTTACTTTGAGATTACTAAAATTAGCAGTTTATGGAGGAGGGTATGTGCGTTGATATGCGTCATGATCTGGGGGCTCCATCTCAGGGGTGAGGTCGTGTTGAGAGGGGTGAGGTGCCGGTGATGGGGGGGGGGGGGTCCTTGGGGGCAGTCCTGTGGTAATGAGCTGTAAGTCTCAGAGGAAGACGAGCTCTATTACAGGAACACTGAGCTGCTATTCTGAGGCTTAATCTGAGGCACAGCGGCTGGTTCACCTCCTCATGCCGCTCAGCACAGATACGCGCTCCTCCTTTGACAACCTGCTGAATGTCAAAAGGAGAAACGAGGAGCAGATCCACAAAACAAATGTGGAAAACGTTCCTGTTGTGCGTCAGATCCGAGCTCAGACACTTGAATGGAGGACGGCAGTCACGGTGACACAGTTTCAGTGAATATGTGTCCATCGTCAGTTTGTTTCTCTGTCCTCTCCCTCTCGTCCTCCTCTCCCCGTCCACCTGTCTGTCCAGAGCAGGAATCCAGTGTTATAAGTCTTCCAAATAACACTCACATGCACCACAGCAGCCCTGCAGGCTTCAACCCCGTTTCTCCACGAGTTCAGAGGTTCAGTCCTGGAGGGAGAGTCACCCTCAGACGGCCAGTCAGCAGGTCAGCAGGTCGAGGTCAGAAAGCCAAACGTCTGCTGGGGACATTTGTTCATCATTTTCAGTCGAGCTTGAGGCAAAAACTGTACCGTGTCTTTTTCCATCATGAGTCACTTGTCAGTACATTGTTCAGTGAAGAGGTGAAGTTCTTATTTTATACCTCACACACATGATTTTTTTAACATGTATGTATGTTTTTCAGTGGACACAAACTTCAAGCGAAAGTTTGAGTCAAGATTCAAGGTAAAATGATAGTGATGCATTCAGGGTTTCTCAGCTTGGTCTTGGAGACTGAGTATTTATTTTTCTTGTTAACAGAAACAATGCATTTCAAACTGGGACTATAGGGTGTGCAGGACATGGGAACTGTCTCATGAATCCTTCTGTTTTAAACCCTCAACCTGCTGCTGTTAGACTGAATGTGCAGGTTTCTTATGAGATGACGTGAACATGAAGATCAACAATGTTTGATGAGCTTAAATGAGTCACTCTCAAACAGCGAACTCCACTCATCTCTGAAAAAAGAGGTGAATTTGGATTTAAATAAAAGGAGACTGCCGTCCATTGTCTATGCTTGACAAATATGTTTTCAATTTTCCGGTGACTGCTGTCTACCAGACTCCGGCCCAATTTGAAAAACATAATAGTTATAAGAAGCAGCTTTTTTCTCTGGAAATACATTTCAAATACAGCCAGAGGAGTCTTTTTTTTTTGTTGCTGCTGCTCAAATCGATGAACTGCATCAAAGGAATTTCCAATCGGGCCAAGACAGACAGCCACACTCTCAGTCAATTTTTTGCCTGAATGGGAAAGCATGGGGTTGATAAGGGACTTCTAAGTATGCACACATGATTGGCCCAAAAAACAAGCCATAATTTTGCTTTCTCACCATACTCTAATTGTCATGAACGGTAAAAGGAGAGCAGCACGTTTGAGCAAACTGAATTGGTTCCTTGTCCTTGTTTTTCTGCCTCAGTGTGTCAGTGTGACCCGGTGACACACTGGGCTGTCAGGATCGATTGAGGCTCCTTGGAGCTGGCAGCAGAGACCGGGCCTGGCATTCTGGCATCGGCGTGCCATGTCTGGTCTACCATCCCTCCTGAGAGAGCCCACAGCCACAGTGACGCACCGCTAACCAAGCGGGGCTGCAGCACACACCACATGAGCACACTTTACCTACTTAGCCATTGCAAAAACACACGCATAAATACATATTTTGCATCACTGGCTGGGCTGCCATGCTGAGCCCTCTCACCTACAGTGCGCGCTGGATAAACTCTCCTCCTGTGTGTCACTCTCTACCTCCCTCGGCTGTGTTTTTCCTCTCTCTCTCTCTACATTAAGTGCCAAGTGAAGACGGCTTCACTGCAGTATCTGACCCATCCTGGCAGAGGTGAGGTTGGATAATAAAACCGCTGTTCCTGCCAAAAAGAAAAGAGGAGATAAGGGAGGGAGGTAAAGCAAAGGAGAGAAAAAGACAAGACAAATAAGGAGAGAGAGGTAGAGTGGGAAAAAACAACAGGAGAGGGAAGAAACACTGGGGGCATGGAGGAGGAGGAGGAGGAGGGAAGAGTTAAAAAAGGAAATTATAGAGATTGTGCTATAGAAAAAGACACTAATATACAAGAGAAGGGAAAGAGGAAGTGTAGTTTTGGGTTGACAAGGTTTGAGTAAGGTTGCAGGTGCAGCAGCGTTATGTGCCTCTCCTCTCACTCCCTCCCTCCATCCCATCTTCGGTGCCAGGGCGTTGGTGCAGAGGCTAAATCAATCACCTCTCTGCCCCCCTTCCCTCCATCCCTCCATCCATACTTTGTGCTGACATAGTGGGTGTACTTTTTCACATCACCGTAGGACGACACAGAGAAGACCCAACACATTTCAGAAAGAGCGACGCCACAGTCGTTGGTTAAACATCACTATCATTTTAATAATAGTAAAAGATAAAATGTTACTTAATATAAGTTACTGCAGTTTTTAAATAGCCAGAACCGCGAGTCATACAGAAGCAAGTTCTGTGTAGATTCATACAATAATAGTCTGAGTGTGTTCAGTGTGTGTGTGTGTGTGTGCGTGTGTGTAGGCATATGTAAAGCCAAACATGAGAGACTAGAAAGAGGAGAGCTACTGTAAGTCAGACAACCAAGATTATAGACCGGTGATTGTTACCAGGCAGTGTATGTGTGTGTGTGTGTGTGTGTGTGTGTGTGTGTGTGTGTGTGTGTGTGTGTGTGTGTGTGTATGTGTGCCCTATATAATATAGGTCAGAGACCCCCAGGTGCATTGCTGCTCATTGTGGTGTTTGTTTGCGTCTGTCTGTGTGAGTGCACATGGTGCGTTTCTAATGTATAGAAAGTGTGTCATGTTCATGTAATTATGAAACATCTGTCTCTAACCCTCTCGTGACCTCTGACTTCTGCGTCTCTCTCTGCTAATCACAATCAGGAAGTGTTGAAAAAGGCGCTTGTTGTCACTTCTCACATCTGATACTGGTTTACTGAAATCACCGCCGTCCAAACCTTTTAAACCGCAGCGCAAAAGCATGAACAAGAACTAAGACTTCAGTTCTGGCTCATTTGCAGAAATGTTTAGCTAATAAATATAGAGTAATATAAATACTGTCTTCACTTCAAGTTTTAATCGTACTATGTTGACTTTTCTAGGATGGACCTCTAGTCTGACAATGATTATTTTCTCCTTTTAGCTACCTACTGACTGGCCTGCTTCAAACACAGTCGGCTCAGCGTCTACTGAAAAAAACGTCTCTTTTGAGTTAAAGTCTTTCTCCTCATTGACTCAAGATTATCAGTATGAAAAGAAAATTCCAGTATTTTCCAACCTGGGTCTTATTCTCAGGATTGTGGCCATTCTGACTTATATTTTGGACTCACCAAGACAGCCCATCGTTAGTTGCAAATGCTGATGAACTGCTTTCTGTTTTATGTGAACTTCAAGCTTCTTTGAGCAGCTTCGTTTAGTTGGAGGTTCCTCCTGCTTGGCCTGATATGTTTTTTTGTCCCGAATACAACAGAAGTGGTGGATTAGCACAATAGATTAACCACACTGACCACAACTATGACCCATTTTGCTAAATACCAGAACTTCCCTTTAAGTCTCATCACCAGCCTTTCTAGCATGTCTTGCTTATTGTGTCCTTTATGTTGCAACCATCTAGTGAGTCCCTGCTCTTCTCTTCTCAGGCTCCTCTTAATGCCATTCAAGGGCAAGCAAGCAGAGGGAATCCTGCTGACAGCCACACTCTCCCCTGCACACAATGTCATCTACAGAAAGGCTTTTATGCTCCAAAGTGTGTGTGTGTCTGTGTGTGTATAAGCTCTCAAAGTGGGGTCACGCTGAAAGTGATGCATAAACAGTTGTTGAGTTTTGACTCTTCACCTCTCCTGCTTTTTTGAATATTCCACACATGTGATTTTCACCCAGATAAATGAGGCGGGAGCGTGCTCTCGACTACAACTTTGTCCACGGCGGCCCCCCTTGTTAATGGCGAGTACGGAGGATGTGGAGGAAGGAGGATTTACAGACATGAACTGGTCCAAAAAGGAAGGATCCACAAAGAAGAAAATACTCGTCTTTAGCCCTGGAAGGCTGTTTTGTGCTGCGTGTGTGTGTGCAATGATGGGATGTATTATTGACTTATTGCATTAGATGGTCTCTGTGCTTCATGCTCACGCTCTAACATCGCCCTCAGAGAAATAACGGGATCAGACCGAGCACACAAACTCAAGCACACACCCACACACACGCACTCACCAACACACAGCAACGGTTGTGTGATCACAAAATGTTTTGTCTCTGGCATTGCTATTGTGCTTCTGGGGTTTTGTGTTCTTCGCACTATACATTTTCCATTTCTGTCTGTCCGTCTGTGTCCGCCTGTCTGTCTGCTATCCTTCCTGTTTCCCTCTTAAAAAGAGGCTCCAGAAGCTCCAAAGCTGTAAGATCCAGCAGGCAGAGTTTGGAGGGCCGTGTGAAGGATTACAGCCTGCACTCTGCCAGTGGAGTGGCTGAGCAGTTGGCAGCACAACTGAAACGAAGGGAAGGCGGGAGCGGAAAGAAAGGCAAAGTGGAAGGGTGGAGTGCTGTGAGCCAAGCAGGTGGGAGCGGGGTGTGAGGACAGATAAAGAGGGGAGAGAAAAGTTGTCAGGCAAGAGAAAACATTCATGTGTGCATTCACTGAAGTCATCTGTGAGCCTCTGCTTCCTGCTCTGAGCCCCTGTCCCGATCCCACTGCCCACTGTTTGTGTATGTGTATGATTTTCTGTTGTGTGATCAGGAGGTCAACTCCTTGAGAAATGCAGAGCCCCACATAACAGACAGGTTGCGTCCAATAGACAGAAAATCGATTTATGTGACTGGGCTCAAAGGTTACTGAGGTCCGATTTTGGTTTCTTTTTGCACTCTGTGTGTTGTGTCAGACAGTCTCAGTGGCTCCCAGATTGCTCTTTCCATCCTCTCAGATTGGAAGTTATCTATGAAACCGAACCTCAACAAGCTACTGGAGCAAAATGCGTGCGCACACACACACACACACACACACACACACACACACACACACACACACACACATCTAACTCTGCATACACAAACACAGTAGGGATAGACTATCAACGGACTCCACTTAAAGTTAGAATCTTTAAAGTCCAACTGAAATTAATTTGGATCTTCACTCTCTTTTACAACATACAGACTTGCTCTGCAGATCTGCTCCATAAAGACTTCTGGTTAGGTTCTGGCACAAAAATCACTTGGTTATGCTTAGGAAAAGATCATGTTTCGACTAAAAATACATGAAAAATACATCAAATATGGCTGAAAAAAAAATCGGTTTTGACATAAGACTGCTGCTTGCTAGTTGTCTTGCTTGGCTCTCACACCATCACCCTCTGCTCCTCCTCCTGATTAGAAACAATTAACATACCAGCAATCTGAACTATGTCACTTTGATACCTATTGTAGAAACATTGATATGATATGCATGAAACGTACATATTTAACATCTCCGTGGTTTGCAGAAACATACACTGCCAACATTTTATTCATCCGACTGGGCTGCTTTCCTGCTAAAGCCTCCTTCTTATCTAACTTTAAAACATGGACAAACATCTTGTTCTGCACCTCAGCTTGTTGAACATGCAACCAAACAAACATTCATTGGGGAAAAGTGCAGTGGCAGCATCAGTTTGCAGGTTAAAAAATGAGCCGCTCAGCTGCAGCATATTAAACACCATATAAATGTACCTGCAACCGTCACCTCTGTAGTTAGACCCTGGTGTGGTTCTTACTCTACAACATGCTGTCTGTCCATGACACGCAGGCTACAGCACAAGCTAGTGTGGCCTCTCGTTCCCCTGCCGGGGCTCTGCCTGCCAACTGCAGTCAATGCAGCACAGATGCTGACAAGTCCCTCCAGCTGTCTACTACAAAAATGTTTGACTCAATGTGATTTCAGTTGGACTTTAAGATTTTTTGTCCTGTTGATTTGAGGACAGTTGTGGTTACTGTTGTAACATCAATACTACAGCAAATACTCTTTGAATATCTTCACAACAGAAGAATAACCACTGTATCTGTTTGCAGTGCAGCCAAACAAATGAATGTTGTTATAATGAAGAAGTTGGTCAATAATAAGAGCAACATTCACAATAAAAGCCACTCTGTGTTTCAGTAGTTTAATGTGAACTAGCAGCAGAGGGAAATATTCAGTTTGCGTTAGCAGTGACTCAGATACAGCTCTGACATGAGGTTAAGAGTGAGGCTGTTATCAATGGGATAAAACTGTGCTGTATTACATGCATGGACCGTTTTTCCTGTGAAACTCTTGTGCTTAGGTAGGCGACCTGAATGGCGGACTCTACCACTAACAGGGAAATCAACGTAGAGGAACAATTACAGAACATAAATTGTACGGAAAACAGGGTGTATTTCATGAAAATCCCAATGATTAGAACATTAAGCTGATGAACTGATCACTGTTAACACCCTGAATAAATGCATTTGATCCAAGACTCATTATTAGCACTTACTGTATGTGTAAAATAACAAATGTTTTGAAAGATTAAAAGATTTCCAGTACTTGTTTTATAAAAATTCTTTCATTATTTAACGGAGTAGTTTTTACACATGTAAGACTTCCTGTTCTGCTGCAGCACAAGAATTCACTTTCTCAGTATTAACAAGTCTTAGAAAACTACTTTCATCCATTCGTCATCCTTATGTTCTTTATTGCTTATGATTCGTGATGTACAAAACTAAACAGAACTCTAAAAGAAAGAAGACAAAAAAAAATACATAATATACTGTACATCAGCAGGTATATTGGAATCCGTATCAATATCAGAAATCCCATATTGGATAAACGCACACATTCACACACACACACAAACACACACAGTGAGGTTTGTTCGATCTCTGCAGGTCTGCAGCTCGAACACTGAGCCAACGCTGTGATCTCTAATCAGTGAGCTAATCGTGTTTCCTTCCCTGCGTAATAATGTATGAATGTACCAGACATGCATACACGCACATAACCACGCACACGTGTCAAGAGATGACAAGAGGAGGGGAGAAATTACAAAGCGGGCCCTCCCTCTTATTCATCACTTGCTTATGCCAGCCGCATCCATAACGCCGCCCTCGGCAATGATTTTCTCAACAACAGCATGTCGATTTTTTTGAACTCCTCAGCCTTTACTCTGCTCTCCTGCGGGCACGAATAATAGCTGCAGTGACTCCGCGAAACAAAAGTCCCCACAAATTCACACCTTATGCAAATGTTCCTTTTCACTGGCAAACACACCGTATATATCAGAGTCCAGGCACTGTAAATATCTCTCTATACAACGTTTAGCCCCCTCAGACATCATTACAACCTCAGGCACCTCCTACACACATGCACACACCAAAACACAAGCTCTCTTCTTCTTAGATCAGTGATATTTTTACTCTGTCCTGCGTTCTGTCCTGTGACGAGTTAACGCCCCTCTAACATACACACTCCTCTCATCCTTGCACACTGACTGACCTCCCCTGTCCTCTGACCTACTGCTGGTGAAGGCCTGACACGATGTCTGCTCTATATTTGTCAGCAGCGTAAAACTGACATTCAGCCGAGCAAAATAGCCTCCTCATCCAAACAGGAAGTGCTGCGTTTAAGGACAAGCTCAGGTATGTAGCGGTGAGGTCATGCTCTTGCAAGTGAAATGTCTTTTTATGAATGTGACATCACATCAGAGGGATTGACACCAGCCATCTGCAGGCCATCTAAAGCCTGTAGGTCTCCAAGCATCCCCTTGAACAAATGATCTGATAATGACAGCCCAAAGATTTAACAGATAAATTACAGGTCCTGGTGTGTGTGTTTGCATGTGTGTGGCTGCATTGTGTGAAAGCTGATGACAGTGTCAGATTGAGGATTGAGGGGAGGATAAGAGGATGTAGTGATGCATGGTAAGAGAGACCAAAACAGGAGTGTTAATGTTCTCAGGCCCACGGCTCTGACTTTAGCTGTGCCCTTGAGATTTACTGTGCATGTGGGCCAGTATGTGTGTGTGCGTGTGTGTGTGTGTGTGTGTGTGTGAGAGAGATATTGAGTGAGGAAGTGTGTGTCTGTGAAGATGTGCTTCATCAGGCTGCGCTGTGACAGATTTTGATCACAAATTACCCTCCTATAGTTAAAAAAAATCTATACTCTGCATCCACATAAAGATACTGTCACTGCATATACATGCATGTAAGCACAAACACCCACACTGACACACACACACACACACACACACTCTGCCAAGCCCTCCGGAGAGTTATCATCTAACCATGCCCATTCATCCGGGGCATTTGGAGCCACTCTGCTCGGAAAATGAATAAAAGCTCGACTATCAATCAGTCTTTCAATACAGCTGCAGCAAGTGCATCAATCAGGATGAATGCCTGCTTCTGATGTTGACCCCGCTCTTTCTCCACCCCACCTCTATCCACAGTTTGTCGTTTATCATCTCTAAATCGTCCCGTGACAGGGCGGAAGCGGAGCAGGATGGAGGAAGAAGAGTTTGGATCAGTCTGGGCTCATGAATCACTCATCCACGCTGCTCACAGAGATGCTCTTTGATCGCTCTGCCCCACTTTAACGCGCATACACAGTCACGCATACACGAACACACACACTGCTACCACTCCAGAGGCCCACTCTCACACTGACAGCTGATCTATAGACTGCAGTCTGTATGTGCACAACTGTACAATGAAGGCAACCAAGCGAGGATTCCAGTCACATAGTGTAGAGTCATTGTTAGCAACACGGCCGACTCCATCACCCTGATGCTGTCTTCATGTGCAGCCACAACGAACCTGCCCCACTTCTGCCACTACAGAGGGTTGAGAACCTACCGCAGACGGGCTCGCAGCACAGGAAAGCATATACACATAGAAATGTGAAGATAAACACACGTATAGCACACACAAGATATGATACAGTCACATAGCGTCGCTATAGGGAGATGCCTTCCGCACATCGTTACAGGGGAATGAGCTTAAAACTGAAGTTAACACCAGGCTGAGAAGCAGCGTTTCACTGCTCTTTCTGGTTGAACATGTCTGGTTTGTCAGTAACTGTGTTTCCATCCACCTGTTTTTATGTGCATTTCCGTTTTGTGCATAAGAAAACCTGACTGGAAGTCACGTTTGCTGCTGTATTGATTCAAAGAAAATGCAAGCAGACTTAGCAAATAAATCATGAAGTACATGCAGCGTGTGGCTTAAACGTCCACTGAAGCCTCTACTCCACTCAAGAGATGAAAAGTTGCCGCGGGCGACAAACATCAGATCCGTGTGGAGCGGTGAGGAGACGGTAACGTCCCTCAAATGAGCCTAAAACAAACATAGATGCCAGATTTCCATCATGTTTTGCATCATTTGAGATTGAACCGATGCTCTTTTAATTACGTCATCTTGTTGCACCCTCTTCCTCCCGACTGAAATCAGTGCCACCAGCTGTTTATCTCTACGCACTTAACTCCTAATATTCACATAACAGCAGTGGACGGAAACATGCATTAATTTGCATTTTCTTTTGCAGGTTTTCTGGAAATTCCTGTTAAAGTTTGGACGGAAACTTGACTACTGATGGGTGTGGTCAGAAATGTGCTCTGCTGTACCAGTAGCCACACCCAGCAGTGATGTCACGGTGTACTGACACACCCCAGAGTACACATCTACATCACTGTAGTGAGGTAAAAATCCACTGCATGAAAGCAACAACAAGATCAAGCTGCTCTTTGAGGTTACCCTGTGGAGTTTTCTTATCAGCAGAGACAATTATGTTTACATTCAGACTTTATCACATAAATGTTTTTGTTTGTGTCCTTGAGACCTACAAATGTGCCAAACGCATTTCCTTCCTTGTACATTTTTTGAAACCTACATCCATGTTTCCTTGTTACCTCCTAGGACTGTTAATCAGACCAACAGCATGAAACCACCAGGAAAATGCCGTGTCGCTCACGCATGTAGAGCACGACATACAAACAAAATGGGGACCCGTTTATGAAAACATTGCTGCACAGTGCCGCTAGTGGTTAAAACTTCCACAGGGTGCCTTTAAACTTCAAAACTCAAGTTAACCACCAGCAGTTTATCAGCAGCAGGAGAGCCAAGTCTCCAGTCTTTGTTCCATAACAGTGAGATGGAGACGTAGTTCATTCTTAGTTTTTACATTCAAATGCTTTGATCATATCCCAAACTGTTTCTGGACAGATTCTGTCTAAAGGAGACAACAGTGACTGTTCACTACTTCAAGTGAGTTGCCTTAAGGCATTCAGGAAAATCACATCTTAATACTGAAATGTACTAGTTTTCCCTTTTTATTGTAGCAGAGATAAGGCATCACTCTCTTTGTGACCCCCAGTACCTTCGTATGAGTATTAATGTACTGTGTGTGTGTGTGTGTATGTGTGTGTGTGTGTGTGTGTGTGTGTGTGTGTGTGTGTGCGTGTGTGTGTGTTGCTCACATGTCTTGTTATAATCATCATTTACAGAATGTTACCCAAGAGCGCTTCATGTAGTAAGCAGGTACATCCGCCCACTCAGAGAAACCAGCTGCTCCTTAGAGTATCTGAGCTGAGCCGTGTGTGTGTGTGTGTGCGTGCGTGTGTGTGTGTGTGCAGTGTGTGTAGTTGTGTTTATGGGGGTTATTGCTCTCAATAATCTCAGAGGTCATTCTGTACTCCTGAAGTGAAGGCATAGTCATCCTTATTGCTGTCTCTGTCTGTCTCTCTTTCTCTCACACAGACACACACACATACATACACACACTCACGCACACACTTTCTGTCCAATATGGTGAAGAGCGTCTTGCGATTTCTAAGTCTGTAACAAAGAGAGACAGTCAGATCTTGGTTCGTTGCAGAGCCTTTGGTCTCAGAGTCCTCTCATCACTTCTGGTTCTTCCTCTGTCTTTTTCTCTCTCACGTCATCCCTCCTCACGTTCAGTCTGTCACACCTGCATGCCGGGCTTGCTCAGATCCCCGTTCCCCTGGTTCCCTCCTCCTCCGCCTCCTCCTCCGCCCATCCCTCCCCTATCGTCCTCGTCGTCGCTGTCCAGCTCCTCGCTCTTCCTCTTGCTGTAGCGCTCGTACAGCACCATGAGCACGCCCATCACCCAGGCCGACACCGTGCCAGCCGAGAAGATGACGAAGCCGATGGCAATGAAGAAGAGGTAGTCCCAGTAGCCCAGGCCTTGGTGGCAGTCTGCCCGCAGCTGCATGCCGACCTCCGCCAACCGCTGGCCTGCCAGCTCTGGGGGATTGTGGCAAACTGTCTGGCCCTCATCTGGAGGTGAAGGAGAGAAAGAGGGAGTAGAAATGTAAGGAGATTAATGAGGAAAGATGTAGTATAAAAGAGAGGAGAGGCAGAGAATAATCAGTATATATGGTGTAAGATGAAGGGCAGAGCATCAGGAGAGAGAAAAAAAATTAATTACTCCAGAGAAAAAGGTGCACAATGAACAAAAGCCAGGACACACACACACACGCAAACAGCCGCTAACAATGCAGCGATAACCTTTGTGATAAATGATCCCGAGAGACACCATAGTGCTACTCCTCTGAGTAATGTAGGTCTTTGGTGTCTAGGACATGGCAACATTATTATGCTGCACACACACGCTCACACACATGCACAGAAAGGTGACTAGACTTGACTGCAAGCCTCTGACACCCTCCCACCCCCTCATGCACATCGTTACACACTAACGAATCACTCTACAGCGGCGGAGAGATAAGGAGGCGAGTGTTTTCCCTGACAGAAACATCTGCCGCTCATAATGAGGAATATGATAATCAGCTGGGAGGACTTCAGACCGCACAGGGAGGAAGAAACACTGGCACATGTGAAGTTTATTTATGGCGTTTGATGCTCCACCGCAGAGAGGTCGAAGGTCAGGGTCAGCTGGGGAACCTGGCCGGGCTTCGTAAAGCTTCAGCTGTGCTTTTCATGCCCTGCTGCATGTTTTCATTCTGCTACAGTGACTTTGCAGCATTTGCATATACAGTACCCTCACGTATATTAATTAGTATGAATGCAGAATGTTAAGAAGAGGGGCTCGCTCTGTATGTATCTAATGTTGTGATCAGCGAGAGGAGAGCAGGATACAGGGTGCGCCGCTTTCTATCAGCTCATCTCTCGTTACAAGCTAATTCCCATGCTCCTTCGCTCCCACCCTCCCTGCATGCTTAATTGCGCTTGTGCTCCCCGAAAACAAGAAGAGGGGAAGTTTTTCAAGCTGGGAACAATGACAGAGATGAGATAGCCCAAAGAGACGAGGTGGGAATAAGAGAGAGACGGGAGGAAAGGCGAACAAATGCAAAGACAGGAGGAACGATTTTGTCTGCAAAGGGAGGCACAGATGGAGGGAGTCTGACCCCAGATGATGAGAGAAAAGAGTGAACTGTATCTGGCTGCAGTCCTGTCCGCTGATGGATTATTGCTGTTAACAATGTTAATTAAACTGCACTCACCTACCAATAAAGGCAAAGGTCTGAACATGGAGATGAGCGATGGGGGAAGGATGGCGAGAATAGTCGGATGTGATCTATGCTTCGACTACTTGCCAGGGCTTCGCCAGAACAGCGGCAGCTCGAGGGTAAAAGCAGGAGCCAAAGTTGTGAAAGGATGGCTTACGAAAGCACGGCCTCAGAGCCCACTTTGGTGTCTGTACCTCCTGTACACATAACACAAATTGACTTAAATCCCTCCTCACAAATTCTTAAGCGCTTTATTCTCCTAATAACCAGTGTAACCCTAAACTAACCCAGACAGATTAGTCAGGTGATTATTAGATTACTAGACTGTCTGAAAGGGTTAAAAGTACTCATTTGACCAAACCTGGTGTTTGGTCGAATGAGTATTTTACAGGTTTTTACAAGCCTGCAGAGAAAAACAAACCTGCAGGGGTTTGATAAGGTTCTCGATCAATACTTAACGATCGCCTCAGCGGGGGGCTTTGTCTCAGCCTTGCGTCCTGCTGACACTGTGTGATGACATGATGGTGCACGTACAAACGTCCTGAGAGGTTATAACAGGTCAGGATTATGCAAAGCGAGTGGATCAGGGAGCGGTTTTAGTGTGTTTGCATCGGTTTCAGAAATAGCAGGTGAGGCCAGAGTGTTCGGTGACTGAGTTAGCAGAGAACATCATGGTGGTTGGTGATTAGTGCCACTGTACAGACGAACTGAGGGTGAACCAGGAGACGCATGTAAGACACTCAGCAGACGCATTACCCCAGTTTTAACTGTGTCTCTGTATGAGGAAGGACATGCAGAGGCTTCCCCAAACTGTCATTTCATATCCTCCCTCTCCTCGTCTCCACTCACTTTCTCTTTCTGCCTTTCAGCACAAAAGAGGCACAAAATATTATTCCATCGTGCACGTAGGAGGCCGTAACCAAATCATACACAGGTATCATTATGCAGCAGTTAAACTTCAGCAATGGGACTCATGGATGAACCGTTGGAGGTGTAAAAATGAGGCAGGTGCTTTCCTCTGTTTAATGTGGAAATTCTCTTTTGTTTCTCCTTTTTGGAAAGAGTAATCAAAAGTATTGGAGAGTGGTAGCATGAATCACTCCCCGGCAGTGTTTATTAGCAGAGAGGTCTCTCCTATCACCAGCAGCATCCATATAAGAGTTTGGACTTGCATTAGCAGGCTTTATTGGCGCTTCATGGATTGTTCTCCACCACTGGGAGAGTCAGACGAGGCCTTATTTTGATGAGCGGTTGAAATTAATGTTGGAAATTGCCTCTTTGGGATCTCACAAAGGAAGAGTGGTCAAAATTTTAAACCTCTTTAAAGAAGGAAATGTGCTAGGAAGTAAATATTCAATTTCTGTAGTGATTTTTTTTTTTATTATTATTTGTCTTATATTATTTGTATCAGGTAATTCTCTTTATTCATGGTCCTGGTATCTGCTCTTCAATGAATTACTGCATGTTGTCATCTTGAATAGCTTTATTTACAACCCCGATTCCAAAAAAGTTTTGACGCTTTGTAAAACATAAACAAAACACATTGTGATGACTCGCTAATCCTTTTTGACATTAACTTATTGAAAACAGTACAAAGATATTCAACGTTTGACCTCATCAGCTTCATTGATTTTTCTAAATATCTGCTTATTCTGAAATTGATGCAGCAACACGTTTCAAACATGTTGGGACAGGAGCAGCTAAAGACTGGGAAAGTTGAGGAACGCTCCAAAAACACCTGTTTGGATCATTCCACAGGTAAACAGGTTGATTGGTAACAGGTGAGATTATCATGATTGGGTATGAAAGGGGCATCCTGGAAAGACTCAGCCGTTCACAAGCGAGGATGGAGCGAGGTTCACCACTTTGTGAACACATGATTGGATAAAAGAGATGACTACATGGGCTCAGGAACACTTTGTAAAACTGTTGTCAGTAAATACAGTTTATTTGCAATTGTTTTTATTTACGTTTTGCACAGCATCCCAACTTTTCTGGAATCAGGGTTGAATGATAGACAATGTTGAATTACACACATTTCCCTCAAGACTCTCCGTATTTATTTTCCTCTTTTCTCTCCTCTCTGCGGGGCCCATCACTTCACATGGCCGTCCCTCCGTCACTCTGTCACCATCTGTGGGCTGGCTAGCAGATCTGCTCAGTCTCATTACACTGCCAAGCTTGCCTCAAGCCAGGTGTGAGGATTTCTTCCTGTGCGTGTGTGTGCAGTGACGTTGCTGTCTATTACCTCTTCCTCTGTAACATTCATGGATGCTGGAACAGTGAGCTGCAGTCAGGGACTGTACAAACACGCACACACAACAGCAAACAGGCCCCTCGGGGTATTTGGGCCTCATCTGTCCTTCCTCAGTCACTTTTCCCCGTGACTTGCAACAGTTCAGACTTTGTGCACAGTTCTTGGCTGCGTGTTACGGCTGTCTGGTCTCCTCTCAAAGAGAGGCGTGACGAAAGCCAAGACAAATCTCTAAAACAGCATTCAACCGGGATTTGGCAGGTGGAGATGAAGTTATAAAAGTATTTTAAGCCCAGGTAAAAAAATAATCATGATCTTTCACACAAAGGTTATTACTCTTCCTCTTCCTCTTCTTCTCTTCTTCGCTCCTCTTGTAGACACATTTTGAACCTTCACCCTGAGCCTGGGAAGTCCCAAATTGATATTCTGTAACAAAGCCTCCCCTCACATCTCCATTCGGCATTTTTAACACAAACACATCACTGATGGACTTTTGCTTGTCAATGTCAAAACAATACAACACTAGATGGGGTTCAAATTTAATGTTTGCGCCTCATTTTGCAGCCTGTTTTTATCTGGTGGTTTAATACGCTCCCTCCAGACCTCCAGATCTCATAAGAGTGTGTTGCTGAGAAGCCACAAAACTAAATTCATTTTCTCCAAATTTTCCTGTCTGGAAAATGCCATTTTAGAGTCAGAATGTTCATATGTGGCTTGTGAAAACTGGGTCCGATATTTACTTCTGTGATTATGGGGCGAAAGAATCATAATCTGTGCGAATGATTAGACTCAGGACCTGCCACTCGTCTCCTAAAGGTCAGTAGTGAAACAGGTGATGCAGGTTCGAGTAATGAGTCTTTAGTCTGTTATCTCGTTCCTGAACCTCTCTGGTATTAAAACCAATGAAGTCATTATTTTGTAGTATCACTTATAATAAACCTGATTCTTTTCTCAATCTTTTACTCAATGACGTTTTGCTTTCCTTAAAGGAAGACTGCTGCTGTGGCTACAGGTCCCAATTACGAGCTAATAAGCTAAGAATAAGCCTAAACGCTAAACCTTCACTAACATAGACTAGCATTAGCTGCCATAAGCTCCTAGTCAAACCAAACCAAGAAGTGCTGTCGCAGTTGAGCGACTGTATTTTTTCAGATATTACTAATTCTCTCTTTACCGCAGAGCCATAAGTTTGGGTTAAGTGAGAACTGTGCAGCTGAATCATGTGTGCAAACATAAATGTCAGATCCAAACTGAGGAAAATATATGAGGTATAAGGTTTCTTTGTCCACCGGGGAGGGAAACCGTCTCTGAATTTAATGCTGCATATACATTTTTCCTGAACCCACAAACGTCCGTGGCTGCGCTTTCGAGATAATTCGTGACTGCTTTTTATAATCAGAGATAAGAGAAAATAATTTGAGTATTACAGGAGAACGCAGGAAAAGGCGTCAGCCGGGATGATTCACTCTCTGTTCAGTCTCACTTCACCGTCTGTTTCTTTGTCACTCAGTGTTTTCTCACTCATCCCGTCACTTAGGCGAGGAAAACACTCAGACTTCACTCTGGCAGAATGCCCTTGACATTTTCAGTGTTTGTCCCTGTTTTTTCACCGGCCTGATTTCTTTCACTGGTGTCTTCAGTAATGTATGCCTTGGCACTTTTATTGAGGGGTGATTATTTTCCTGCATCATAATATCTAAGGTCTGACATTTAAGGAATTCAAATTTCCTGCAGCTCATAACCTTGTAACTGACCGACTGCAGTTTCATGACTGTTTGAGCTAACGGAGCGGCAAAAGCACTAAGGTCTGCTTATGAGGCACTTATTCAAATATGCTATCTGATTTAAAAGCATCCAGTTTTTTTTTTTTTAAATCTATCTTTAAAATGTATCCTAAAGGGTGCAAACTTTTTGGATAGGTCTAGGCATGCATGTGCCAACTTGAGCTAAAATTGACCCCTATTCCAACTTGCCTTACCACTTATCCTATTAATACTGCCTACAGAGAGTTTAAACACTATTAAACTTCCTTTAGGTCTTTGCATGTGCAGCCCTCGTAATTTTTTTATGTAGATACCAATTTAGAAGAAGACAAATACTTCAGGAACTAAATCACAGGACATTTTCAGTTAGACGGTGTGTTTGTTTTCATGTATTTGAGTAAGAAAGAGATAGAGAGATGTGTGTGTCCTCTTTGTTCCTGCAGAGTGGCTTGAATACGCATTGAAATCCCTGTAGTTTCACTACAGAGGCTGCAGCCTCTAAGAATTCACACGTTTGCATGCATGCTGCACTGCAGTTTCTATATCCCTCCACCTTAAACAAGCCGTGGCAGGGAAATCCTGCAGCATAAGATGGATGCAGGATGGCTCCACGCTCTGCTCTCTTATGATGAGGTAGTCTGGCCTGAACATTAAATCTTTGGCCACAAATTTATTCTCTTGGCCTGCACTTAGATGCTGTCATTCTGTAGCAGGGTGTCAAGATGTCACTGTTGTCTCACCCTGCCTCGTCCTCCATCAACAGGACAGGAAGCACAATGTGGCCGTCACCTGTCTCTTACTGTGCTGAGACCCATCTTGTCTCTGCTGTGCATGGCATGATGTCACTGTGTTATGGTAATATTACCAAAGCTGTCAGTGGTGTCAGTGTGACACTATGCAGGCTGTGTTGTGAAGTATGCCATGACCGGACAGAAAGCCCTGAGACACACCGCAGGCCAGGAGTTATAAAGACAAAAATAGTACTGGAGGAAGCAAACATCAGTAATCAGAGGAATACACACACCTTAGTTAAGCCCCGACATTGAAGATACAAGCATGCACAGACACTCAGACATGACACACAAGCAGAGCTTTCCAGGAAATGAATGAGGATGTTTTTTTTTCCATCTTATTCAAAAGGGAATACACAAGTAAGCAATCCGCTGAGCACAATGTGTGTTTATGTGTGTGCATACATTTGTAAGATTTGTGTGTGTGTGCATGAGTCGCCACCGCAGCGGCGCAATACAGTCTCCGTGTCAAATCATCAGCTGGATGGTTTCCAAGCTCAGCACTGACACAGTGACAGAGAGCAGGGCTTATCACCTCCCCGGAGGAGGGGCTAGCGCAGGGGCGAGATGCCACCGAAAAACATCGCTGACTCCTCCGTGAACTTCACTCTGTTTTCCTCCGACTCCTTTCCTCCCGTCTCTGCCGCCAGACACATAAAAGAGCAACGAGCGGCGGAATAGCAATCATTTTTCAGGCTTTTCGGACTACGCCGCACATGCAAAACACACCCGTAGACGCCTGTGGTCTCCACAGTTGTGAGAAAACAGGCTGAATTTATGTATCTGACACACATGCATGTATGCAGCATGTTGGCATTGCACACATGCTGCTGATCAGAGCCGTGTGGTGTTAACCTGCGAGGCAGAGAGCCCGTCCTGTGAACTGGGAGCAGAGCTATTTATAAGCAGATTAATTATGCCAATGCATATGGTAATCAGTGTGGTTGTGGTCTCATATAGAGGGGGAGGCGAAAGCTGGAGACACAAGCATCCCCTCAATCACAGGGAATTAACCAAAGCCTACTCTTGAATTTCAAGACTACACAGCATGCTTTACGCATCGTAGTATTTATACAAACAAATAAAAAGATCACCACTCAGCCTTTAACCATCCGTCCTGCTGAGGTGTCCCTGTTTCTGTCCCTATAGGAGCTCCAGTGGAGGCGCTCTGTGGCCGACCTTGACCTCTGACCTCCCTGTGGAAGCTGGCAACTGAGAATAGGATCTGAGGTATTATTTATGAGTACATATGATCATAATGAGTAATTATGCCCTCGCGCTCGCTGCGAGAGAGGCCAGTAAGCACTTATTTGGTGTTTTACAGGCCAGAAGACGTCTGGAAGTTAAGGCTAGCACTGTAGAGACTAACTTCAGCTCTTCATGAAAAAACGCAGCTTTATCTCTCAATCGAATGAAGCCAGTGTCACGATGCAGCGCTCCTCTCCTGGCTTTGGCAAGAGTTTCGCTCTCCTACTATATCATATTGTTCATTAATCTGATTGGTTGAAGGTAGCCTGTGATAGCCGGTGATAGACAGATGGTTCATCCAATCACATGCCAAGTTTTTTTTTTTTTTTAAAGGACTGGCACCTTTCCAAACAGTTTGCATGGATGACTTCCCAGATGGCGCGTCAGGTTTCACCCCTGCAGCCTCATGTGTTGTTTCAATGCAGAGCTGATTCTGGTCTGAATGTCATCTCAAATATTTGATTGATGAGTGATTTTTTTAAGCTGCTCGTTAAACTAACAGTTATGTGTCAAATGTCTGCATTTCAGATTCTAACAACATGTGGAAATATGACTTTTGCATCAAGTGTATGAAGTTATTTTCAGTTTCGTGGACACTGAAACTGAAATTCAGTCTCCAGTATCTCGTAATTGAACTTCAAAATGTGTATTTTGACGTAGTGTTTGTCTCATTTTAGAGTTATGTTCGTCAATTATTGATGTGATTATTGTCTCAGGTGTTCGACCTTTTGATTAGCTGCTGCAGTCGGTGGTTTTAACATGATGTTGTTGTTTCATCTTGTGAATTTGATACCTGACAAAGGTCCATGACTGAAACATAATAGAGTCAGTTCCGACAGTGTCCGGGAATTCAGCCTTCAACCCACTCACATGATTTCATTTTTCACCTGTCTACCAGGTGAGTCAAATGACAAATAAAAGGTTGAAACAATGGTTATAAAACATGGACATTTCACAAATTCACAAAGTCGACTGTGACATAAGAGGTAAGAGTTTTTGGGTGCTGCCTCTCACAGTGAAGCTCAAGTATCTCACCGTTTAGCCAGCTAAACGCATCATACTGGGGTTGGCTAAGACTAAGAATAGCTGACCTTTTCTCCATCACATCCACTAGGGCTGAATAACACACGCCTTCTCACTCCTCTCCTCTCAAATATGGCATTAGTCAGATTACCACCATCCTCTTTTCCATCATTTCTCCATATGATCCCTTCTTCCTCTGGCAGAGAGAGTGAAGGTCAGATAGCAACAGCTCCCTCTCTCTCCTCTTCCCTTTATCGCCTTTCTTATCAGCCTTTATCACCTCCCACTTTTCATTCCCGCTCTGGCACGTTAGCATTTATTCTCCCTTCGTGCCTGCCCTTCAGCCTTTATCACTCCACTTCCCTCTTCTTCTTCTTCCACGTCCTTCCTGTTCTCTCAGTTGTGCTCGCTTATCTTCGCACTCTCCTCTCTTTCTTTTTTCCAATTTTATTCTCTTGGCTTGAATATCAGTTTGGACGCAAACACACAGGCTCGAACACCTGAGCTGCCTCCCCTCTGTGCCTCAGGTGATCACATCACAAACACACCCACACAAGCATCACATCAATCTTGGTTTCAAGCTCACAAATGCACAGAGACATAAAAATACATACAGGCTACACCACACAAGTAGGCCAGTTGAATTCGATATGCTTCTCCGCACCAGATGGGTCTGAGGAATCGTTCCAGCTGATAAATAATGTATCGTCTACCTGCATTAAATTGAATCGATGCCTCCTTGTCATAATGAATGTTTTAATGGATTTGAGTGACAGATCTGGGGCACAGACGATCGCTAACTCCTTTGTAGTCTGCCTGTTTTTTCTTTTCCCTCTCTGTTGCAAAGTCCGACTTCATGTGTTTGCCTCCGTTTTTCAGCCCTCTCTGTCTTATCTCATCTCTTTGTCCTCCACTCTTTAGTCACGCTACTTCATCCGGTCTTCCTCTCATCTCATCTCTCAAGTAATCTAAGATTTGCTTTCATTAAAGATAAATCCAGTTCAATTGGTGCAAAAAACCGGACTTCTTTCGTTCATTCGTCTTCTCTCTGAACCCATCGACCTCTCTGTCTCTTTCTCTTTTTATGAATATTTAACTCTTGCCCAGTGCGTGGCCCCCTGCTTTGGCTCCTTGCCTCAGGTCTCTGCGCTGTCCAGGGCACCAACCAGCAGCCAGTAATACTTTCCCAAACACTGGAGCCATAAAACCACCAACTCTGCCAGCCCGGGACAAGCCACTTACATTACGTGTATTTAGCTGAGGCACTTGTCAAAATCGACCTACAGTGAGTACAGTAGGTCGTTCAACAAGGCGAAATTCCATTACGACAAGAGAGGAAAGGCAGGTATATTCCCAGAGTACGGAGAATTGATGACAGAGAATGCTAATGTGTTCAGGAGTGTCAGGAGGAGTGTAGGACAAATATGGGATGGACAAAATAAAGTGAAAACCCGACTTTTATTCTAAACTTTGAAGGAATAAACAAGCCGGGATCATGTAAGGCTGAATGCTAATGTAGCATTTATCTACAAGAAGCTCTGAGAATTAGCTTTGACAGTCAAAGAGACATAAGACAATTAACAAAAGCCCAAAGAAGCCAGATCGTCTATTTCCAATCAAACTGCAAAATGCTAAAAAGTTAATATTTCATATCTTAGAGATCTTTACATGTGCTAAACACAGACAAACAGTGACAAATACTGTGCGAATGAACAGCAGCCAGGACTCAGTTTAAAGGCAGTTTACAAGAGCTGTTAAAAGACATACTATTCATAGGACCTGTCTCAGTCCGATTTAACTCTCTTATAGCTCTGTTTTTGGTCTCCACCAACTTCTGAGGGAAATATGTGACTTCTTAGCTGCTAACTGCTCCACTGTGTTCACCACCTAGTCGCTAACTGTGTTGGTAGGTAGTGTATGGTGAGTTTTTAGAGTTTTTTAGGCTCATCACTACCAAAAACCCCTTTCACATGTCATGTTTTATTCCTAAAGACAATCAGTTACAGTCAAGTTAAAGTTAAGATTTATTTGTTCTATTTCCTTTAAATATCTGTCACTTTTTATGACGTATGCATTGATTTTCTTTACTGATTACTGATTTTCTGAACTCCCATTAAAAGTCTTTACATGATTTTGTTATTCCCTTGTAGGTTGAGGGGATGTTGCAAAAAGCAGGACCAGAGCAGGAACGCAAACGGCAAACCAAGAGATGCTCAGACACAATGTACTGAATGTCATTCAGAATATTTCCTCTCTGACTTCTTTCTCGCTATCTTCTCTCCTGTTCTTGCATTTGCTAAAGAAACGTGTCCACTCTGTCTTTCCGCCACCTTCCCCGCTCCCTTCCTCCCTCTTGTCGTCTAAATTTCTTCGGGAGAGACACGACGTAAAATCACCTGCCAACCTCGCTGCTTTCCTGAAGCCTCGCTTTGACTTTGGTGGCTGCCAGAGTCAAGTCATGTCAACCTTTCTCATGCCTGACACAAACAAAGGCAAAGTCCCTGAAAGACACGCAAACACTGATTAAAATCTGAAAAAGGAACAGGAAGTGAGTAGAAATTAACAACCAGGCACAAAGGCAAGGTCAATACAATTAACAGCAGCAATATCAAAGGCTCCTGAGCGAGTTAGTGTGTGAGGAGGCTGCACACAGACACACACGCACACACACACACACACACACACACACACACACACACACACACCTGATTCATATTAACACTGAGAGGTAGCGACAGCTGGATTCTCTATACGTTAGACTCACAGCCCTGCAGTCAGATCCGAGGGCATTCATAACCACAGAAACACATTACACACACAAACACACACACAAACACACACACACACACACACATGTTCACTTGACCCCATTCACTCTCTTAAACTGGTCACTGTGGTTGTTTACGAGTGCCCTATCGGCTCATCGGTCTGAGAGACAGCGTGTGTGTGTGTGTATGTGTGTGCTTGAGGGCGCACAGTCGTTTGGTCACATTTCTATCTGTTTAAGTCAAGCTCGACGTGGATTATAGCTGTAATTTCACAGTTATTAGTTAGAATTTTAACCAGTACAAGCATGTTGAACACACAATAAGCCCAGCTGTGGGTGTGTTGTGTCACTTTCCGCTCGAAAGCCCTTCTCTTTTTGCAGCGATGTGTGTGTGAGGAGAGGGCATTTGAGATAAAAATGTGTCTGTGCGTGTGTGTGTGTGTGTGCCAGGTTTTGAGAGAAGGTGGATGACAACTTTAAGGAGCTGCCGTCATCAAGTGGCCTTCCTCTCAAGCTCCTTTTCTCTTAATCTCATTCCTGTTTCCCACAGACCCTGGCCTTAGGGTCTCTCCTAACCTCAGATCACACACTGACTCACACACACTTAAGTGGAATGAGTCACTTGCACACACACACACACACACACACACACACACACACATACACGTACATGCTGTCCTTAATGGGAGCATACGAGTGCAGCTTTTTTGAGCACCATCATTAACCATCTGGACTAAAGGGCTGAAGCATACGGTGGTGGGAGCGACAGCGCACCCAGGTGTGTGTGTGTGTGTGTGTGTGTGTGTGGCCATGTATTACTCATGTGGTGGTGACATTGTGGGGACTGGCCCTCCTTATGGGGACTTATGAAGACTTGGGTTAAGGTTAGGGTTAGGGAAGCCATGGTTATGGTAAGGGTAAGTTTCCAGGAAATTAATGTAATTCTATGTAATGTCCCCAAAAATGATGGAAACATGACTTTGTGTGTGTGTGTGTGTGTGTGTGTGCGTGTGTGTGTGTGTGTGGGTGTGTGTGCAGACGGGAGCGGTTGCCAGAAAACAACAGGTACAAAAGGACACAATCCTCCTCTCATCATTATCTCTGCCTTCAGGACCCAGAGAGACAATTGAGTGAGATCAATGGGATGCACACCGACAGCTATTATAAGCAAGGCCACACTGTAACGAGGCCTAACCTGGTCCACCTGCTTAGAGCTAAGCTCAATTAACATTTACCAGCAGAGATCATCTGGGCTTGCCCTCGCTGGAAAGGTCGTGAAGCCCATTGTTGGTGATTTCTTGGGTCGCTCTAATTCAATCCCCCGCTATTTAAGGAATGGACGGTTAAGATGGCTGTAGCTCTCTGAGTAACTCTGACACAAATCTGCTGATTTGTCGAGGTAAACCTGAGACATTATTGAGACGTGAAGGGCGGTTTGAGGGGATTGCATTGCAGAGAGGAGCCGGGGAACAAATCTTCAGATTGCTCTGACTCTGAGGTCAAGCCATTAGCTCTGGAGTCTGAGTGTGTGTGCATGTGCCTTAGCAGGAGAGAGTCTGCATGTGGAAGTGCTCATGGAAGCGTGTGTGTGCATGCATATCCACTAGAGCTGCACGCATTAGTTGTGAAATGTTAAATTAATTGGCAACTATGTTGATAATCAATCAGTTTGAGTCATTTTTAAGGCAGAAAACAAGCAAAAAATCTCTGATTCCAGCCTCTTAAATGTGAATATTGTCTGTTTTTCTACTCCTGTGACAGTAAACTGAATATCTTTGGGTTGTGGACAAAACAAGATACTTGAAATCATCATCATCAGGCTTCATGAAACACTGATCTGACATTTTTCACCCCTTCTGACATTTTACAGATCAAAAAAATTGTTGATTCTTTGACAAAATCATCTGCAGATTAATCGCCAGTGAAAATAACTGTTAGCTGCAGCCCTCATATCCACAAAATATAGGGAGAGCAATAGTGTAATAAGTAGCCCACCTTCAGGGACTAATTTGACCAAGTGCCCACAATCAAATTATCTAAATGAGCGGATGTGACAATAACAAATTATAAGACCTTGGAGTGTCTTTGGATTATTGTCTGTTTTTGCCAGGAAACTGGCCAGCAAGGGGATCCCGCTCCCAGAACCAAACAAACACGAGACCACCTGCAAGAGGTCTGGCTGCTGCCAACTGAACAGGAATATGTGCTTACAGGGCTTTTTTTTATGGCAAAGGACGCAGGCAGAATACGTTTTTATGATTATTATTATTATTAATGTGAGCTGCCATTCCAGAACAAGTTTTCAACGGTCATTTAAAAGGTAAATCATCCCTTTTTGGTAATTAAGGTCACCCTAAATGTCTCAATGGGTATGTTGGGATTGAAAACTGTGTGATGAACCTGTTTCAGACTCCATCCATCCTCACCTTGGAACTTGAAGCCCTCTATCTGCACCCACAGGCAGAGGTCCTCCGTGTCACAGTCGCAGCTCCAGGGGTTGCCGCTGAGCCCCAGAGACCGCAGAGCGGGCAGAGCGATCAGGCTGCTGATGTTCAGGGCCGTCAGGTTGTTCCGGCTCACGTCCAGCACCTGCAGAGCCATGTTCTCCGAGAAGGCGTCCGGGTGGATCTCCCCCAGACTCGGGTTATCCGTCAGCCGGAGCATCACCAGAGACGCCAGGGGCCCGAAAGTCCGGTCCTCGATCTGCAGCAGGGTGTTGAACGACAGGTCCAGGTAGGCGAGTTTCCGCAAATTCCCGAAAGTGGACTCGGAGATCTCGGTCAAAGAGTTGTTGCTGCAGTCCAGATAGACCAGATCGGACAGGTAGTTGAGCTGCAGCGCCGGAAGGTCCCCGATGCGGTTGTTGGAGATGATGAGCTGCCGGGTCGCCAGGGGCAGGTCATTGGGGAACAGGGTGAGATCCTGCCCGGCGCACTGGACCACCAGCTGGTCATCGCACACGCATCGGTCTGGGCAGCCGGCTGTGAGAGCCGGGGAAGGGGTCACCCCCATCACGAAGATAAAGAGGAAGAGGAGTCGGAGGGACTGGGCGCTGGGCTCGGGCAAGAGACGCATGACGAGGCCGCCCAGAGCGTCATGAACTCGGGCTGAGCTGGACCAGGACTCCCCGGCGCTCTCCGGGCATCCTGCATGAGTCTGGGGAGCTGTGAGAGAGGCGAGATGGCTGCTCGGAGTGTCTGACTGTCGCTGCCTGAAAGCCTGGCTGCTGTTTATATCCAGCCTCTCTTTCTCTCTCAGAAATACTATCGGTCAGTCACTCACACGCACTCTGGCGCGCCACGCACGTCGCCAAAAGACATCATCTCAGAAGGTGACCGAGGGACGCGTTATCGCTCTGTGGCTGAGAATCGTGCGGCTTACCGGACTTTGTCCAGCCTCAGAAGACCACAGAACCAGTGACTGCTGTCGATCAGCCCCTCGGTGACTCATCTTTGTGAATTACTTGTCGCCAGCGGAGTGCATTAATCACTTTCCAAACAAATGCCATGACCTGCGCAAAATTCCTCAATCCTGGATGTAGACTCCCCGAAATCTTCCCCGCGCAAATGCAGCCCGCTCACACGTGTCCTTGACTGTTTGTGTGTGTGTGTGCCAGTGTGTGTGTAGTGTCTGTGGTGCACCGCTGTCCAGCAGACTAGTTTCTCTCAGGAGCGCGATGGAAAGTGCGTCCTTCCACTGCGCTCAGACAGCTCTGTGTGGCTGTGGCTCTCTGCTGCGCTGTAGTGGTACTCTCCGCGCTCCCTCCCTCTCTGCCTCTCCATCCGCGCACTGCAGCTCCGCACACACCGGAGTGCTGTTTGTGTTGTGTGTGTGTGTGTGTGTGTGTGTGTGTGTGTGTGTGTGAGTGAGTGAGCTGGCAATGATGAGATTTGCACTGGTGACGTCACCAGGTGTTGCTCTTGAGAAAACCAGACGTCCGGAGTCCAGCCTGTCCATGCACAGAAACTCAGAGGAATAAGAGGAAGATAGATCTCTCTCTCTCTCTCCCTCTCTCTCTCTCTCTCTCTCTCTCTCTCTCTCCCCCTGCGCTCGCTTGCGCGTGCGTGCGTGCGTAAAAAACAAGTCAATCATCATCTTGCCTGAAAGCAGCAGCCTCATAGCCATGCACAGATTTAACAGGCCTTATCTCATGTGGTCCAGTGGCTAATTTCTCCTCATCCCGTCCCCCCAGCGGCTTGTTGACAACATAATGCATTCAAATTGGATTGTGCGCGCTCAGTTATTAATTTTTTTATTTTCTATTTTTTTGGCAAAGGGCGCTAGAGTATTAATTTGGGAAGGAAGCGGAGTGACACGTTCAGCTGTCCACGTTTATGTGCGTCACTTCGGTCTCAACATTGGATTTGAAAGGAGGCTGACAGGATGTTGACTGGCTCCTGTGTCTTTGCAGCCAACTGTGTCTTTCAGTGGAACAAAAGCAGTTAAAGGTGCACTTTGGATTAAGATGAAATTAGACTTGCAAGTGGTTTGATAGTCGCCTTCCAAAGCATAGAGTTGCCATTATGTACCCATGAGTGTCAGAAATATGAATAAATCAGTACAAATGAATGATTAGGTGTAATTAAAGCCATTAGGAGAGTAAAGAGGTTGAAAAAATTATTATGAGCATAATATTGATCATTTATTTCCAGTTCCACTTTTTGCATGCAGTATAGATGCATTTCAAGCCTGTTTTCTTCCAGGGTCAAACAGAGGTCATTCATCTCTCAGGAGCACTGTCATTACAGCCAGTGGGCCTTTTCATTTTTTTTAAAATTGAGATTTAAAGGAGCAGTTCAGCATATTAGGAAATAGGTTTCTTAGCTTTGTTGCAGAGTATTAGATGAGAAAATCAATGTGTCTGAATACAAATTAATCTACTGCCAGCTGCCAGTTAGTTTAGCTTAGCATAAAGAATAGCATCTCCAAAGTTCACTCGTGATCTCTTTATATCTCTTTTATTTAGTTAGTACAAAAACAGAAGTATAAAAATGACAATCTGCTCTTTGACGGGGGTATGTGCGAACATGGCTGTCTCTTGGCTAGCAGTGTACACCCGTTTCCTGTCTTTGTGCTAAGCTAAGCTAATTAGCTGCCGGCTTACTCCTGTAAGGGGTTGGGGTGAATGAATTCAAGAAGTTGTTGATGAATGATTAGCTGGTAGAAAATAGAAAAAGGAATTAAATTAAATGCACTTTTTTTTTTTTAATTTTTCTTGATTTTTTTTTTTGGGGGGGGGGGGTGAAATTTACCATTTCATGCATTTTATAAATTGTTTAAATCAAAGAATCTGAAAGGGTAAAATGAGTCTTGACTTAATTTATCACAATTAAACGCTGAATCCAAACAAAGTCAGGACGCTGTGTAAACCAAAAAATAAAAATGAAAACAGAATGTGATCATTTGCAAACAAACTCACAAAGTGGTGAACCTCGCTCCATCCTCGCTTGTGAATGACTGAGCCTTTCCAGGATGCCCCTTTCATACCCGATCATGATGCTCTCACCTGCTACCAATCAACCTGTTTACCTGTGGAATGATCCAAACAGGTGTTTTTGGAGCGTTCCATTACTGTCCCAGTCTTTTGTTGCTCCTGTCCCAACTTGTTTGAAACATGTCGATGCTTCAAATTCAGAATACGCATATATTTACAAAAATCAATGAAGCTTATGAGATCAAACATGAAATATATTGTCTTTGTGCTGTTGTCAAAAAGAATTAGCAAATTATCACATTCTCAAAGAAGAGTTTTAAGATCTCTGTCAGGCTGTACTTGAGGATAGCGGTTGTTTGAGCTAAATGCTAATGTCAGCATGCTAAAATGCTCACAATTACAGCGTGATGATGTTCAGCAGATGCAGTGTTAACCATGTTCACCATCTTAGTTCAGCATGTCAGCATGCTAACACTTATCGTAATCCAAAAATGTGAAAGAAGGGCATCACCTTACTCCAAGTCATCATGACATGCTAATTGTGAGGAAATGACTGCTTTGACACAGACGGCCCTTTCCTTAGCTTTTCACTTCAGCGCTGTTGTGGTTCAGACATGGACGTCTATCTTCAGTCTGATGTATGATTATTGAAGGAAAGCTCCACAGAGTGCACAGCAGCCTGGAGGAAAATGAGCCTATTTAATCAGTGTCGCTTTCTGTCGGCCCGTCTGCTCCCTCTGTCATGGGTTTGCTGCCTAAATGGCCCTGCTGGATCGTGTTCGCAGATAACTGCCTCGGTAAAGGCGATCAGAATCATTAATGTAACTTTCCTCCCTGACTGCTCCAAAGGGTGTCAGCTTCCACAGGCGCCTGTGTACATCCATGTGCATGTATGTGTGTGTACAGTTGTGCGTGTCAGGGATGCAATGATGTGGAGCTCTCGTGCTGTACGATCATGTGTGTGCAGTACATGGGGATGTGTCATACTCATCTGCAAGGATGTTTTCTGCCTTTGTGCTTGTGGGTGTGTGTGCATGTGTGGGGTGTATTGGCCAGGCCGAGCAGTGAAACATCCTTATTTTTAATAAGGGTCTATGCAGTGTTGGCCGTCAGCTGCCAGACAGCAGATCTGATCCCCGACCAGAGGGGAGGGCCACCTCTGCCATCACACCCTGACTCTCTCTTTAGAGGCACCCCTGGACTAAATGATGACAAGTAAAAGTTTTTCATACCAGCAGCGACACTTTGGATGCAGGCGGAGCTCTGCCTCTTTGTCTTCCTCCAACTGTAACTCCTCTTTCTCTTCTTCCCGCTGTGGCTGAGTATGCTCGTAACTCTTCTCCCCTCTTGCTCCACTATCTTTCAGGCTGTAAGTCTGAGGCTCTTTTTCTGCACATAACCAACTCCATCATTCTAATGTAATTGAACCAAGAGTACGATCAGTCACCCTGACTGCCTCTGGACGGGGTGCTGTGGTTGTGTGTAGGTGAGTATAATGCCAATACGCCTCAGGATTACTACAAAGAAAATACAGGGTCTAATTTCATTTGTGAAGTGCTGTGCAAGGAGAATTAACTTTCAATGCAACTCCAAACTACATGAACATATTTTAAAGGCAGTTTATATTATATATTTTAATGGTTGCAACAAATACTCTACGACCCTGTTTGTGGCTCACAGCTAAAAAAATTCCTACTGAAGATGAAAATCTTTAAAAATGGGTCACAAATATGTTTTTCAGTTTTGAAGAAGGCTAAATGGCTTCCTCAAACGTTTGTGCTGGGTACTGTAGTTTTTAGCAAATGTTACCAAAACTGGAGTAAATAGAGCATTTTGGGGACCTATTTTCTGCCGAGGATGAATACACATTTGGAGCTCTAGTGAGTGTTTACATATGTGTTTTTAGCCATAGCAGCATGCCTCTAGGGATGCTGGGCTACCACTTTGATCCAGAATATCTCTACAACTGTGGGATGGATTGCCATGAAATTTTGTACAGATGTTTGTGGTCCCCAGAGGATGAATCCTCATAACTTCGGTGATCCTCTGACTTCCCCTCTGGTTTTACTATCAGCTCAAAATGTCAGTACTTTTGTCCAAACACATGCAAAATCACAGTAATGACATACACATACTTTGTGTTTTTTGCTAACTAGCAAATGTTAGCACGCTAAACTAAGATGGTGAACACAATAAAAGTTACACCTGCTGTTAGCGTTGTCATTGTGAGCATGTTAGCATGCCAACTTAAGCATTTTGCTCACACCTGACTGCAGTCTCACGGAGCTCCTAGCGTGGTTGTAGACTGTTATTGTTCTAAAAGAACGTGCTATATCACCAAAAATGCAAGTCAGCAGTGTGAATTCATTACTGGTTTTAGTCTTCCTTTAATGCGATTTGTTTACAACAACAAAATGTCGACTAGCACCAGACTTATCCTTTAAATATATATGTTTTTGCATGGTTGTAATGATCAGTAACAGATGAATATCAGTAAGTGTCACTGAGTGAGTGTCGTTGTTCTGGGTTGGTTCTACTGGGGCTTTGATGGCTGCTGGTTCTGCAGTATCAGCAAAACGCATTAATCTGCTCCACCCTGCTTCTGTGCACTTTTGTGGAGTTAATGTGCTCACATAGTGGCAGCCGACAAATCCTGCCTTTTCACACACTCTCACAAAACACACACACACACACACACAAATGAATCACCTCAAACATCTTCTCCCATGTTCTTTATCAGTGCCATGACAAACACTCATACACACATGCACCAATAGAAATACAAGAGAACAAACATGGCGGTGTTGCAAATCTGCTGTTTTTATGTCATAATTTGATTTAATTTAATTTAAAAAACAGTCTGGCCTGAGGGATGTTTTCTTTAATAGCTGGAAGTCCAAGAATGCAGACTAAGCTTAAGAAGGAGAACTATGTGTGTTAGTATTACAGTATATCTGTGTGATAAAACATCAGACACAAAGGTCAAACACACTGTACACGCCCTGAGCACATCACTGTGCTGTCTCACTCTTGACAGACAGCTCCAGTAACAGGACGCCACTCACTCCCCCTGACTCATGCCCGGCCTCGTGCCCCATCACCAGGCTTCCCTGCTTGAACTCAGCCCCGAGTGTTGATGCGGCTGAGGCCGGAGGGCTGTCTGCTCCAGCCTGCTCACGACTCTGCGCCCTGCTCACATCACCTCCTGCCTCTGATGGCAAGAGAGGAAGAAGAGGGATATGGAGAAGAGGATTGTCACTGTGGAGTGATGAGGAAGGAATCAGCCAGTCAAGACCTATAGTGAAATGACATGAGCCAAGGGAACAAAGGAGCAACAGGATTACATGCTCCTGTAATCTACCCTCTGATACAAGACTGACCCCCACAGGATTGGAGGGGAAATGCTTTGTGGTTGGCACCAGCTAAAAGGTGCCATGCTGAAGATGTTTGATAGGACGGGATGTGAATCTGTCCAGTTGAAGGCAGGGAACGATGCTACAGGCAGGGTTTGCAGAGAGGTGGAGGGAGGAAACACGACATTAATGGCAAACACAGCAAACTGTGTGTGTGTGTGTCTCAGAGTCTGCGTTGTGTGTGTCCAACCTGCGTGTCTCATCCTGGGACAGACTGGCTGTGTCCGTCACAGTCCATCAGGCTCAGTTTCTGTCCTCGCACTCAAAGGGCGAGTGTCATCTACCATCAGTTTTCCATCTCAGGGCGCACACACGAGAAGCGGAACGCACACCTGGCAGACATCAAATCTGAAGAGTTCCCATCCAAACCAGAACCTTAGAATCCCGTCTGGTGACGCAAGTCTGAATGATCTCTCTTTACCTCTCAAACGAAGCCTGATCAGACCATTGTCTCTTTCTTTTTGTTTAATCCAGTCTGTCTTTGGTCAGCGGTGAAACAGAAATAAATATTATATGTGATTAGTGCGTTTCTATTCGTTTGTAATTACAGTTTCACTTCAGCCACTTCATCCTGCTCACCCTCCTGACCCAACACCCCGCAGGACAAGCCACCTACACCCTACACTTCTAATAAATTTACATCTCAATTACAAATTAATATGATTCATCAGCCCGAGTCACTCACATCCATGTTAATTAGGAAGAGTAAACAAAGCCAGACAGCAATAAAATGGTGCCGGCTGTGGCAGAAGGGACGTAATCTGATGGATATAAATGGAATCTGATGTTCCTGAATGCTAAAATAACTTTGGAATATTTCATAAATGGTCCATTTCTATTAAAATGTCTGGATCAAATGCACAGACACACACATAACTGGCTCACTTTGTTCAGACTGTTGTGCCATCAGAGTCACTGTCTGACTGTCTAATTGCATAACCTGTAAAACCTGCTCAATAATGTATGGTCAGACTAGACAGGGGCAGCCTGACGGAAAACCTTACCTCAACAAATCCGCTTTGTCTGGCCAAAGACTGGACACTCCAGAGACAGGACGCAAGGCCAGAGGACAGTGTGTGTGTGTGTGTGTGTGTGTGTGTGTGTGTGTGTGTGTGTGTGTAGAGGAAGAAAAATAAACTTTCACAATTACAAAATATGCAGAAATCCCCTTTTACCAGAATATTGCACAAAAGCACTTCAACATTTCATCAGATCACAGCAGAATCGCATTATCTTCCAGCTCTCACACTGTACTTTGAGAGTGAAGTCAGGAGCAGCCAAGTCCCTCCTCTTACAGGAAGGTACCTGCACCAAACTTCCTGTAACTTTTCTTCCTGCTTCAGGAAAGTGAACAGTGGAGAAACAGCGAGCATGACGGCCTTTCTCCGCAGACTGCCAGGGTCAAAGTGCTGCCTGAGGCGGTGGCTGGGTGTGAATCTGCCGGAAACGAACGCCCGAACTTCCCATCTGCTCCCCCGGGACGGAGCGCGACCGCTGGCCGGTGGTGTTTGCCCTCTGACGGCATGCAGTCGCGCGCACAGCCGCGGGCAGCACACGGAGGCGGCAGATCCCGCAGAGGTGGATTTAAAGCGATTAGAGGGGGAAGACGATGGTAGGGACACACATGTGATTCAGCATTGTTCAGATTCACACCATACACACACGTTCGTCACTCTGTAAACATGCACGTTAGAGCATCCATCTGATACTACTGTAACATCAGTCCTGCAGTTAAGCCTGAGTGTACTGTGGGTAGCTGCTCAGCAGAGGAATAAGGGTAGAGGAAGTATTCACACACTTTACTTCAGTAAAAGTACTAATACCACATTGTAAAAATACTCTGTTACAAGTTAAAGTCCTGCACTGAAGATGTTACTTAAGTAAAAGTGTGTAATTAAAAGTATTCAGTACAGAAAAATCCCCCCGTGACTGTTACATATTATATCACATTTTTGGATATCACAGTTCTGGAAGTATGGAAGTCCAGTATTGCCAAGTAAATAAATAAAAAAATAGATAAAACTTCCCACATATTTTCCTAAATGAAAATGTAAAATCTAAGTCAAAGAAAAGCAGCTGATTCTTAAAAGTGAAAAGGCATTTTTGATTTAAATGTATAAATCATTTTTCTGCCAAATGATTAATTAGTAGATTAATTGTTTTCCTTCTTTAATCACTATTACGTTATAATTGTGTCTTTCTAAGTAATAATCATGAAATATCAGGCTTCCACGCTGGCCTGACTGTAGAAAGTTATGGATTAGTGCATGAAGATCACAGCAGGAAGCCTAAATGCTGACGTCGATACTCGATAAATGCACATTTTTAACAGTCGAAAACAGTCGATTAAAAGCTGCCTGAGCTGTCAGCCGCTGCCTCCTGTCGCTTTCTCCTTCTCAGGGATAGTGGAGGTGTTGATGTGCCGACTCAAGGCCAGAAACGCCCTGGGCCATGTGTTCGTGTCACAGGTGAGCAGACCTCCACGTCACCACACACACACACACACACAAACACACAAAGCCACTGAGACACCGTGTCCTGTGTGTGCAGATGAGGGAGCTGGTGTTCGCTCTGTCCAATGACTCAGCAGCGCGTGTGGTCATCTTCAGGAGTTTAGTGCCAGGTGTTTTCTGTGCAGGTAAGACGTCTCTGGAGCATCTGACATTTTGTGATTTGTGGTCAGAGCCTGTCTAAATGACGTGCGATGGTGCGCCACCATCGTCATGTCCACGTAGGTGCAGACCTGAAAGAGAGAGCGCTGATGAACAACGCTGAGTCGGATCTGTTTGTTCACGGCCTGCGGTCCCTCATGACTCAGATAGGTGAGAAAGGGAACATGTTAAGATCGAGCAGTTATTTCCCAGTTATTTCTATGCATTTGTGAACGTTCCTCTCCTCGTTTCCATGCCCCTGGCAGCATTGCTGCCCATGCCGACCATCGCAGCGATGGACGGCGTCGCCCTGGGAGGTGGGCTGGAGTTGGCCTTGGCCTGTGACCTCCGCACTGCCGGTGAGTGACCTCTGAACCTTCACCCATCAACCCTGAACTGGATGAGTCAGCATCACGCCTGAGCCCATCTCATATTCTTCTTTCCTTCCCTCAGGTGATGTTAATGGGGAATGAAAGGGGCTGCGATGTTCTCTTCACAGCTGTCACAGATCCAGTCATATTAGATCAGGAAGGTGGAGGATAGCAGCATCCACTTAGGGCCATTTTTATGGACCGACAACTCCCTTATCCCATCAGTGAAGATTAGAATAGCAGTTCAACCTGGACGCAGAGACTCCCCGAGGGGTCACATTTCATTCACTTTAATCATCACATACTGCATCTTCCTGAAGACCTGGAACGAGCCTGTGCAGAATATGTTGTATATGACGCTGACAGTCTGTGGAATGAGATGATTTTTGATCTGAAAGCTGCTTCAGGGGAAAAAAAAGGATAAAACTGGATGTTAAGGAGTTAAACTTCTGAGGTATTTTTAAAAAGAATACACTATAGAAATACAGTGTTGAGCTGCCGTTGCTCCTGAGAAGTTGCCATTTGGGGGATGTGTCTCCTTCACCGAGTGCTGCTCTGCTGCTGAGCTCATGAACTAATGATAGCTGGGTGAGGCCACATCTGCCCAGCTGTTCACGTAGCTGAATAAATGTGTGATTGGCTAAATCAGTGTTGGCAGCTCTGTGATAGGCTGAGCGCTGACGAGCTAGGTGAGCAGGTGTTTGCGTCTGTTGCTCTGACAGAGGCATCAGTCAGACTTTACGCTCCTCCCCGGCTTAATGACACTCAGCAGCGCAGACCTTCAGCTGTCCTCTGTTTGTGTGTGTTTCAGCACATTCGGCGCAGATGGGTCTGATTGAGACGACGCGGGGGCTGCTCCCAGGGGCGGGTAAGACCAAGCAGAGGTCACAAAAATAACGACCTTGCAAAGTGTGTAAGTGGAGAGACTAAACAGCTGTGCGGGAGTTGACCTTGACGCGGTTTGTCCTGCAGGGGGCAGTCAGCGGCTGCCGCGGATGGTGGGCATCACTCTGGCCAAAGAGCTCATCTTCACAGGTGGTGTTACAGAATCACTGACATGCTGCCACAGACGCAGGGTGCTTATCGTTCAGCGAGGGTTGTGTCTCACACTCTGTCTGTTATCAGGTAGGCGCGTGGGAGGGCAGACGGCTCTGGAGATGGGGCTCGTAAACAGAGCTGTAGAGCAGAACCAGACAGGAGACGCTGCCCACAGAGAGGCGCTCAGCCTGGCCAGAGAGATACTGCCCCAGGTTAGAGTACAAACACACACTTTGTTCATCCTGCTGCAGCTCAGATACTGATGCATCCCTCCTCCTCCAGGCCTCCTCCCCGCTTCTCCTCTGCTTTCTCGTCCGCCTCTTTTCATTCTGCCTTTCTCTCTCTCTCTCTCTTCCTGGTGTTTTCTTCCCACCTTCCCCCCCCTCCCTCTCCCTCCTCTCTTCCCTCTCTCCAGGCCTCTGTCGCTCCGTATTTCTTTCACTCCAGTTCAGATGCCTGCAGTTGGCAGGGCCAGAGTGGCAGTCAAGTGGAGAAATGGACCACAAATAGCACCACATGCGCACACACACACACACACACACACACACACACACTAACCATTAACATGCTTCTGTTGGTGTGGATTGAATGATTGACAGGAGTTTGCATTGAATGAAAGAGGAGATAATCAGCTCTACAATCATTCTCTTAATGTTGTCGTCGCTTCCTGGAAATATTTCTAGAATTTTACATGAATGGAGAAGTCACTCTGCAGCCGACTGCTGAAATGTTGAGCACTATTTAAATTGTAAGGTTGGAGGAGTTTCGGTACCTAGCATGGGTCAAGCCCCCAAAAACACTATCCTACATTTCCCATAATGTACAACTTGACTGCCTTTCATTAGACCCTCCCTGCCCTGCAAACAACACCACCTTTCAAACTCTGGCAAATTCAGAATAAGCATATAAGCTTATTGTGTAAGTGATTTGCCTTTGTACTGTTTTCAATTTAGTACATGTCAAAAAGGATTACCCAGTTATCAAGTTTTATTTATATTTTACGCAGCGTCTCAGCTTTTTAGGAATCTGTGCTGTATATATATTTAATGCTGCATATATGGTGTCTTATTAAGCATCTAACTCACTCCTTACTGTTGCACAGGGGCCTGTCGCAGTGCGGATGGCAAAAGAGGCAATTAACAGAGGCGTCGAGGTACATCATCATTTGTTATTTTTTTCATTTATTTTTAGAGCATCAGCATCAGCAGTGACTGAAATCTGTCTCTTCCAGGTTGACATTAGTTCAGCAATGGCAATAGAGAGGATGTGTTACGCTCGGGTAAGACCTCCAGTGCTTACTTTATGCTGAAATACTATGATTTTGCACGATGGTTGTCAGACATTTCCTTTTGATCTGAACAACCCATGACGTGGCTGATGCTTTGTAAAAACTTCAGCATGAGCGCTGCGTTGGGCTCAGCTTTGATGCTCACTCTGCGTCTGTCTGTGAAGCCCTCTGAGGCTGCCTGTAGTCAGATCATCTGCTGTGACCTCTTGCCCTCTCTTTTCAGGTCATCCCTACGCGGGACAGACAGGAGGGTATGGCTGCCTTCATAGAGAAGAGACCCCCGCGGTACACTGGAGAATAAACTCTTTGGTGCAATTGAATTTCTCTCTCACACAGATGTTACACCGCTCGTGTCTGATAGGCAATTAACTCCTATTGACTGTTTATGTGCACCCCAGCCTGCGTCGATATGTTAGTTAAGGTCAGTGTTAGCTCTCAGTGGTTACGGTTTGTTATGTGACACAGTGTAACATGACAAAAAAGTCCAAAGTTTATACTGTTTTATTAACACAGGTGATGTGAAGCTCATGTCTGGAATAAAAAGGCGACCCAAGCGTCATCTCCAGTTTTATGGGAATGTACATTCTTTATTTCCAAACTTGAAAACATGACTCCCAGCAGCAGCGTGGCACAGTCATGGCAGACGTATGGTATCTTGACTTTTTGCACCCTCCATCTGATTTAAACTCTTGTGGCTTTCATCCCGGGACATGTTCAGGAGCTCGATAAACAATGTAACATTATGAGGAGCAACAGAAAAATACAAAAACGTATTCTGTGTCGTCTGCTGCTCTTTGCCCTTGTTCAAGCTGAGGAGATCAGCTGAGGACACATGCATAATTAACAAGCTTATACAACAACTGATGTACTGTACAGAAAACAATAAGGCCATAATTCACTGAGCAGATGAGGTGATGTATGCTTCGCTGTCAGCTGTTTTAAAGTACCATTTATCAGCCCAATATATTATCTTTACTTCCATTAACATACAAGTTATCTATACACATCCTGCGACCGCTCATTGTTCCTGCTGAAGCCTCAAATGTTTTTTTTTAAGAGTCATAGCGGTTGTATCAGGGGTTTGTAGAAGCAACAATAGCCATGATTGCATAGAGAATGATGATGGGGCCTTAATGAGAGTCAAGACCTCAGATGAAAAGGGAGAATGTGGGCGTCGTTACAGCAAATGGAGGCTTCTCTGGACGGCAGAAGCACACCTGGTAAAATGGCACCCAGGAGGACACTAATGTCACACGGCCAGATCTTTCAGAACAGAAAAACACTCCGATATTTCCAGTAACACCCCCACTCTCTTCAGCTAAACCCCTCCACTGTTCTTAATCAGATAAACAAAACAATAGAACATACAGCATAATAATTTCCATGCAGCCGATTTTCAACCAGTCGTGAATGAATGGTTACTATTTCTCTCACATTTTCTATTATGTACAACTTTACATACACTCTTTAAGATGCAGCTACTTGTCCAGACGTACAAACACACACATGCTCACACCCAAGCGCTGTCTTTAAGACACTCGGACGCACCAGTATATACACGAGTTTCTCGAAGAGAAAACAGCTCTGACATCCATCATGATAATACTGACCATATCATTATTGCCGTTTGTGTCCAGAGAGCATTTTTGCGCTTTAGCAGACGTAACTGGCAGTAAAACTTCGACTTTTCAAATGAATTCTACTCTCGCTGGCTGCCAAAAGTGCAGAAAAGGAAACTTCTCTATAATTTAGGTTTTCATCTTTAATGTTGGGAACATTTGAACCCACTGCACACACCCTTGGCAAGTGTCCTGTCACATCAAATCAAAGGCATTAGCCGATAAAGGACCAAATGAAGAGGAGAGCAGCAGCAGTATTGTGGACCCAGAGGCGTGGGTTTCAGTGAACAAAACACTGCTACAAACAAACAAGCAGGCATTCCTAAAATGAACAGTGCAAGCATTCAGACAAACTCCAGCATGCTTGAGCTCACAGCAGCGTCATGCGTGTATTTAACGAGCTAGTCGACCAACTTGGACAAGCAGAGCCCTCAGTAATGTACAGGAGCCGGAGGGTGTGGACCCTCAGCTGAGCTTTTGGGGGTTCGATCCCAAACTGAAAGTTGTATGTGTGCGCACGTTTTTGGTATGAAACTCTTCATGATGCCAATGTCAGACTAACGAGAGCGAGCTCAGACACAAACCTCGCGTTGGGATTTGAGCTTAACTGACCGACGGCTCTTCTCATAATTTACTTTTCAATCACAAGGTTAGCACACACAGAAATAGTTTTGTTTTGAAACAAACACAGAAAATAAATAAAGTTAGTGTGTGTGTGTGTGTGCAAAGAATTGCGTAGTCTTTGTCCTTTAATGTTTTCATTTTCTGGGGATTCTTGATAAAGTGTGTTTGTGTGTGATACGCATACATACGTGCGCACACACAAACAAAATCCCCCCTGTGGTGGGACCCGGTTTACGTCCTCTTGGTCAGGTCGTCTCTTTTTCTGGAAGAGGAAATGATAAATGATGAAAACTCTCCAGCCATAATGAGACAAATGACCACAGGTGCGCGAGGCTTTACCTCTGTGTGGTTACTGTGGCGGTACGCGGCGGTTTGTCTGTGTGGGCGCGGTCTGGCCGGTGCGGGCTCGGTGGTTCTGCAGGCTCTCCAGAATGCTCTTAGCCAACAGTTTGACGTCTGCGTGGGTCTGTGGGTGAGTATGAACGAGCTCCAGCTGCTGCAGGCCGCCCTCCTCTAACAACATGCTGCAGTAGCGAGCGGCTGCAAGGCACAGGGGGTGAAACACGATTAAATCTGTCAGAGGTCAGCGTAGGTGAATAAGTAACAGCTGGATCACATGTCAGTGAATGATTTGTGAACGGGCAAATGTTTAAAACTAAAATAACATTTGGTTTTGTATCTACATGTTTCTGTGTCTCACCGTTCTTGCTGCAGACATGTTGCATGGCCCAGGCTGCCCACAGCTGGACACCGGGGGTGTGAAAGCACTCCAGTAAAGGAAAGAAGGGGTTAAATGACCTACAGAATGAGACAGAATGAGGACATGTTTAGCATTTACTGTATGTCACATGTTCGTGCGAAGGTTTTGCCTGTGTGTCTGACTCCAATTTACACAAACAAAAGTTTAAAGCACAGTACAAAGACAGACAAAGAACACTGTATGGTGTATTATTACTGTAGAGAAGCTGCATCTCACCTGTAGGCCACCATTTCACACTCTGGCGGGGGCCACTTCATAATGACATCATGCTAAGGAGACACACAAATGACAGCTTTTCAAAATAACCATGTGCAGTGTTTATGTGCGTGAGTTGTGAGTAGCTATGCTGATTCCTACCAGCTGTTCCAGCAGCGAGGACCGAAGATCAGAGCTGAGCGTCCAGGCTTCCTCTCCCCGTGACGTCAGATGCGCGAGGATGCCTGCGGCGAAGTAGCTGACCTCCACCTCTTGGCTGTGCAGCAGAGTGCTGATGTGGTCCAGGAACCCCTGCACCATCAGCTCGCCGTGCAGCTCCCCGACCTCTGCTATGTTGTTCTACACAACAAAAGGTGAAAAGGGAATAATGATGTCTTAATGTTGCAAATTTATTCAACATTGTGTTTTTCTAAAGGGTAACGAGAGAGCAGTAAACTCACCAGCAGGCCGAGAACCTTCTGCTGAATAGAAGACTCATTGGGGAAGGACTGCAGAGGGGGGTGGTGGGAGTGGGGGAGGAGTGGGAACAAAACAAGTGAGTCAGCCCACCCTCAAGGCATACATACTTATACAGAGCAACACGTGGAGAAGTGTCATGATTAACTAGTAAGGCAATCTGCTCTGAGTTGTGTTCTACGTGGAGCTTATTGTTTATTTCATATGTCCAAGCTGACATTTCTACATACCTCCAGAACTTTAATAAACAGGTCCAGGCCCTGGTTCTCGATAAAATGGCGGCAGGTTGTTGGTGATTCATCAGTGAGGTTCCAGAGTGCACTCAGTGTAAATTTGAGGGTGGCGTCCACCATGCCCTGAGTAGCCTTCTGACGCACAATGTGGAGCAGTTGCTGTAGGGGGAAGGGAGCATATTTGCTATGAAAATTTGCCTTTTTTGGTAAATTAGTAAAAGCGGAAGGGAATGGAGCAGAGATGAGAATCTTACCTTCACTATGAACAGCTCTGCTCCCAGCTGAGCCGTCTGCTCTGTGGACAACTGCAGAAAGCAGACGTCTACGAGTTTAGGAAGAACCCAACAAACTTGCTCAGAATGCATGAATGACAACATAATGATATACCTTAGCGGCCAGGATGGAAATGATAGCCACTGCCATCCTCTGCATGTTTTGGTCTTCGTGGTTGCAGAGCCACTGCATCACTAGTTTGGCAGCTTCAAACCTTCAAACGAACAGAGAGCAAAACATTTCTTCTGTGAACATCATGCATCTTTGACAAATCTGACACATTTACTATTTCTGTCTTTTACTGTGAATATTTAGTCCTTTTTATAATGACTGTGACATTTGAAATGTACATTATAACTACATGTTAAAATGATGTGAAAATACTGTGGTAAAATGAGTGTTTCTCACCTGTTGAATGGAACCTCCTGCAAAATACGATCACTGCACAGAGACAGCAGGCAATTCTTCTGCAGCTATAGAAGGAGAAAGCAAAGCAGGCGTCAGTCCAGAACCTGAGCTACATCAGCTGACTACATCATCTGCAAAGACCTCACACAATCTGTGAATGTACTTTTCTGTTGGTGCTTTGTCATAGAGGCCCAGTAAAATCCAAGTCATGTCTGACTTGGAGCCTGTGCTAAGACGAGAATTTTTTTCAAGCAGTCACTGTGAGGGCTGGACATTCAAATAAAAAAAACGAAACACAACATACATTTGTTTAGGCCTAATCAGCCTATTATTGTTTCATACTTTCACTTACAACATTGTTATTTTTACCCACCAATATCAGTGTGAACAGACTCCTAGAAAACATGGAAAATCCATAATAACTCTACTTAACTCTGCCAAGCAGGCAGGTCACTGAAGACTTAATCTAACAAATTTTCATCTTTTTCTTTCTTTGATTGACAAGTTTTGGTTGTTATTACGAATCACACACGACTGCCAACTGTCACACATTGACCGTGTGACTCAAGCAACTTCACACGCTCCCACGCTACACGTCCATTTTCACACGCAGTGAAAAACACATTTCTGACTGATAACAGTAGGAAAAGTGGACAGTGACAGCGCACGGACAGACAAGAGTCAGCGTCTCTTGTGGCAGCAGCGTCTCTCGAGCGCAGGCTGGCAGGAGTGAGATTGAATATTGATGTTGTTTTTTGTGATTGATATGACATGCAAGGTGTATGCGACTACGACAGCCGCATGGACGTGAAGCTACCTGTTGGTGGTTGGGGAATGTCCTCATGGCCTCCAGTAGAAGCTGAGTAACGGTGCTCAGAAGTCGCACTGGCATTCCTGCTGCCAGGTCCTGCTTCGTCAGGTTGAACACACAGGCGCTGGCTGCCAGCTGGACATTCAGAGTGGCAGGGTGATTCTTCATGCCCAAAACTACCAGCTAGAGAAAAAAACAAGAGGGAAGTAATGTTATGTTAAGTGAGACAGATGAGGAACTCCACTGTGCATAAGTGGAGCCCGGATGAAGAACTTTGACACAATGCGCTGTAAGAGGTAGGAGGAGGACACTCTGTCACGTATCAGAAAAACATGTTGTTCAGATTCAGAATCCAAAATTAATTTGCTGGTCTGCCATAAAACTGCAGCTTCCCAAATTTAATTTCCAAGTAGAATAATGTGGGTTTACCTTAAGGATGTCAGGCCTCGGTTTCTCCATGACGTGCGTCAGGCTGAACAGGTGAAACAGAGCCTCTCTCACAAAACCTTCCCTCTCACTGTAGCGTCGCAGGGCCTCACAGATCTGGGTCTCGTTGGCTTCTCCTGTTACCTGTTTATGCACAAAAGTCAGTTTACGCTCGCAAACGTGCATTTATATGCAGAGTTATCAGTTTTAATGTATGCATCTGCACCTACCTTTAGATTTCCTTCTCCAGAGAGGAAGTCAGAAAATCCAGCATCTGTGGCCAGAAGTCCCACAAAGGTCATCCCTGGTCTCTCCTCAACAAAAGCCTTAACAGCTGCATCTGTCACCTGCAACATCATCATCATGTAATAAATCACACCTTGGTTCTACAGCCTGTTCACTTTCTTAACAATCTAACTAAAATACTCTTAGACGTGTGCGAATGAGTTTCAAATACCTGTTTCCTTCCCGAGACATCCAGAGAGACGAGAGCGGGCAGGATCCCTGGCTGTCCTAGAAGTTGACGAGCCACGTCAGAGGTAAACTGCTTATCATCACTGATGTCCAGGTGCTGCATAGGCCGGGTTTCACATAAACACAGACAATGATGTTTTAAAGTATGGCTGATGGAGTCAGAGAAAGTGTTATTCCCAGCGCCAATCAATGAATCAATCAATAGAAACAGGTTTAATAGTAGACATACAGCTCAAAACTCAGCTCCATCCTTCCACTAACCTGCAGGACATCCAGCTGGCCAATGACTCTCAGCAGCTGAGCAGTGCTCATCTCCAGCCTTTTCAGCTGGTGTAGTGTTAGAGAGCGCAGGCGCTCCTTCAGGCCCAGCAGGGGGCTCAGGTTGGTGACTGAAGTGTTGGAGAGATCGAGGCTCTCCAGCCGAGGCAGGGAACACACATCGACAAGCCCAGAGTCATAGAAGTCTACATTGGCTAGAGAGAGGGAGCGGAGGCCCTGGAGGGAGCTGAAGCGATACCGGATTGGTTCCTCCAGAGAGGACATGGTGAGACCTGTTAAGACAAGTCTCTGGAGGGACTCCTGCAGGGTGTTTGAGGACAACCAAACAAGAAATAACAAGTTTCAATAAAGGTTTCCAATGAAATATCAAGGGAGGAAAGGGTGGTTTGACATACTCTCATTTACCTGACAATATTTATTGGTGGCCAGACCCTGTAGAATATCAGGAATAGTGAGGTCAGCATTGACCCTGGCAGCATCCAGCTCCAGCAGTCTGTGAGGGCAGAGGGCTTTCTGGAAGGCCTCTGCAGAGATCCGCGCCGTACGGATGCAGGCTCGCCTCAGCCGCAGGTACTCACAGTTCCGAAATACACCCACTGTGCTATCATTCAGCGGACCTGAGGTGGAATGAACTCGAGTTAAGGTTAGTCTCTGGGTTCGTGCAGGACTGAGCCTTATGCAATACTGTTTTTGCTTACCTAGGGCAGGTGACAACATACCATGAGACTGAGTGGCTCAAAGATTTCACACATTTTTCTCACCTTTTTTATGGTAGAAGAAAATGTTGAAAGTCACTGAGATGGAATTTATACTTTCATCAGGCCATGACTGGATTGATTCAGGTAGGTACATGATGGTTTAACGGGTGATTTAACCATGTTTAAGACTGTAGATTTTCACTGCAGTCGTTTTAAAGGCTCAGAAATCAACAACTCTTAACTGTTCGGGAAAATCTCCAGGTCCAGGTTTACCTTCAGTGGCCATCTTGGCCAGCAGCTGGTCTGCTAACTCCTGTGGGAAGAGTACAGCCTCTCGGAAGCATAGGGAGCCATCGGGGCGCTTCACACAGAAACACTCCAGATTTTGGCTCACGTAAGTCAGACACAGGTCTGTCAGAGCCGCTGGAGATGCATCATCCTGAAAGCACAAAGGGGATGGTTGTTGAAGTAGATGTGTACAGTGCCATTTGCTAATATAGCATTTTTCAAACAATAACGCAACGTACTGACAGAGGACATATAAATACGTTACGCAAATTAGCAAGAAAAATACGGCGAAAAGACAAAAACTTACCGTGTTTAGGAAACTCCTGGCCATGGCCATGATTAAAAAAACTCTAGTTATAGCTTATTCAAACGAGACTGGTATATTTTACACCACGGAAAACTGCCACTGTGCTTGCTAACCGTCGAGCGACGTTTTAACCGTTTCAGTTAGCAGTGTTCGCGAGTCTGACGCTACGCTGTTACTGACAGTCCAGCAACTACGAGGAGAGAACGACGAACGGGCACCAAGGCAACGTTAGCGGCGACACCAGCTAGCTAGCTCACTTGTTGTCGCCTCCGTTGTGGAAAATCGTTCTCCGTGCAGAAATGTCTGAAGCTGTCGGCTGTGGCGGAACGCATGTTTAAAAGATGTCGACTAAACCCTGCAGCGACCGAAAGTCTGGATGTAGGAACCGGTGGGGAGTGTAGTTTTCACAGCGGGCTGTTGGGTCTATTTTTGACTAGACTGACTAGACAGACAGTAAACAAGGGTCACGACACAGGAAGTACATTGGCGAGGGGGCTGGACTACGGAAGCCTGTGAAGGAGGGTTATGAAATCAGGAAGAGATCAACTGGAGGCACGCTTGGTCTTGTTCTTCTTCTGTTTCCAAAGGAAATTTGGTTTATGAGTCCTTAAAGTACGCTTTTATCGCATCTTTACGATTAACGCTAATAATCTCTATCAATTCTTTAGTTTAGGGAAACGCTTTTGTAACGCGGCTCAGTAGCTCATTCACCAAGGTCAGGAGTTGTGTGGATGTGGTGGGAGCTAAATCTTCAGCACATGGGATTATAGTACAGTTAAAAAGGCGTGCAAGCGGAAATATGGCAGGACTCATAAACTTTGAAGATGAGAATGAAGTGAAGCAGTTTTTGGATAATTTGGGGGTGGAGTACAGCTTCCAGTGTTACAAAGAAAAGGATCCTGAAGGTAAAATTCCTGCGCTGTTCACAGATCAGTGGTGCTGAAACCCTGCACACCAGCTCCAAATGGAAATTCAATTATGTGTTAAATATGTTAACCTCACCGTTTATCCTTGTGTCGTGTTTTTTCTTAGGGTGCCAAAGGCTAGCAGACTATTTGGAAGGGGTGAAGAAGAACTACGAATCAGCAGCAAAAGTACTGACACATAACTGTGAAACAAATGGATTTGGAGAGAGCTGCTATAAACTGGGGGCTTACCATATCACAGGCAAAGGTAAGACAGCATTATGGCTTATTGCTGTCTTTGTTTACCCTGTCTGGTGCTGTGGCAAATTACTCAGCATATGAGTAATTGGTGTTAGTTTATATGAGTAGCTGATTGAGTGATTTTCATTAAAGTAATACAAGATTAATGATCAGATCAACATTTTTGCTGTTTAATATTGCTAATGGTAGCATTTACTTCTTTTTTTCATATGACTGTCAATTAAATCTGGTATCATTGGAGTTGGTCATAGTAAAAAAAAAAAAAAAGCAAATTGAAGGCAACAGTTTGAGCTCCTGTAAATTGTGAAGGTCTTTTTTTACATTTTGTACAATAGCAATTTAACATGTCAGATTATTGTTTACATGTGAACACATCAATATTAAATTAGTCAGATTAGTTCTGTTGATTTTCGGTCCATTTTACTTGTGTGCTTTTGCTTACATACATTTTTTGAATACAGCACTCTTTATGGTATGTCTGCTTTTTATTCATGTGAGGAATCTGAATTCTTTCCACCAGGTGGAGTAACTGAGTGTCTGAAAACAGCCTACTCCTGCTTTGTGCGCTCCTGTGCTGCTGGAGGAAAGAAGTCCATAGATGCCTGTCATAACGTTGGTCTGTTAGCCCATGATGGACGAGCTGTGGGAGAACCTGACATCAAAGGAGCTCGGCAGTACTATGAGAAGGCTTGCGCCGGTGGCTTTGCTCCCTCCTGCTTTAACCTGAGTGCCTTGTTCATTGAGGGCAATTCCAAAGGGCTAAAGCCAGATATGACTCAAGCTCTGAAGTTCGCCACCAGGGCTTGTGAGCTGGGACATGTGTGGGGCTGCGCCAATGCAAGTCGCATGTACAAACTTGGGGATGGTACGGAGAAGGATGAGAAGAAAGCGGAGGAGCTGAAGAATCGAGCGATGGAGCTGCATACTTTAGAGAAGGAAAGGCAGCTCAAGTTTGGGGAGTGAATGTGACACACCAATTAAATTATCATATTTTTGGTTTGCTAACATGTATGGTGTTCAGCCGGGTTGATTGTGAGAGCAAGTATACGTGTGCATAAACAAAACCTGTTCAGGTGTTCAATGGTAGGAAAAAAGAATGGTTAAATGGATCTGTTTACCTCATTTACAGTCTGTGGACAGTCAGGGAGCTGCATTAACTTGACTATTTGTATTGGCCGATTTCAGCCAAATATATACAAGATAATGTAAATGTAATAGCAATAAAATTAATTCTGATTCATGCACAGTATTTGCTTTGTGATAGTGAGTTTGAAAGTCAATGATTTGTGGTATAGAAAATGAGTAGACACAAGCCTTGAGGGTTAAAGGGCAGTTTAAACTCAATGCACTGCATCCAGATAGTCATGCACATCAGCCTTTGTGCAATGTTATGAATGAGCATCGGTTGTGTGTTATTAGTATGGTGTGCCACAGTAAGAAAATTAGAATTTGAACAAAACCGACTAATCTTGTGGAACATGGCAAAATGCGATTAAAACCGGCGCACATCATTTTGATGTTAGACATTTCATAACAGAGGGATGTAGCCTTGAAAGCCTATAAAATACTGGATAGGTTCACAATCACAGGATGGCAAGACGGTGTTTGGACCACAAGAGGGAGTCAGAATCAAAGACATGAACTTTGCGCCTTTTTTCTATCTCGCAGGGCGCTTTGCTTTATCATGCAGTCACCACAACAGGCAGACGGTATGTTATTCCAATCTGTCAACGTTTTACCGATGCTGTATTAGGAAGCTGTAGATAATACAGACACTGACAAAAGGTCCCTGCATATAAAGACCTAAAGCAAGCCGGTGTGTTGGTGTTGATGGGCGGACTGGTCCGCTCGCACGCTGGAAGCTCCGCCCGTTCGCCGTGCGTCTCCTCGGTCCTCATTCAAAACACATCACAGCTGTTGCAAGGCGCATCGTGTCCTGAACGTTAGCCTAAAGACTGTTAGCTGTCTGCTGATGTCTCCTTTTGGCCTCTGATGTACCCGCTGGAATACCAGAAGAAGGAAGAAGAAAACGGCGCACTTCGGTGAGTTACGGAGCAGCGTGAGGGGAAAGTTTGTTATCGTTTGCGACATCATGTTGAAAATCCCTCCTCACCCGTCGAGGTAGCTAGCTAGTGTAACGTTAAGCCCCAGGAACCGTTTGGATGTGTTCATTTTTATACGCTGGGTGCCCCGTTATCAAAGTAAATCGGCATCCGTCCGGAGGAGGAGACAAGGAGACGCGAGAGACAAGATAAGATGATCTCGGAGACTTGTCCTGGTTTTTGGTAGCGCGGACTATCTCTAGCTGGGTGCAGAGGTTTCTTTTAGCCATGATTTTATTTTCTCCTCCTCCCACGTGAAGATGCGGTCGCCCCGCCACACACCAAGCAGCAGCAGCACCGAGGAGATTCATATAACTAATAATAAATCATGCGCTCCCCTGCCAAGCTAAGTTAGCTAACGAATCAAGCTAGCGAGAATTGTAACATGCTAATGTGGGAACCTCTGCGAATACAGCGGGGAGAGTTTGAGAGTCAGCAATTTGTGGTTTACCCCGTGCAGTTTTACTTTTGTTTACTTCAGTCGCGACACAGTTAGCTTCTGCTTAGGGAGACGGGGGACTTAACGTCGACCCGTTCGGGCTGTTAGCCCAGCAGAGCTTATTTAACAACCCCAAGTTACCCACTGTAGGCGTCTGCCCTGAATAGCTCATTGGCGGCGAACCCCCTGCACAGCTGCCCTCCGGGGAGTGCTTTGGGTGTGGCGTGGGTTCACCCACGAACAATACTGTGTACAGCCGTAACATGTCTGAGGCAGAGCATATCTTTGTTCTAGAAGAGCCACAGAACACAAGTTCGTAAGGTATTTTGACTCTGGGTAAGGGGCGACCAACGGCTCAATGCCCTGAACTTATTTAAATGAGGGGAAGTTTGAGAGCACGAGCCGGAGAGGTTCCTCCTAAGTTCAGCTGGTAGGTGTTTGTCAGATCAGATCACGTCTCACCAACAACATCAAGAGTCAGCAAACCGTTTTATTCTGTCTACAGCCATTAATGCAAACTAATTTGTTCATCAATAATATTACTTGCAATGAGTCTTCATTTAAGTATCTGTGTCTTGTAACTCAATGCCAGGCACTTTTACATCTCCAAAAAGCATACAGCCCTATTATTTGTCAATCTTTAGGCTGCATCACAGCTGAGGTGAAGCTGTGTTGACCTTTTCATGTCAAATGAATCTGTGACAATTGTTGTGTGATTACAGTGATCAGAGGAACATGTCCTATCACAATCTGCATTGCTTAAGCCACCCTTAATATTATCCGTCATTGTCCCCTGAATTTGTGAGGTCAGGAACATCCACAGATAAGTACATGCACACACTTGACTGGGCCAGCTCTATTAGCTGTCAAGCAGAATTAGTTTGAAGCTGAATTCACGCCTTTTTTTCACCATTAGGCCGCCTCTTTTTCTTAAACAAAGCCTCCCTCTGCTCAAGCCTCCCATCTAACACTCTCTTTGTCAGTCTCCTGCGTGACGCTGCCGTTGCTCGGCCTTCGCACCCCATTTTAAAGTGCTCGGCGGAATGTTCCGTATGATATTTAGTATGGTTGTGTGGCTCTGCTGTTCTCAACACTTAACATATGACCCAGAGGTCGCTGGTTCAGACTCATGACTGGCGTGCCTTTACAGTGCTGTGGTGTCGTGTTATGCAGTTAAGACTGAACCAATCTCCTTTGGCTTCAGCAGCGTTCTTTAACAGCAAAATAGATGCAGAATGTATTCATTACATACTATTGATTATTAGAGTTGTACCATAGATTGAGTGGTTTGATGAAAATCGAGTCGAAGTTAAACCCGGAAGGGGAGATGAAACTTAATTATTTCCAAATGCAGAAGGTCCTCAGTCCTCCATTTGTCAGAGAAGGAATCTGTTTGGAATTCCTTTGGGTTTTTACTTCCTCTGATTCAGGCCAAACCCAGGAGAGTGCTGCGGATGGTTCTGGAGCACAAGCGAAAGTTTCACCTGCAGGACAGTGGGGAATGGGTGTCAAAGGGTACATCTGAAATGTTTACCCAAGTAGTCTTAGTACCGGGGCTTAGGTTTTAATCCAATATACAGCGTGGTTGATTCAGTATTCTATCCAGCGTGGCGATTTGCGCTGTTGGTCTTAAGCGTCTCAAGTCCCATCTGTACGCCTATTGCAAATGCTGCATTGAATTATTGTGTGTTCTTAGGTTTGTCCTGTTCTTCGTCTCTCTTCCTGAGAGCATCACGTTGCATGTCTGTTGCTTGCCAACGGAAACAGCGTGAGTGCCCGGAGGACACGCCAAAGCACACTTGGTTGGAGTGCTGCTCTTATTCTCAGTTACATCATTTTCTGTATAGCACATTTATACAGTTATCTATGGCTAAATGCTTCGTCGTGGTAAGGATGCAAGCCAGCAGGTCTTAACTGAAACATGTGCAGCTAGAGGGAAAAATGAGTATATCTTTAGGATGCATTTAAAGTTTACTATTTCTGAATCACCATACCTGCTTGGATAAGACTCCCCTCGATGCCATTTGAGCACCGGCTCCTTTTTCGAAGCCATCCCTTGATAACTCTACATACCACCTCCACCTTCTGGGCTAAGCTAATCCCAGACATGCCTCATCTACATGGGCCCATCTGTTCAGCACTGTGGTGTAACTGCTCTGTCCAAGGCCTGCAAATGTGATTAGTTAGAGATTACATCTCTGTGTGTGAAATGAAACTCCCCTGTCCGAATCAGAGCCCTGTGTTTACATGAGAAAGGGATAAAACACTGAAGCGCTTTTGCGTCATCAGGTTCAATCCCTGGTCTCTCAGGTTGTGTTTCTCCGCTCTGCATTACATCACGTTCACTACACCGTTTATGGGAAATGTTCCTGGATGAAGCCGAAGTGTGTGTGTGTGTAACGACATATAGGACGCAGCTCACCATTTGACTCCCTCTCTGAGTGAATAAGCAGTCTTCTTGTAGCCTATACATATTCTAGAGGCGTTTTGGTCTGCATCAAGCCTTTTCTCTGTGTGACCTCCAACCAGTGCTGTTGCTCAGTTGCCAGGGTAACTTTATGCGTGTGTCTGGCACATCTATTCAGCACAGATGGAACTGCGAAGTCACATGTCGTCACACTCTTCCTCTGATACCCAGGCTTGGCTCTGCCACCACAAGTACAAATACAAAGCTGGTTATCTTTGCTCATTTTCTGCTCTGAACGTCGACGAAGTCATCCAACTTCTCTGTTACTACTGGGAGTAGTATAAAAGGGGGGCCGTGCCTGACAAGTTGTTTTGGAACACTGATAATAACATCGTGTAAGATTGTGTGTTTGATGAAGACTTTTTATATATGAGGTGTTTCTAATGTAGCTGGCAGTTGTGTGAAGTGGGTGTTGTAGATGTGAGCTTGGCTACCACCTGACTAGCTGACTGTGTGCATGACTACGTGAGAAGGAGATAAAAGAGACGAGGACAATGCATGCCCTAGCTTTCACTTCAGACATGTCAGAGGCAGGCGCTACGTTTCGGTGCGTAGGTTGAGCAATGTTTCTTTTTTGTTGTACACAACATTTGAGGAAGTTGTGCAAATACTGCCTCTTATTGTTATGAGTGCATTTGCCATGTGGTTCCTGCCCTGTTGTAATCGCAGCTCTTGTTTAGGAGAAGTAGAGGCCAACGAGAGCAGTCGGATATGGACAATGTAGAAGCTGTTGAAGACTGTATACACACACACACACACACACACTCGTGACTGATGGCTGAATCCCTCTCGCACAGACAGACAAAACACACCCTGCTAAACACACGCCACAATAGGCCGAGCGGCGGCAGGAGGCCTGGAGCTTTGAGAACATTTTAGCCTGAGTTTAACCACTGATGGGAGTGGCTCCAGCATGAAGGGCCGTGCAGCGACTGGACTGCTGCACAGCTCCACTTCCTAGCTTCCCATTTGTGTTGCTTTGCTCTCAGTTTCTTTTTCTTGTTGCTTTCTTGTTGTGAGTGGGATCTGATGCTATTTTAGTCTTGTCTTGTCTGCCTGTGTTTTATTGTCTGATTATTAGGTAATATTGCTTACAAGGTAATGGCATATACTGCCTTCATCAACCCGCAAGCCCCTACTTCCTGTTCCTCCTCCCTTCCTCTGCTCATCTTCGAGGGTCTTTCTCTCTTTGTCAATACAACACCAAAAGAGCCACACTTCTCAAATACATCAGCATGATTTTGTCTGAACATCCACAAGGCGTACATGAATCTTTACTGTAACGTGTATTTCATTCAGGAAAATTGGGATTTAAATCAGGAAAAATCTGAACAGTGAATAAGCACACTGAACAAAACCTTTTGGTGCATGACAGTGTTCGATGCTCTGCAGTAGTCTTTAGGTTTGATACCAAGCTCAGCTTATAAACAGTTCACACACAGCTCAGCTCACACAGCTTATGGGTGTTAGCCAGGGTTGGTGTGTCAGGTTGTAGGTGTTTTAGGTCATGAGGTCAGGGGTCAAAAGTGAGTTCAGGGACAGGGCTATAGTAAAAGGCTACAGCCTTTCAGGCATGCAGAATGTCAGCTCTGAGGGTCTCGTTCCACCTGACACTTCCAGGCTGGTCTTTTGCCTCCTGTGTCATGTGGCATTTTTAGTCTGCATGTGCAGAATACTCTCACCAGAGGATGGTTCACTGGAGGACCAAAAGCAGCGTCCAAAGCACGTATGCTTAAGAGAATATGGCAAGAAAGAGGAATATTTCTATGATTTACACATTTGGCATCAGTAACATTAAAATGATGAGCCTGGATTTAAGCATTGAGGTAGAAAAAGTGTTCAAGGTAGATTTAGACAGGAAAGGAAATTCCTGGTTTTAACCGTGGAAATGAACAGGCAGGACAAAATACTAGGAACACCACTCTGTTTTATTCAGGCCTGTATATATGCATACGTATGAAACACACATATTACACAAACAATACAAACCACACAACAAACAGTTAAAGAAATCACATCCGCACTGCTCCAAGCCAGTTAGAAAGGGTCCTAAATTGCGCCTAAGGGACCAGCTCGTCTCGTTTTGCACATTTCTTCAAATTGTTCAACTTTTATGGAGCGTAACATTGGGAAAGCCAGGTTCCCAGTCTCAGTATTAATATGTTGACTTTTCAAGGACCAGAGAGTCTTCGGCTCCGGTGCAGTGCAGACTTGATCTGTAGCTAAAAAGATGTGTAAGACACCCAGGTGGATTGGCAATAAGTGCTTTGCAGATGAGTAAAATACAGTGCTGTTTTTTTCTCACTGCCAAGGTGTACCAAATATATAACTAGTAACTGTACAACAGCATCATCCATCACACCACAACTCATAAACTCCGTCCTCCGGCTGGGACAAATAGATCTCTTGCTGAGTGAGTGCACTCGGATTCAGCAGCATTTAAAATATGCCTGAGCTGTAAGTTATATGATTGCTGCTCTTGCTACACTGAACCAGTGTGTGTGCTCAGGTGTTTTGAGTAAGACGGGTGTCGGGACTGTTCTGGTGTTTTGTTCTACACATCCAGAATGAGGACCAGGCCAAAGCCCCCCCACCACCACCACCACTGGCCCAATTTTACATAAACAGAGAAATGCCGCACCCTTCCACTTCCCCTGCATATTGTCCTGATCCGCCAGTGTGCATCGGCGCTGGAGACGAGGCTTTGTGGTCTTACAAACACAGCCTCATCTATCTGTCTAAACCCTGAGTGTTTTGGCTCGGGACTTAACTGAGAGCTGCTGTATGTCATGGAAACTTGTGAACTTGGTCCTGAACCCTGCCAAAGACAATACATCAGATACTGACAAACACGATTCCACCTCTTTTTCCTTCTCTCTCCCGTTGCTCTCTTCCAGCTTTTTCCTTTTGCGTTCCTTCCTCACCATCAGGCAGACCCATCTCAGGTACTCTGTGGGCTTTTTGGCCTTTGAAATGTAGTGTAAAAAATAAAGCCTTATGCTCTGCTCCTGTTCTGCTCCGATGTCTCCTTTTCACCATCCACCACGTCTTTGATGAATGAAGAGTGATGATACACTTCTTCAGCAGATGTGTTTCTCTCTGTCTCAAAGAATCCATTTAGGTTTGTGTGACTGAGACAACCTGTTTCCTGTCGCCTTTGTCGGGTTGCCCACAGGTCGGGTCTTGACATGCAGGCAGAGACTTGCACTCACATGCCTCCAGTTACGCACACTTTACATCACCAACTGTCAAACTGGGTGTTTATTCATTTCTTTCGCACCATTTTTTAAAAAAATTCAACATGAATGCCGTCTGACCTTACATAAGACTGCAATGAAACTCCCATGGTTGCTTATTCCATACAAGGAGATTACAAATGTAGCACAGGCTAACTCAGTTCAGCCGTAATACTAACAGTAGAAGAGTAGTAGCACATATAGTAGTAGTATATTTCAGAATGTTTGGTAAAGAAATGAAAAACATGTTTGTATTTCCTTTAATTATTACTGTGAATAATAATAAGCTTTAACAGGGTACCTTTTATTCTTGGAACGTGGCAGTGCGTTACATCTTCCCACATAATATGACAGTTATGCAACTTTTATGAATTAATGTGTTCCATCCCACCACATATAACAGTTACAGCTTTTTAAATCATTTGATGTTGGTGTAAAGAATATCTGCAATATTTATGAATATTTTTGAATTTCTGCCGTTTCTGCTTTTTTTTTTTAAATACGCGTAAGACTGCATTATCCAAGTTTAGTGTGTGTTAACAGACTAGCAACTGACAAAGTGTCAAGAACCCAGAAAGACTTGATGGACGGGATGAAGTTTGCCTTCGCTTTGCATGCGAAAGGATAGCCTGAAAGTTTATTTGGCTGCCTTTTTTGTCTTACAGTTAGGATCTGATAAAGCGTGGAGGTTTGGAAGGAGTTGTGAGGAGAAGAGGGAGGGTGACATTGCCGCTGGAAACAATGTATTTCCTATTTTTAGTCGATAGATGGATGTTTAGTAGCACATGCATCCTGTCTGTACTTGTCCTCCGAGAGGAGAAAGAGGCTTGAACCAGAAGTGTCTGTCTAACTCAGGCACATATTGTAATTTGTGTGTGTGTGTGTGTGTGTGTGTGTGTGTGTGTGTGTGTGTGTGTGTGTGTGTGTGTGTGTGTGTGTGTGTGTGCACGCACAGACCGAGTAGCCCCTGGCCATGCTGCTCTGTGGGAGAGGGAGGGTCAGAAAAGGGGCGTGAGGGGCTCATTCAGGGAGAGAGGGGACGAGGGAGAGGGGGAGGGGAGCAGTGCAGGCGTTGAGGGGATACAGCTGTTTCTCCAGTCTCAGCTGTTGCTCTTCTTCCATTAGATGCAGGCTCAGTTTTCCTCTCTCTCCCTCAAACACACACACACATACACACACACACACACACACACCATAACTGGAAGAAGCACACAGTGTAACATTGTTCTGCCTTGTGTGAGAACGATGAAAGAATCAATCTTTCATAGCTGCTATCAGATGGGAATAGTAAGTACTCGCCATGTTAGCGAGAGGGGCCGCCATGGCCAGATTAGGCAAAATCTGTCTCCCTGTTTTCTTGACATTTTGTTACCACTTCTCTCTCGTCTCTCATGCTGCTCTCTCTGCCTCTCCGCTTCGCTCTTCTGCCATGAAGTCAGCGTCTGGTTTATTTTCTTCCACAGCGTTTTCTGCTCTTTCTCCTCCCCTATCTCTTGCGTTTTCTCTTCACCTCTGTGTGTGTGTGGGTGTCATGTTTTATTCCCCCGTGTGACCTCCGACCTAGTGAACTCTCAGAGCAAACGTGTGTGCATGTGTTTGTTTGTGGGTGTAGTTCATGTCCCGCTCAGACCAGCTGTAGGTGAAAGTTTGGATGTAGTCCTGCTTCTCATTCTTGCAAACACAAATGAAGTTGATGCACTTTTTCTTCCTCTTGTCCCGTTCTTACTCAATCCCTCCTCTGCCTTTGCCTCTCGGCAGCGCTCCCTTTGTGTTTTAAGTCGTAATTGGCCATTTTATCAGACCCTGGAGACAGGGCAATGCCATGTTCGGGTAAGTCATGCGAGCAGCACTGTGTGTGTGTGAGCAAGTGTAAAGCTGTATGGGAGGCCTGTTATCTCAGTCTTGCTCAGTTAAGCAGGTTCAAAGTGACTTGAGTTCTGGATCAAAACTAATCTTACAACTGCAAATACTCTAAAGTTAACCTCAACAGTATCAGCAGCACAGGGTTATATTCTCATTCTTCAAAGTTTCCCCCCCTCTTTGTCTCACTGATCACATATTCACACACAGGATACACGACTAACAATAGCTTGCCTTCGGCGTGTTTGCTTTTAAAGACGCTGCGGAGTCTGACTTTCAGCGTTGGCTTGTGCTCTGCTCTTTTGGGTCAAGTATCCGAGCAGAGTAGGCCAACCTAAAAGAGGACAGAGTAACATGTTGTAGGAGGATGAGCTCATTGTTGTGGAGATGATATGTTTTACTGTTGTATCTGGGGAATGGATGACTTGATGGATTGTACTTAAAAACGGACTGATAGTAGAATACAGCAGGATGAGAAGCACTCCCTTCTGTTCTTTTTCAGTAGAGCTGCTCTCTAATCTCATTCTACCTCATAAAAGCACCTCTTAAAATGTTATATCGCAGTCCAAGTTGGGCTGCAGGGTGGGCAGGACCAGTAAGCAAGCAGTCCTCCCACAAGATGGCTACAACATGTGTGCAACTTGAAGTGTTTGCTTGAGAGCTGTTAAGAAGACCTTACATCTGTTTGGCTGATAGGAGCAAGCTTACACAGTGTTTGTCGATTAGTCTCCACCTTAGCCAGTCTCCGGTGCCTGGAGGTGCAGAGTTTGTCCTTTTTAGAAAGAAGGTATTGTTGTATCAGGACTCTGTGTGTGTGTGTGTGTGTGTGTCCTTGCATAATTGTACAGTTTGTCAGGTTGCAGCATGCCATGTCTCTTAAGTTTGTGTCTCACTCAAAAGCCCGAGGGCCCACCCGGCACCCAGTCCAAAGAAATGCTACGTGTCTGTCTTTGATGATAGCGTCAACGCGAAGGTGAAAGAACCAGATTTTGAGTGTCAGACAAAGCAAGGAAGCATAAGGAAGCTTTGCTCAAACACCATCTGTTTACTGAAGTCCTGTTACAGGCAGTGATTTTAACTCAAAAGAGAGGGAAGATGTGTTCATGATAAGAGCCAGAGGACACACACTCAGACACACACACATTTTGCCATGCACATATAACAATGAGAAATTGTATACAAGAAATGATAAGATTTTCCTTTTTAGTGTGTGCTCCGAACTTGATGAAAATCAGGTTAGAGAACAAAAAAATAGCTTAAAAAAACGGCTGGTTGTTGAGTGAAAAGTATGACTTCACAAAAGGAATAGTGTAATTATGGTTATAATCTAAGTTGACCAGCTTGTTTTGGGACATAAATAGAAGAGATGGAAATCTTAGGAAACACGGTTCTTGCAGTCCTAACAGCAGCATCAGTCATTTTGGAAGTTAAGTGTTTGTCCAGAGAGCTGCAGCTCTTCACCAACGGCTAAATATGTCCACTGTAAATTTGTATGCCAACTTCCAACCTACGTTAAAACCAACACTAAGCCACTTCCAGCGACTATCACTCAAGGTTTTCTGTGGTTTGCCTGCCTCAGTGTAAGCCACACATTTCAGTGCATTGCCTGAAAGGTTTTTTGCTTTAAACCGCAGCTTACAGTAAGTGTTGTCTCTGCGTTACCAGCATGAGCTTTCAACACTCACTTTTTTTTTTTTGCCCTTTTGTGTTGTTTTTAAGTAAACCCTCCTAGGTTGTTTGAATAAGCTATCTCGCTCTAAACATGCTGCCTTAGATTGAGATAGGCCAGAAACCTCTGGACTAATCTGCTGTGACCAAAACTTCAGATAGTGTATTTACAGTGCTGACTCATAACAGTGTGCACAGAAAACAGACTTTGAGACATGCAGCAGTTATACAGATAGTCATGTGGTCTAATCGTGAGACTGTAATGGTCGTAATTTAAAATTAGGCCTAGGCTGGAGCGGCACGGTGGAGCAGCAGGTAGTGTGCAGCAAGAAGGTCGCCGGTTCGATCCCCGGGTCGGGCGGGGCCCTTCTGTGTGAAGTTTGCATGTTCTTCCTGTGCATGCGTGGGTTCTCTCCGGGCCAAACAGACCAAAAACATGCTCGTTAGGTGAATTGGTGACATAAAAATTGTCCTTAGGTGTGAGTGTGTGCGTGAATGGTTGTTTGTCTGTGCATGTTGCCCTGCAGTTGGCTGGCGACCGGCTCAGGGTGTACCCCGCCTCTCGCCCGTCGACAGCTGGGATAGGGTCCAGCTCCCCCCAACCCCGAAAGAGATAGTCGGGGTATAGAAGATGGATGGATGGATGGGCTGGACTGAAACCTTTCGTGTGATTACTTTAGTTAGAAAATGCAAACTGCAGGTTGTCAAGATGTCTTGAGAAAATGCAGTGAATCCTTCCTCTAATCATTCAGTCTGCAGCTTTAAAGTTAGCGATAGTTGTGCAGCCAACATTCAGACGTTCACCACTGGCACTGCAAATGCCAGTTCTTAGAAATTAAACTCACCTTTGTTCACTCAAATTAGTGACCTTGTACTGTTAGGACTGCTCAAGTTGATACTAAAAGCTAAATTACTAACCAACCCTTTGGGTCGTCTATTGACACCTGACATTTCACTATTTGATATTCTGGGTTTTGCATGTGCCTTCCCCATTTTGAGAATAGTAGAGCGTGTCATATTCTGCATGTAGTCCTCCAAGATACAAGAGAGGAACCGATTGATTAATCTGATGAATATAATACTATACATCACTTTTACCGCCAGTTGTTGAAATAGCTTCCATGCTTTCAAGGATGCACCCTCATGACCCAAATCTTTTGAAAATCTCAGCCGTCAGGTCAAAACAAACTTACAGGCCGGGTTTACATGTCAACCTGAGAAATGAGGAAGCTTATAGTGTTTGTTCTACCTGTGGAAAAAATCTCTCTCCTCTCTCTCTATCCAGAAACATTAAAAGGATGGTTACCTCAGTAGCAAGTAAACCAAAATCTCTACTGTTAGACAAACCCGTCATTTTATCTGATCCCACAGGGACCTAAAAGATGTATATTGCAGCATAGCTAGATGTTATTTTTTGTGACCCTTTCCACATTATTGCCACTTGATGTCAAGCTGACAGCAAAAGATGTGCTTACTCTCATAAAGAAGTGGGAAAGTTGCAGCTTAATGACTCGCCGAGGCAGAGAGAGATGTGCAGTGGAAAGAAATATCATTAAAATGGATGACAGCTGAGACAATTTATCTCAGTGTTTTCAATCCGTTGGTCCACTTCTTGGTTCTAATTTGATATTCATGACATTACTTATCTATTGCATTGTTGGACCAGAATTACATTGTTGGATCAGTGTGCTCTTATGCTGCTGGCTCTGCTTATACTTATCTCTTCATATCTGCACACACGCACTCATGCAGAATGCCTCGCCTTGCCCCTCACATCATGATGGTTTTGTCCATATATCCGGCACACGGTGTCACATTTAGCATGAATTGGTGTTTGCTCAGTCTCCATGAGGAAGTTTTACGGCTGTGGGTTTGTCTTGTGCCAATCCTCAGAGGCTCATAGAGGAAGACATAGAGATCGTATCAGTTTCCTCTAAACATTACTGCTCTGACTGACTGCTCTGTTGCCTTGTATTGTTAGCCTGCCCTTTCCTTGTTAATAGTCCGTGCAGGGAATGACCGCAGACATCGCTGCTGCTGCCAGCTCCACACTTCCTCTGCCCCCCTCTTTTCCCTTTCTTCCCCCCACGGCTCATTTGTCACCACGCTCAGGTCGCCCAGTCTTCGGCAGTGGAGTTGAACTTGGGCCGGCCTGCCTGCCTGCTCCCATTTGGGCCACAAATCAGGCTGAAGCCAGCACACGCAGAGACCGAGGCGTACTCACAAACTGTAGGCCATCGCTCTGCCCACACGTGACAGCCTGCTGCTCTGGAGCCCTGCCACATGCCGCTACTCACAAGCCTGGCGCTGCAGCCTGTCTTTGGCTCATTTGATGAATAGCCAGATACTGTTATCAAGACCAGTTGCGCCCTTGTATTAGCTCTCAGTAGGAGTAGGTTTTTAGTATTGATTGCTGCTTCTAGCTGCAGGGTTTATTCAAGCTAGGTGTTATCTAGGTCTGTGAGAGTTGTGTGTACCAAGAGCGTCTGTATCACAGGGGGATCTGCCAGGAGAAAGGACAGAAGTGGGGGCAGACATGAACTGCTTGTCTGTAAAGCCTGGGCTCTAATTATCAGCTGGAAGAGCTGTGGGGATTGAGGAAGAAGGGGAGAAAGGAAGGGAGAGAGAGAGAGAGTGTGTGTGAGAGGCAAGCGCATCTAAAAAAAGCCTAATCACACCCCATGGTGCAAGCTGCTGCTACAACACCGATTTAGAACTAGTGGAATTTGACAAACAGAGTAGACAAATCAACCTAAACTAGCTTTAGTTGCACGTGCGTGCCTTTAACGACATCTGCTTAACATGCATCACGTCGTCTATATGTTGACATCAGCTGACCTGCCTTTTCCATCCAGCTGACAGACCTGGTGACAGTATTGAATCGTCCATGCAAATGTGAATTGTGTGTGCTGAAAATAAAGCTTTCATCATATATCAGGACAAATTACTGTGTGGCCGCGTTCACAAACAAGCTGCTGACGACCGTGTTTGTCGTCCCATAGACGTGTCAGTTGTTTTTGCTACTTAGCATATCCCCTCCACAGAAAACCAGCATGGTTGTTGAAGAAAAGGCAACACAGTAAAAGACATTGCATTTCATTTTACCACAATCTGTCAGACCTCGTTGCGGCGTCTTATTTAGTTGAAAGCCATACAATGAATAATGACTATGGCATTTAATAATCATGTTATTTAGAGTTTGCTGTTTTCAGTTGCTCCCAGAATCCAAGTGAGGTATATGAAGCTCATCCATCACATGTAACCAGTAGCCTTCCATGCACTCATGTGACCGGGGATGGGGGTGGGGGGGTGAGCAGTGCTTGAATTGGGCGTATATTTGCTGCTACAGAACTACTGGCACATCTGTTTTTTGCCCCTATAGTACCTCCTGGTTTGTGCAATACACATAAAACCATGACTAAAAACAACCAAATCAAAACTCCATCATCATTTGTATTAGCTGTAATACAAATTACACTGAGGCTACAGTTGGTAGCATTAATGGTCACAGAGACTCCCGTTTTCTTCATGGTCACATGCTACACTTCATGACGATGTTTAATTTGCCTCACTGTTGATAGCAGCCTCCAAGCATTATAGTATTGCCTTTCTTTTTGTAATAACTCTTTATGCTTCTTTAGAGCAGTTATTTATTTATTGGTTTTCACTCTCAAAAAACTGCAAAACTGAATTTGTGAATACTGGACAACTTCAAGATTGTGTATACTGTGCTCTACATTGAAGGATATTTACTGTATATATAAGAAAATAATACATGCATATATGCTCGTCATGAATTTACATGTATTTTCACATGGGATGTGCAGTACTCATACCAGAATATGTTACATAAGATAAAAGGCACACTCTGTGCCTCTGCTGGTTAAGAGCACTGGCACATTTCTATTTTCATTCATGGACTGATGACGAGCAAAGAGGAAAAGAAAGAGTCGCAGATCTACTTTCAGCTTTAAAATTGTCTTGCTTTTTAAGACCCACCGTGCCCTTGGTACTTGGGTACGTGCCCTTGGGTTTTCCTTTGAGATCATGCTTATTTCCAGTCACAGACAGGCCTAAATATTCATGAACGGATGGCCCAGTATGTTAGAGGGCAGAGAACAGTTGGTCTGTGTGGGCTCACTGGGTTCATTATCTATTGATTTTCTAAAAAAAAGAAAAGCTTTTACTGTGAAATGGCACCGTAAAATTATTTTCTTCCTCTTTTGCATCATGCTGCTGTGATAAATCACACATGCACAATTTGCTTGTGTATTTGTGTTGCCATATCGTCTCACTTCCTGTTGGATTCCTCATAATTATAAACCTGTTCTGTGTGTCAGAATGAAAATGATGAAACACCCTTTTGTAGGAAGGACAGACGGAGAGCCTTAGGCAAAAACCGTTATTCAAAATTTGAGCAAATGGAGCACATGGCTTTTATGTACATATGTGTTGGCCATAGAGTCGTAGCTCTTTGTTTCCCCCTGCCCTTCCCTCACAGTTATCCTCATGAAAACATCCTCTCTTCTGGTCCAAAGCTCAGCTGCCTCAGTCCACTTATTGACCTCCAGAAGCATCTGAACAGCAGTGGCATGTTAAGTGATGGTGTGAAGGGGCTGTTAGTCATGTAGCCTCGACGGCAACACACACACACACACACACACAGACACACCCACCATTGTCCCTCTGCAGGCAGCGCCACCAACCTCTGCTTGAACAGCCAACCTGCTGAGTGAAAGCAGTGTATATCGAGCTGCTGTGACATGCAGCCACATGCTGTGTTACTGTGTATACATGCCGGTTATTAGAGAGTGTGTGTGATCAATCCGGCAACTCTTAAGTCCAGATCAATAGTGTTCTCCCCGGGAGGCTTGACGATAGCCCAGGGAAAGCGAGAACCTCGATCTGGGCTTCGATGCCGCGGCATTACTGAAACACCGCCGAACAGCTCTGTGGTGATTAACAGGCTCCATAAAAGAGACAGCCAAAGTACAAGAAGGCTCTTCTTTTCCAGTTCCTGTAAAACTGGAGTGAAAGGGAAGGACAGAGAGGTGGAGAAACCCCATATTTCATATCTTAAAGGCTTTGAAACGTCTTGAAAACCCACAGGTAAAGGGGGTTAAATCCTAACTTGTTTGGCCCACTACACTCTGTCCCCTTCACATGACAATGAGGCGTACTACAATATGAAAGATAATTTGCCTGAAAGATAACAGCTTTGACTTTGAAGGCCCACAGCTCCCACAGCGTGAATGCCCTGATTGTGTGTGTACTGTGTGTATTAAAGAGAAGAAGAGGAGCACACAGCTTAATGGGCTGCCACATCCCTCACTGCTCAGCTCAACACACTGACCTACTTTGGCTCCCTGACTTTGGTGCATCTGCGGCATGCTTTTCAAATGCATCAAGGCCCGTCGCTGCTAGGCGAAACAGAAGGCACGTGTCTGTGTCAGTGCATGCATTGTACAGACAGTGACAGAGAGGAGGCTACGACGGGTTTTATGCTGAAGCATAGGGAGCGAAAGAAGAACTTGATTCTCGCTTCCTTTCAAAGGATTGTGCAGTGAAAAGGCCGTTATGACGTCCAGCAGTCATACTGCGAGTGTAATGTTGAAGGATGTGTGTGGTGGCCTCACACACAGATTGAGAGGCTCACAGAGCTGCAGCGTGTTAAAGACAGGTCTACAGCACCGCAGGCAGCGAGTGACAGAGTTGTCAAAGCTGGTGAAGTCACACGCGGCGCTCAGTTAATGCTGAATGTTACACATGTGCGATCCTTTATTCACAGTCTCACATCTTGTGACCTTCACACTTGAGGTGCAGCTCTGTAGATGAACACACATTGTTGGTCTCTCTCTCTCTCTCTCTTTCTCTCTCTCTCTAATCCCTTATGTTGTGTGTGTCTATGTGGTAGTGTGTTAGCACAGTGATAGTGAGTAAACATATATACACATACAAAAGTAAATGAGATTAAGGCTTGGGAGCAGTCTGGTGCGCTTCGTCTTTGAATGCCAGGTTCTTTCTGTGTTTCTCACCTGGGATGCACTGGTCTGTCTTGGCTACCACATAATAATAAAAAATGTCATTATATAAATCTTACATCACAGCTGGTGGTTGAGAGGAAGCCTTTTTACCGGTGTATTGTACCGATAAAGTCAGGTTGTAACCCATGTGAGCGGAATCAATATTCCAAAAATATTTGCCATGCTGCTTGGTAATTTAATCTCTCCAGATAGTATTTATCTGTGAGGTCTTTTCCCCGGCTCACCTGTTGATAACCTTTTTGTGATGGTGTTGGCACAGGGGTGTTATTAGGACTTATTTTCATTATCGTATAATCTACTGATTGTTTGTTTTCTTGGTTAATGAATCAATCATTTCGTCTACAAGCGGTGGAAAAAGCCCATCAGGTGACATTTTGTTTTGTCTGACCAAAAGCCCAAAATACAAGAGATTAAATTGATCACATTTAAGGAGCTGGGGTGGTCACATGTTTGCCTTTTTTCTTGAAAAATTACTTAAATGACTTTACATGTGACAAAACAGAAGCTGGAAAAAGAAGATTTTGGGTGTTTTTGCATGAAAATTCACTTAAATAAATTGATTATCAATCAGCTGCCAATACATTTTCATTTGACCAATTGATGAATATACCACTTCTTCCCTCCACTGCTACACTCAGATATGCACTATATGCTCTGATTTGTTTACTTCCTGGAAAATCCTTATTGTCCATGAATCCAAACAGACTGATAGTTTTGTTGTGAAATGAGGCTGAGGTGAGGAGGAAAAGACTAAGGACATGCAGAATGGAGGTGGTGGAGACC
>JBBMOE010000039.1:173552-286674 GCA_037975065.1 Chaetodon trifasciatus
CAGGATTTTTTTTCTGGCTGAAAAGCCATGTTGGTTTAACCCTCTCAGGCCTCAACCCCACTTTATAACCTTGTTCCTAACACATAACAGCACAGCCATCATTACTGTTACTTTATAATGCAACTGCGTGTGTGTCTGTGTGTTTGTGTGTCTGTGATTGTCCTCCAGAAGAGCAGCAGCTCAGAATCGCTCAGTGATAAGGGTTCTTCAGACCTGAAGAAGAGTTTTGATGCTGTTGTGTTTGATGTGCTGAAGGTCACCCCTGAAGAATATGCGGTAAGTGAAGTTTAAGTGTTTGTGTCCATGAGCGCGTCTGCTCTTGTCTGGTTAACCTGTATGTTCGAGCGTTTAAAAATGAAATGTTCGGTAAGCACAAATTTGATGTGCTGACTTGAGGCAGGAGGAGATGTGATGATGGAGAAGGAAATGGGGTCAGAGTTTGGATCAGTAATAATTGATGATGTTTGGCAGTGCCAAGCAGCCACTGATGGATTTCCCCCAGGCTGCCTCTGCACAAACCTTCCATGGCAGCTATGACCAAGCAGAAGTCACAGTTCCTCTTGTATTATCTTTACCTTGTTGTTTGGAATAACGTTGCTCAGGATTGTCCCATAATTACTCACATATAAGCATGCTCCTCATGGTGTCTGTACTCTTATTTTAGTGCTTTGATATTTGTCCCTTGGTCTGTTCCATTCAACCACAAGAGGGCACTCTTTATCTTCTTTCCCCCTCAAGTGTCTTCATATCCCATCTCTCTACATCTCTTGTGGAAAGCATCTCTTGGTGCAGTCAATAAAGTGTCACAAAAAGTATAAAGGCCACATGGCAGCGTGCCACACGGCGGCGCGCTATTAGTGAAATTGTGCAAAATGTGCTTGTTTTGTTTTTTTGCTTTCTCCCAATCTGAATATAGCAAGTCTAACATCTGTTGTATTTCATCTCCTCCAGGGCCAGATTACGCTCATGGATGCTCCTGTGTTCAAAGCCATCCAGCCAGAGGTGAGCTGCTTTCAAATCAGTAGAGATGTTGACGGCTTTATTCGGATGTCATCAGTGTGAGAAATCAAGCAGGGCTGTTGAGTTAGTTACTACTTTCAAAACACATCGTTGTTATCTTTGAGGGCGGGGGGTGACAGACTGACACATGTCCCCTCACATCTGAAATTATGCAGTGAGAATGCACACAAAAGGGAAAGGCCCAGTGGAAAATGTACACCCTTGCAGATGTGTTTAATTATGAATTTGCTCTCTCCTTTTGCCGTCTGTCTCCCCCTGGCTCTCTCTCTTCTCTCCTATGTAAAACGTCCATGTGGTTGACGTCCCTGTACGATGCTGTGCTATGAGCAGCTGTGATTTGAACTCCCACATAGAGCCACATGTCATAACTACATGGGAAAAGGCCATCTGCGTCTTGCACACCTTGTCCGTTGCCTCAGTGAGGCCGAGCGCAATCACCATGCTTTCCTCAGTTTTGGATTGTCAGGCCCTTCTTGACAGCAGACATGTATAACCTGTGTTTAAGGTTGGCCACTGTGGCCTTATAAAAGCAGCATGCAGACCACAGCCCAGTGTGGTGTGGTACAGCCTGACTGCATATTGCATATGTGCAACACTTGTCTCAGTCTCAGCTCACAGCACATACACGCACTCCTCTGGCACGATTCCCAGACCCCTGCTTTGATTTAATTTAAATAACAATAGCGTAGCATGACCTTTTTGAGTCTTGTAAATAGTTTGTTTTGACTGAGTAATGGAAAAGACTCAAGTTCCCGAGTAGCTTTCATCAGGTCTCGTCTCTGGAGAATTGCTGTTTCTTCACTCGGAGGGAAGTCATTGACGTCGTCTGGACTGCAGCCCCATTGTCTTAACTGAACGGGGCCAAGTTCGCTCATAGGCCACTGAGAGGTTTATAGATGCAAACATGCTCCTGTGCTCGGTCTGGTTTGACTGAGTGACCAACTGAGTGGGTTTTATGAGCCTAATGAAAAAAGTGTTCCTGCATTTTTGTCCAGTGCAGCAATTTAGCGAAAATAGCGGCTCAGGGTGACGATTTAAAGGGTCAGGTGCACGGGGATGTGGTTTCACTTTTCGCTTCAAGATGGTGAGAGACCTGAAGTGAGAATGAAGAAAAGATGTCGGGGGGAGGCGAAGTGAGCAAGAGGAGAGGAAGTCACTGGCCTGATTGAGGGGGAGGGCTGACAAGGAGATGAAGGCTGCAGTCTGGGGGGAGAGAGGGAGCAGAGTGAACAGTGTGCAGACTGATCCGGCACCCTGGCAGGGACGGGGTGGACTGGACAGGCCTTTTCCTGCTCTCACTGTTCTTTTGTCTCAGAGCACTGGCTGAAAAAAGAAAAAGCTACACCGCCATGACTGAACTAACACTCAACGAGAGTTTCCACTGCTGTCAGTCTCCTCGCCCTCCTCGCTGTCACATGGTGGGAAAAGCCAGGTGTGTGTGTGTGTGTTGGTGCACGCCTGCTGCTTCACTCGGCCGGCTGCCTGAATAGGAAAATATTAAGTAACTTGGTTGAATCCTCGAGTTGTGCAATGATGTTTTTACTGATATGCAGCCCATTTAAGCCCGTTAAGCACCCTTTAAATGCCATCTTACACTGAAATCCACATGGACACACATATGTGGCAGCTAATGAAGGGCTTACTAATAAATGGGGAGCAGTAATGAGCAGGGTGGGGGTGAAAACGTGTTTTAATTTAGAGCCAATATTTTCATTTTCTAGTGTGGAAAGAGGGTAAAGAGTATCAGTTTCCATGATGTGATATGTTGTAATTCTCCTTTGTTGGAATAGTGCTGAGGAAGTGGAGCTTTCTTCGATTGGATATGATATCTTCAGAAGAGTTTCATGCATTACTGAACTTGGACACATCCAGATGTTCTTCAGAGGGTTTAAAGTTGACACATTCTGACTTGCATAATAACAAACAAAAGATGAATCAAATTTTCCACTAGATTGGCTCCAGGGGTTGCTGATCTGCGGGCGTACTGCTTAAAAAATGATTTTACTGCGCATTCTATGAATGTCCTTACAGCTGAGGTACTATGGATAAACTGAGCTTTCCCTATAGTCTTCTTACTGCATAATGCACATGTTGTGTGCTGTATGGCTTAAATGTTCTGTATCAGCAGTCTGTTGTGTTTGAGCTGCTCTAATGTGACTGTTTTTGTCGATCCAATGCTGCAGCCATTTCCATAATAACCGCTTCTACTTGAAATAGTTGAAATGACTGTAAACTTGCTATGACTTGGCCTATTGGTGATTCTATTTCCTCTCTCCATAAACACATCATAACTGTCTTAATATAATATGAACGGGAGGGTGAGCGAGTGTGTGAGAACGAGCTCCATAGAGAAAAACTGACTGTCCGATCTCTACTGTGCACACTCTTGTTTACAACAGTTTTACATTTGTATCTGATGCATAAACAGACGTTCTGGCATGTGCTGGAAAAATTGCCCCAGACAGGATTGCAGTAGAACAGAAGATCTCATTAACCCAAGTGTTCCACCGCTGACATGGAGCAGATGTATGGAGAGCAGCCTGAAAGGTCTCGCCAAGCCTTCTGGATGAGGAAGAAAAGATAACTCTTTGTCGCAATAGCAACTAAAATTGCACACTCTGTAGAGCGCAGATCTTGGCTAGGTTGACAGTCAAGATGGCGGCGACGATAAGAAAGAAAGAGCCTTAGTTCTCTCAAACTTAAGTGGATCCTAACATATCAGGTATGGAATTAATCTGCAGACGCTCCGGTTCAAAAAGAGACCAAACTTTTCTGTGGATGTCGGTTTTCGAGCCATAAAAAAAGGCCACATTGGCCCGAGCGGACGCAGGATTCCAGACTGAGGCGGTTGTTGATCACTTGTAGCCCCTACCAGGCGGTGAAGAGGGGTGAGGAGTCAGCACTCAGTGACAGCATAAAATAGAACAGACCATAAAATAGGTTTTCAAAAATTATGAATCACTGCAACCGCAAGAGGACCTTGAGCAAACAGTCATAAATGTGCACAAAAAATATTAGGCTGATGGGTCCAGTATTTTGTGAGATTTGCTGCCTACACACACACACACACACACACACACACACACACACACACACACACATTACCAAATGCCTGGCGGAGATAGTAAAAGATTACATAGCAATTGTGGACGGAGAGTCTAAAAACAGAGGAGATGGTCTGGCCAACCCCTCTGGACAGGAAGCATAGCTCACTATCCCCTTCTCTTCCCAACTCAAACTAAATGGAAAGGGCAGCGTTCCTAAATAACTCTTAGACATTGGAAAGACCTCAAGAGAGCTAGGATCATAAGCTCCGCACTGAATGCATGCTGCTCTGACACAGCAGACAAACGCCGAATCAAGACACATCTGCTTTCGATGATATGCAAGTGACAGCTCATAAGACGCTGCCATGCGTGAGCTTCGCTGTAATTTACTTCCTACACATAGCGTGCCCTCGTCAGCACAATGCTCATGGACGGAGTGCAGAAAAAGATGGCAGGGAAGTTGTCAGAGAGTCGTGTTCTGTTTGGAGCGCAGGTATAATTGATGAGAGCACCAGAAGGTATTATTTCTTCAGTGGTGAAATAACCTCTAGTGCAGAGCAGACTAGTGTTTAATGGACAGACAGCTGAATCACTGATATGTTCTTTGGCTGTTGGCTTGCAAAATGAAATGCCATTAAAAAGACAAGCATAGAGAGCAGGAGGGGAAGGCATGCGAGGGACGAGTAGCTAAATCTTTTTCTCTCATCTAAATTTACGAGGCACTGATTATTAATGGGTTATAGCATGTTGGCCGGTTCTGCATGGATAGCTCTTTATAACATGGATAGATTAGCTGAGAAAGAGAAATGGAGAGAGTGAAATGATGTCTAAGTGAAAATAAAAAGGGAATAAGTGAAAATAAAAGGACTTTTTCTCCCTTCATCTCCGTCTGCGCGCCTGTCCCTCTGGGCCATTTGTAATTTCATAATCAGACGTGCGGCTGAGGATCTGCAGCTGGATGTTTATGAAATAGCAGCTGAGAGGAAAAGAGATTGAGTGATGTAGAGGGGCTTGGGGCGAGGGGGGGGGGCTTTGTTTTTGAGACACAGTCATGACAACAGCCAAGTAAGTAATTTAGTGGCTTTGGCCGGCAAGCATTGCTTGAGCTCGCAGGGAATTGCTATCAGATTCCATTTTACGTACCGCTGAGAAGTATGTTCGTTCCTCGCATGTCTGCGCACCCACAGCCGAAGTCCTCTGAGCAGACTGAGGGTCTCGTGTGAGGCGGATGATGACTTGTAGATGGAGATAGGTGACGTTCCGCGTACGCTGGCCTGCAGCCTTCGTGTTAACCAGCATTGATTGAGAAGTGAAAAACATTTATTCGAGTATTGTGTTTTCTGGCATGCAGTCACAGATGTAAGTGAGATGTAAATGTTGCATCCACGCTCCGGGTAGGGCCCTGCAGGCTGCACATGCTGTTTTCCGGTGGAGGGATCAGACCGTCATGGCGACACAACGAACACAGAAGGGAATCCCACCCACACTACAGCCTGTCAGCATGACGATCAATACACATTTATCTTTTGGTGAAAGGTGGAGACAATAATATTTTGGCAGGAGAGGCAGAAAGTCCACAATGACAAGTTTTCCCTTGTCAAAGAGGATTTTGGCCAAAGGTTTCTGAAGCTGCCAGTGGAACGCTTTCAGAAGCTGTCATTGGAGGACTGCGCCAAAACACATTTAATGACACGTCTATGTTTTTGTTTGTCTTTTTTTTTTTAGAATATAACAGTAATTATTACAATAACATCATATTTAGCAGATCCACTCTGCAGTCCTCACATAGGAACAGGCTCTGTCTGCCTCTACTAGCCAGGATGGATGGCCGACACTGCCATAAGAATCACATAGAGTACATGAACTAAAGGAGCTCCTGGAAAAGTCATTCTTTCCATGGTGTGCACAGCAAGGTAATGGAGGCTGCTGCCGGCTTGTAGGCCCCTGCCAGAGTCTATAGTTTAGAGCTGTCTGACTGAGACAATGCATTTTACGACCATTTTTGTTTTCTTTTCTGTTCTGCTTCTCTACTCTTTTTTTTTTTTTTTTTTTTATGTTTTAAATCTAGACCAGCGGTGCCATAAATTTGGCATAACCTGGCAGTCAGTTCAGGTTTCCTCTATCTCGCTAAAAGCTGCAGCACAGATCAGCAACAGACACAACTGTGAGGTTTTCCAGTGTACTCCTCCCTCTCATCCTCGGTATATCCATCTTCTTCCCTTCCTCGTCTTCCTTCTTTTTCCACCCTTTTCCTCATCTTTATTGGCCCTTCCTGTCTTGGCCTGTGGCCTTTCCCTAATAATCCCTTGGATTGAAACGCTGCAGCTTTCTGTTTACAAAGCAGACAAAAACAAAAGTAAATGCTGTGGTATCTCACATGAGGTCACTGCAATTTGCGGCTTAGCTGCAGCCGGTTATCTTATTCAGCCTGTACCAATGTTTAGTAACACTCCTCACAATGTGCTTGCAATCCAAAGTGGAGTGAATGGATAATGAGATCTAGAAATGGCCATCTTGAATTTGTTTTTAGATGAAGTTTGGGATGCTGTTAACGGTCATCTAAGAATCTGACCTCTGTTGATATCTTCAGCTGGATCCAAAAACAAAAAAAAAAAGCTCTTTTATGCCGTCAGTTGTTAACAATTGCAGCTCAAATGTTCAGCCAGAGTTGACGTCAGTTTTCCTTGACAGCCCTCATGTTAGCTATACGCACCCAACAGTGTGGATGCAGCCAGCGTCTCCGGCCCCATAGGACGGTGCTTTAATGAAAACGCTGCTCAGCCAGACCAGAATGTGGAAATGACAGGCTGTCTGTGGTTTGGAGGAGAAGGCTTTTTTTTTTTTTACTGCACTCTTTTACTGCAGCATTTAAAACCCTCTCCTTACCAGAGCTGCCTCGTCAAAGCCTCTCTCCAAAGAGTACATTTTTGTCAGATTTGAAAAAAAAAAGAAAGCGCAGCCTACCCTGCCGTGCAGTTTGTAATGTGAAATGAGTGAGAAAAATAAAGGAAATAAAATCCTGTTAGTTTCTGGAAAAGCTCGGGATCAGTTCCCTGCTGGTTAGATCCACACGAGGCGCTGGCATCAGTTACTACACAACAGCTGAAGAACAATAGAACCTAAATCACTTCAAGCCTCAACTTCAAGCGTTAGCCGTATGGACAGACAGACGGACGGATGGATAGATTAGATGGTCCAGATGGTCCAGCGTTGAACCGTCGGTGGAGGTTGTTGAAATGTTGTGGTCTTGGTGCGCGAGGGAGATACAGCGCCGTCTGTGTGCCTCTTCTCGGCTGTGGCGCCTACCTGGGTGGTCAGGTGGTGGTCTGAGCTGCGAGACGCACAAACACACCCACCTCCCACTAACTGTGGAACGCCTTTGTTTAGGAATCGTCACCAAAGCTGTGTGGAAGTTGGAGAGCAGAGTGATTGACACGATGGCAGGCAGAAGGGGAGAGCTTGTTTTAAAAAGGACAGATGTTAAATAAACCATCAGCTCTCCTTGGTGAGACGGCCGATTGTCTCCTACCCTCTCATTCAGCTCCATCCTGTGATGGGGACAACATGCTCCAGCTCTGAGGAGATGTAAACCTTGTGGGAAGATGCTGTTAGGTCTTCTACAGTGTGTGTCTTTTATAGTCTTAACGCTATCCCTTCATCTTCTCCTTTTCCTCTCCTCGTATCCTCATCCTGACTCAGGAAACATAGGCCCAGAGGCATCGCCGCGCCCACGCATGAATGTCTGCTTTTAACATCTGTATTTGATATGTTGCTTCTTTACCCCCCCGCCGGCTGCCTCTGACGGCTCGGAGACTCTCCCTCGGCTGAGCATGACTTCTCTTTTCAAGTGCGTTGTCCTGACGCGGTTCAGGTCAGGGAGCTCTGAGCAGTTTGCTAGACATTGTTGCTTCCAGACAGTCAGTCTCACATGGGGGCTATAGTGTGTGTATGTGTGTCGAGGGGGTGGAGGTGGGGAGGGGGCGCAGCCTGATTCAGCTGTTCATATTACAGCACAATTCGACCGGGCTGGCAGGGATTAGGAGAGCTTGCACAACATTTTTCCTACTGTTACATCAGTGTCCTGGCTGCTGGACAGCCTGCAGGGACCAGAGGAGGGTCTGGGTTCCCCCCTTAGTGTCTGTGTGGTCTCCGTCTTCACCTCATCATTGAGGTCAGCGGCCGAGGACAACCTCAGCCCAGCCTGGCACTCCGAAAAGACGCGACTGTTTGTGTGTTGTTCAGGAGTTCAAGTCCCAAACTCAGCGCCCTGCCTTTTAAAAACAGCGTAATTAAATCACTATCAGCGCCGCTGCTGCTGCCACAGCTGCTGCTACTCTGTCGGACTTTTAGAAGTAGAAGTGCGGAAATGATTAATCGTGCAGCCGATCAACGGAAAAATTCATAAATGACAATTTCAATCACTGCACACTCATTTTTTAATCCATTTTCCAACCAGAGAAATCAAACAGTGCAGCGCCGTGATCCTGACTCGTTGAATGTGAAGATTTGCAGCTTCTCTCTGTTTTTGTCATTTTAAAATTGAATATCTTGAGTTTTTTGACAGTTGGCAAACAAAATGTTATTTGAAAGACCTAATTTCAGCCTTTGGTAACTTGCGATGGATATTTTTATTTTTTCATTTGTTTTTATTGTTTACATTCTGAACAACATGCATTTCTCAGCAGTTCGTCCTGGATTTTGCCCTTAAGGTCAAACGCATCCCATAGCACAAAAACCCTTTTTTTTATGTGTTTTTTAAACCAACATTGTTTATGTTGGCTTGTAGTTTTTACCGTCATCTCTTTTAATGATGCATCTGTACATTTCGCATGGCACGGCATCACCGCCCTCTGCAGCTGGCTGGAACGTGTATCACATAGCGCCAGTGACCACTTTGCTGCATTACATCTAGGTGTGGGTGTTTCCGGGATTAATTGGAACTGAGTTATCATTAGTGCTATTAGTTACAGCTGTGGTTTTCCTGCTATGGAAACTCAAAATGTCCACTGTGAGAAAGGTCTGTCTGCAGACTGACAGATACAAACTATAGCGGCATTCATTCTCAAAGCGCTGCTCTGTAGCACCACTGACGGTCAAAAGTTCAGCAGGTACCTTCAGATAATTAATCACTCGATCAGAATGTTTGAAGTTGAAATCTTTTTCCATGAAACTGCACTCGAGCAAGAACGAACGTGTGGCTTGGTTTCTATTTGACGTTGGGACACTTTCAATCAGTAATGAGTGCTGAGCGTGACTGAGGCGGACTGTTCCTGCATAGTTTTATCTGTTTGTTTTTGCATCATACATTAATCTGTCTGAGCCTCGATTGGGTCTCGTCCTCTCTTTCTGTCTCTGTCCTAATCTGCTTTTCTTTCCTCTCGCAACCCGCCGTCTGCCTCCTCTCCACTTCCCACCTCTGAACGTGAAGCACATCCAGTAAAACGCTGGTGTATACAAAAGCGTACTGCGCTTTGGTGCGTGATATCAATTTCCCCGCTCCTTTGTGTGTTTTCAGGAGCTGTCGAGCTGCGGCTGGAACAAGAAGGAGAAGCACAGCTCCGCTCCAAACGTTGTGGCCTTCACTCGCAGGTTCAACCAGGTGAGATGCGGACGGATTTTGCACTTTTGTCACATTCAGCATTTACCTCAGGTCTCCTCTAAAAGGCGAGAGAAAACAGCCCCTCATGCAGTGTCAAAGATTTATGAGCCTGGGTCATCGAAGAGCAGAGAGATTAGAGCTCCCCTCTCCATCATGTCGTCTGCCTCCATCCTCCAACTCTTAAATCATCACTCTAACTCTCCCAGAGGTGGTTGTTGTTTTTGAAGCCCTGCTACTCATGGCAGCTCCTAATAATCTCCTCCCTGCTGGTCTTGAAAGTTTGGAAAAGCTTAATTTTAGCTGTTATTTTAGGAAGGTTTGGAACTTTCTTGAATTTGGATATACAATCACTCCTGTAATCCAAAAATGTCTTAATATTTGTTTTATTGTCCCCTGGTGTTGATAACAGCAAGCATTAAATAAGCATAATCAAAACAATCATAGTTAATATGATCAGAGGGTAAAATAAACTTACAATATACCGTTTTTTTGCAATTGCAATCTATAGGAACAACTTAAATGTGATGATAAAGAGGATTTTTGATTTAAGTTCCTTGAACGTGCTTCAAAGTGCTTGAATTTTGTTCTCAAAAAAGCTGTACAAACCCTACAGTCATGACATTATTAGTGTGCTTCTACATGTTGCTGCAGCACATGTAGCACCATTTCCAAATGTGCGCAGGAGTGTGCATGGCATGCTCCCTCAGTGCCCTGTGAAATCATCAACAGGAAGTTGTGGGTAGTGATGTAAGGGGCAGCCATGCCCTTTAATCCCCTTCCAGTGTTTTTGCCAGGCTCCCTTAAGACCCACTTCATTGCCCTCCAGTATAAATATGAGATGATCTAACAAGAATGTGTTGCTGTGGAAACTTCTCCATGTATAGCACATCGCAAACGGTGATTCAAGATGTTAGCTGCACACATTTCAGCTGCCGCGAGCCAAGGAAAATGAGCTTTTTGGGTAATGGGACTTGGACTGGGAGCGCGGAGAGTCCCCGAAAGCTCCTTAGCATGAGCCGAAGCCATATTCCTCTTCCTTCAGTCGTCGTTTTGTTGGCGCTACGCTTCGGGAGCCAATGGAGCAGAAGAGAGCCGGCCGGTCTGTTCAGCAGGCGGCAAGGAGAGAATAATTCAGAACCCACTGTGATCAGTCCACAGTAATCTGTCTTAAAGGACTGATGTGACATCGGCTTTTTTTCATGCTGCAGTGGCTTGTGGGTCATTCTCGACAGTCAGTCAGTTGTCTGTCTGTCTGTCACTCAGCTGCAGTCCCCATCTTTGGCCAGATCTTCATCTCCATCCCACCCCTTCCTCCCCTCAGGCCATCAAATCGACTGATCCACAGCTATCAGCCTGTGTCTGCTTCCGCCTTTTTATGGTTATTGAAGCGCAGAGGCCTCGCAGCTCCGTCTGTAGGCCTTGATACGCTCATAAACGCAGCCCCAAAGACAAGATCTTTGCTTCGGGGCGTAATAAGAGATCTGAAAAGACGCAACTCTGTCTGCACGCCCCCTGTATCCCCCAAACTCTCACTTGTGTAGGCGCTGCCGCTCTGAGTGATCTCATCGCTGTGCAGTTTTGGAGGCCAAGGCTGACGAGGACACGGCTCTGTAATGAACCCCAGTGGTCTTGCGATTTAGAGAGACATGCTTTGTCCAGATTGACCTCACATATCATGTTAGACCACTGAGGAAAGTAAATGTGAAGCTGCAGCATGTTTCGCTCCCAGATTGGAATCACATTTTACAGTCAATGGAAACTCCTGTCTACTGTAAACTGAAGGTGGAAGGAAGACATGACATTTGAGAGTTGAGCTGTCTCCAGACAAGAGATACAAATTAAAGTGGAAGCCAATAGAAGTCGGTGTGTCTCCTGTCCGATTTCAACACTCCTTCATCTTCTTTACAGACGTCTCCTCATGAAATGGTGAAAATTAAAAGCACATTGCTCTGTTTCCTGGAGATACAATACCTGCATAGATGGATTGATGAGTGTGAATCATGTGTTTATAAGACAAGACGGGGAGAGCTTGAGAGAGAGTAGCTGGATGAATTCATCTCCTCGCTCCTCGGCTCCTCACCTCTTCCCTGAAACGAAAACAAGTCGTGGGGCTGTTTCCAGGAAAAAGCGGCCAAAGCCAGCTGTAGGTTAGATTTTGTGCACATGGAGAATGTAGGAAAGCACGGAGAGGCGCACAAATTAACAGACACGCTCAAGAAGCACACCTAGTGGTCTGTGGCCTGAATGGAGGAATTCTGACGGCGAAGTCAGCTAATCGAGCACGTACTAAAGTCTAACAGGGGAGAAGAATTGGCAGAGCGAGAGTATAATTCAGCAACGGAACGAGATAAAAGTGCGTCTGCTTTGGAAGAAATGGTAGCGATGGTCAGTCTGCCTGGGACCGTCTTATCAGAACACAATGTGCAGACAGCTGTAGGCTTTGAAGGCCCTCAGAGCCCCGTGGCGTTGAAGCAAACTTCCCTCCCATTACCTCCTCTCTTCCCTCGCTCTTCTCCTTTTCCTCTTTCCATTCTCTCTCTCCCCAGAGCTTAAACACTGATTGATTCACTGGTTTGTGTGTGTGTGTGTGTGAGCGCGCACATGTAATCAGAATTTTGGCTTCCCAGCATTCTCCCTGAAGAGACAGATTTCCGACATTACTCTTGGTCTGGCCAAGTGCTCTGAACACACTCGTACACATGCACACACACACACACACACACACACTTGGGGTTGACATATTTGGAGTTATGGTGCGTATCTGTTGTGTAATCAGTTGGAATCCGCCGGATTTTCCTCTGAAGCTCTTGTCTTTTTCTCAAAAAGTAATTTCTAATCGGCTGTAATGGAGCGCTCCCTTCAGAAGCTCCCCTGCTTTGCTGTGCGCTGGTTTCAGCTCAGAGTTGTCATGGCTGTCTGCAGGCCTTGGCTCCGGACTCAAAGACTGGAGATTTAACAAAGCAGAACTCAGTTTTGCTTTGCACATCCCTGAAGTCTTCATTGTGCTTTGAAGAACGTAACATATGGCGCAAAAATCCTTCTCTGTCATTGGTTTTGCAGCATCCTCGGTCTGTTTCTCAGTGAGTGTCGCTCTGTCGTAACCGCGTGTGTGTTTTTCAGACGAGTTTCTGGGTGGTACGAGAGATCCTCCACGCGCAGACGCTGAAGATCAGAGCTGAGGTGCTGAGTCTGTACATTCGCACTGCCAAGGTACACACATCCATGCATAACACCACATTGTTGTTTTGTCCTTTTGAACGTGTGCGTCGTAAACACGACTTAACGCATGCGCTGCTTAAACTTTTCAGAAACTGTGTGACATGAACAACCTCCACGCGGTCATGGCTGTGGTGTCAGCGTTACAAAGTGCTCCCATCTTCAGACTTACCAAAACATGGGCGGTGAGTAAAATTACGCTACTTTGAAAGCAAGTGTGGTTTATTGGTAGAGCGTTGTCAATAAACACTGGATGTCACGCAGATCTTCACAAAAACGCTCGCCACATAAACAAAGGCAAACAAAAACTAGCACACGAGCGCCATGACAACATGAAGAGCAGAGTTCAGAGAAAATAAGTAAATAAAGAGGATTATTTAGAACAGTTAGAGAAGCTGAAAGTCACCCCATTTCATGACAAACCCCAGCCATTCCTTGGTTTGAGGTTGTCGGAGAGATGGCAGTGTCCCACAGTGACATAACCAAAGCAAACCAGCACCTTCATGCAGATTTTAGCAGATTTCATGTGGTGGGAATATTTCCAACTCATTGTTCAAGTGTAGACGTTTTCTACGCAGGAAATTCTGTGTCAGGATCCATTTTGAAAACACATGAGGGGCAGCCAGTCTGGTTCACTGTTCTCACTGAAGATGTAGCGCTTACATAATGACATGATGATGCTCTGATGTAATGGTGGAAATTTCTTCTACTCGGGTCCACGAAACCACAGGAGAGATTCTTTCAGCCAGTCGGAGGCTGCTGTTGCTGGCCAGGCCAGAACACACCTGCCTCTTAGAAGAGAGAAGGACACACACACACACACATATGCACACACCCTTGATCTCTGCAGGTATCATTAGCACTTTCTGCTCTTGTCCCAGCCTATAAAGTTCCTCTGTCAGCCACAAGCTGATTACTCCGCAGTGCAGCCCTCCTGCAGAAGTAGACTTCCTCTCGGTAGCTCTCAGAAATGGACAAACAGACACACTCAAGCATGGAAACAAACAAACGTCTGTCTCTGTTTTGAAAGCTGCGTGCTTCTGGCACCGGTCAGAGCACAGAAGCAGTTCATTAAGACCAGCAAGCAACTCGGGAGTAGCACACAATATAACTGCGTTCCACTTCTGCTCTTACTGGTTTTATAACCCTTTGGTGGATATCACGTTTCACTCATTAGTAATTGCAGCTGAATGAAGGCGACTTAAATCTTCATAAGTCTTTTTTGAAGACCTCATTTCGGCATAGCTGTTTATTTCTGTTTAATGCTCTCATTCTCATTCACCGTTTTTCTTTCCCTCCTCGTCGTGCAGTTACTGAGTCGGAAGGACAAGGCGACGTTTGATCGGCTCGACTACCTGATGTCCAAAGAAGACAACTATAAACGTCTGAGAGACTTCATAAGCAGCCAGAGCATGGTCTCTTGTATTCCATACCTAGGTAACAGACACACACACTCACTCACTCACACTCACAGACCACCATAAGGTTTGATCCTTGAAGGACGCTGTCAGCTTTTTGTCTTTATGGGCTGGTTTCAGGCTAAAGGTTGATCTAAGGACAAATAGACTCCCTCTGCATGTCAGCCTTTCTGTTATCCCGAGTTTGATGTGAAAATATTCTGGTTTTCCATGCTGCGTTCCTCCGCTGCTTCCCTGATGCCCACCTTTACTCTGGCTCCTTTCCCAATATTTTCACAATGAACCCAGTGAAGTAAGGGTTTATTTTGACCAAACCAGAGTTGTGATTGTCGGCGGAACTGTGGAAAGACGAGTGAGAGAGTTTTATTTTGTTTGTCTCGAGTTTGAATAAAGTATATTTTACTCTGATAAAAATGACTGCTTCTGTAAATGGAGTCTGGCGGCTTTGGCGAGAGCGATATATAGCGGTTCTTTCTGGTTAAACAAGAAAAAAGATCTTACTCCTTCACCAAAAATTCTTTCTCTGCTGGGATCCATAATGCCAGACTCTTAGAATAACTATCTGATCCTGTCAGTGGCAGAAACAAGCACTTTCAGCGGACGCACATTGAGGCCGCACACATTCCTGGAGGGATTACAGTGCAGCTTGTTTTCGCGGCTGCCGGCAGCAGCGCCAATTTCAAAAATCGTGGTCCTCAGTAGTCTCTTGGACACGAAAACATGGGAAAATGGGGTCCATAATCACGGATAATACTTGACCGGAATTTCTCCAATTTGTCCGCGACATTGAAGTCTTCCAGGATACGTGGACTGGCACCAGTTTCTTGTCCACCAGAATCCCTGCTGCATGTGCGTCTGGTATCATTTTCCCACAGATTATTCAGCGCCACAGTCATCAGTCAGTCGTGTTTAAAAGTAATGCTTTCAATAAGCTGCTTGTTTCCACTGTAGCTGCTGCAGACGAGCGCGAACGCTCAACATAGATTTCCTCCTTTGATGTGAAACCTCTTGAAGTTCCTTATAGCTGGAACAAACACATGAATCAGTGGGAAATTTCCCTCCTTTCCTTGGAATTATACCTCCCACCCCCTTCTTTGACTCCACAGCATGACATCACTTAGGAATCCCTTATGGGTTTTACAAGGAAAACACTCACAGTGATGTAAGAGCATTGTGCACATGGGTACACGTGTTGTGGTTTTATTGCCGTACTGTTTGTTCTTGCTTTGACTCGATGATGACTGAATGACTTTGAAGTTCTTCGCTGCCTCGGCTTTTCCCCTCACCGTTGGTCTCGTATCGTAGCTACTGCTGTGCGCTTCAAACTGAGACGCCCGAGAACGTACAAACAAACACAGACACGAGCGCAAACACAGAGCGCTCCAGAGGCTGTTTGTAGTTAAAGAAACTTTCAAACACTCATTTTCCCCATCGCGCTCCGTCATGGAAGTCTGGAAGTAATGACAGACCATGAGACAAATGCAAAGCTAATGCTGTGAAACGGCCCACATTTGCCAGGTTAACTGAATGTCTTTGTGTGTGTGTGTGTGTGTGTGTGTGTGTGTGTGTGTGTGTGTGTGTGTGTGTGTGTGTGAGTGTGTGAATAAGGAGAGACTTTCCGTTTGCTAAGCGTTTCAGTGATGCGAGTCCGGTCGGTCATTCTTCGGGTGGAGTCTCTTTGTGTCGTAAGCCTTTGTACGTGTGAGTGGGATGGAGTTTCCTTACACTCCGAGCTTGTCAATGATGCGTGCGGATGTGTGATCGCTGACCAGCTGGCTGCCCTCGCGGCTGGAACGAGCCAAGCTGGCACACGGGAGGGAAATCGCCACTCTCTTAGTCTCGGACGTTCTCCTCCATCATAAATCCACCCTCTGAGGGAAAGTGGGAATGAATGAATGGGAGACTGCAAGCCGCAGTGTTCGTTCCAGAGCATCATTCCCAACATCAGTGCTGTGTGTGTGTTCGTGTGTGTGTGTCTGTTTACCTCTTTGGTCACAAAACAAAGTACCTGTTGAGGCTTAAATTAAAGTCCCAACCCACAGCAGAGGGCTAAAATTACCACGTGTGTTTTTCTATGTGCTAAATACGCCACAGGAGGGTTCACTTCTCCAAGTCCTTGTGCCACTTTGGTGACTTCCTATCATGTTTCTGTCTTTGCTCCATTTGCATCCTCGTAGGTGTGATGCTTATCTGCGGATGATAATAAGGCTAGAGAAAGAGCCTTGTGAGTGCCGTGTAGGCGCCAGGTTTTGGTTTTTCCACAGTGATGCATTTGTGCTAAACTCTGTGTGTGTGTGTGTGTGTGTGTGTGTGTGTGTGTGTGTGTGTGTGTGTGTGTGTGCGCGTGCGTGCGTGCGTGCGTGCGTGCGTGCGTGCGTGCGTGCGCACGTGCGTGCCCGCACGACCGTGTGAACTCTGACCTGCTATTAGGTTTGGCAGACACAGCCACCTCCTGTGTGCACTCACCACAGGGCCAGCCTGTTAAATGCTCAGATGAGCTTGTTCCTGTTCTCTAGCCAATCCTGCAAGGACAAAGAGCCCACAGAAATGTATGGCTCGACTTTGACAAAATGCACACACTTTAAGTTTCCCCAGCTCGTTAGGCTTTACTTTGTCTACCTCGGCCACGTTGGGAAAGCAGCAAAACGGCAGTCAGAGCTGATTCAGCCCCGTGCTGCTGCACACTCGAGTGTTTTTTGACAGAGCTCACGGCCCAATACATCATCGTGTAGTTACATTTGTAAGAGAATTGACATTTGTGATTGCTACCGTGGCCTGTCCTTGGATTGTCCATCAGATCCACTCAATTTAGAGTCGTAGCAATGCATAACCTCCCCAGCTCCACGCCTTATCCAAATATGGTCACTTCTGCCTCCAAAAAAAGCAAAATGGTGACAGCCATGATGCCAAACTCAAGGTTTCAAACCACTGGGTGACATCATAGTGACCAATATTTGTCACTTGTCACTTAGCGTGAAACACAGTTGTAGAGGTTAAGAGGCAAATGTGTCTGCTCTGTTGGGCGGAGTAGTAAAAAAAACATCTGAAATGTGTCCTGTGTATATCACACTTCTTTGAATAGTGTCTTATTGAGCAAGAGCTTAAGATTTATGGAAGCCCCACTCTAACTGAAGTGTTATTTGTCACTGGGACGCTGCAGTAGCCAGTTGCTATTTGGCCTCTGTCAGTTGAGAAAGACTCTACAAAGAGCCAGAAGCCGGCTGGTGGGCCCTTGACTCCCTTCTGCTCCAGCATGCTGTTGCTGTAGTTGTTGTGGTGGCTGTGGGACAAACTGTTTTGAATAACGAGTGCAATGGAAAGCACCAGGTGTCACATGCGTCAGATCAGAAAAGCCAGCCAAATGAGGGCTTCACGTCCCTGCTGGTTCCGATGACGTACAGGTCTGTGTGTCACCACAGCCCGGCCTGGTCTGGGCTCTTGGCCTGCGTGGATACACAGTATTTTAGATGGCTCATACCTGCCAGCTTTGTCGGCTCGCTGTGTGTGTGCGAGTATGCGAGCTAAATCGTGTCGACTGTGAGCTTTTCCTTACAGTGCTTGCGTCAGACTGCTCCCGTCTGTTCTGACTTACAGTTCCTCAGAGGGAAAGGTCCAGAGGGGAGCCATAATTTCAAGATATACATTTGTATTTTAAGGAAAGAAAAACTCAACGGTTTTATGTGGAAGGAATGTTCCCCTCCTTCTCCTGCCTTTTATCTCCACTTACCGTCTCTCTGGTTTTTTAATTTCAGTCCAAATTCTTCTATAGCAGCATCATTTAATGTTCACCCTGTAGTCCCTGTTATCTACATCTGTCCTCGCCTTGTGCAGTCCAGTCTGTTCTCTCTCACATATATCTCTCAAACCTCTCTTTTGCTTTCGCCTCGTTCCCGTCAGAACAAGACTGTGATTTTTAAATGTTCTCTCACTGTGGTCACAGTTCATTTTTATTCTGCCCACTTTCTTAAATTACTTAAATGAGATCAAAGAGAAGCGTTTTTAATTCAGATGATTGTATCAGCCTTTATGCAGATAAAGGCCTGGCACATATTTTACAGGCTGGAACGCTGTTGTTCAAGTTTTACATTCACACTGGAATCATTTTATCATTAAAATGAGCTGAGTGAAGACTGATAGACGGTTTAATGTTTACAAAGGAATTTAATTTGTCTTGAATGAAAACAGGTGGTGCATGTCACATATTCTCCTTCCTCCAGTCAACGAGACATCCACTCTGAATTTGCTTTTGTCAGCAACGTGTGTGTGTGTGTGTGCGTGCATGTATACGTTTCCCTCTGTTCAAGTGACGTTAGTGTATCTGTACAAGGGATAAAAAATATTAAGAATTGTATTGTTACAAGGGATATAAAATGGGCATGACTATAGTTACTATAAATACACTGATAAATAACAAAGAATGGCAGAGTGACAACATTGTGAACATTTGGCCTGAGTAGAATCACACCTCTTAAATTACCTTTCACAAATAAAGCCAAAGATATTTACATACCAAAGCCAGCTCAGCCACATGCACATCGGACAAGCGCGTTGTTGCACGAGTTCATTTTCTGTTGGGGTCAAAGGGAACCCCAGAAGTCCAGACAAAACCCAGAAACAAGTAGACAGTAGGTTTAACAAGGCCTGTCCTCTTAATTGCTTGATTGTCAGGTGTTCTAACTGGCAACACACCTTAAAATTACATCATTTTTTATGATACTAAGGTCAAACATCCCAGTACATCCAGTACCTTTTGGTAAAGCCAACATTACTTTCATTAAGTCACCATTAGCTGCTCAGAAGAAATCTTATGTCTTCAGTTAAATGATCATTTCCCTTTATTACATACTGAGTTTCAACAGGAGTGAGCAAAGCCACGTTTCCATCACAGGAACTTTCCCCAGGGACTAGGAACTTTTAAGGAAGTCAGTGCGTTTCCACTGCAGGGATCAGGGTCTAAATTTAATTCCCGGGACATTTTTTTTTTTTGTCCCCGCTCGGGGGGGGTAGGACTTTCCAAAAGTGCAGGAACTTTTGGGAATGGAGAGTACAGCGTCGAACATATCTGAGCATTTTATTTCAGCCCCCATTTTTTAAAAATCTGCATCCACAAACCAATTTGTTTTTTCTTCTGTGTGTTTAAACACCTCAAAATGGAGTTACTGAAGCAAACAGGCCAGCAACAATAGTTACTGTAATCACATGCAAAATTGTCATCACTTTTTCATATGTCAGCAGACTCATTTGCTTTATATCTGCGGGGCCTTAAACTGCAGTGGAAACGCAGACTGCAATGGACTAAAGGAACATTTTAGTTCCTTGAAAATAGTTCCTGGGACTAAAAGTTCATAGCCCTTTGGGTGGAAACGCAGCTTAGGATAGGACGCTTGAGAGTAATACTTAATGGTCCTGTGGAGCTTTCCCATTGCTTTCCAGATGGAAAGGCAGAGGAAGGCAGTTACTGGGGGGGGGGGGCAATAGCATCAGTCTTCATCTCAAAGTTGGAGTCAACTCGGGCCACTGCGCAGACTGCTGGAGTCTCTAGTGTCAAATGCCACTGTCTCTTCCTTCTTTGTCTTTTACACGGCACTGCTGTACGCTGGCAGGGATTCCTGGTTCTGCCTTTACAGTATTTGCTTACGGGTAGATAAAGATAAGGAAGGAAACTGAGGTGCATTTGAAGGGAACCCCAGTCCGAGGTTTCAGTCAATCGGTCGAATCATGAGGCGGGCTGACTTGAGGGAGTAGAAACCTCCTCCATATTCTGCCCAGAAGATTCCATCCTGAAATTTGCTGCGGTAAACTCCCCCGCTGTACCATACACCGTTCAGGTTGGTCTGGCCACAAGCGTTGTACCACCAGCCACCCTTATGGAAGTGGGCGCAGTTACCTAGTAGAGAGGGATACAGCGTCATAAAACAAGGTGAGTGTGGTGGACAGACAGGAGGAGCTTGCACTCTGGGGCTTCATCACACTTATAAGAAAACATCCTCCCCTACCAGAAAATGCGTCCTTGTCACGATCAAGCGTGGTGAAATATTTGCCGTTGTGGCTGCTGAAGGAGTCCCCAGCATTGCCCTGGTAGGTGCCGAGCCTCAGCCGATAGCCCTCGCTCTCTGACTCCACGTGGAAGCTGCTGTACTCGGCGTACACCTTCTTCCCTGTCCAGTCCTCCAGCTCTATCATCAGCTTGTAGTCACCCTGTTTCCCCAGGTTGTAGATATTGTCCAGCCCAAGCCAGTGTTCACCGTCTATGTTTCCAAAGCCTTTCTGCAGGAGACAAGCGCCACAGTGTGTTCTTATGTTTTTTCAGTTGTGGTTCATGTTAAAATGTCATCGCAGACCAACAAAGTGCGCAATTGATTTGAGTTAGTCCGCTCGGTGGGTTAGCTCACCGGTGAAAAACTTATCTCTTTTTATTCTGTGGTCAGTGGAGGCCAATCATGTCCAAAAAACACACGCAGTAAAGCAGAGTGAGGTTATTTCTTTGCAGAGTGTTGAGTTTAAAGGAGCCTGGTGGCATATCAAGTGGAATGAAATCAAATCGGCTTCCTGTTGAGACGATAATGTGTTGGACATTTGTGATCTGTGGTTTGTCACTCGAGACGATGACTGAATGGTAGAGATGGTGGCGATTTGGCCGCGGTTGGACGGAGATTTGAATACAGCGAGTGCAGCGCTGCAGAATCACATTTCTGTCTCTGATCCAAACAGCAAGTAAATATTGAATTTTAAATCAAAATTTATGACTGAGAGGAAAACTCTTTCCTTTTACAGAGAAAACTGGGAGGCCAGTCATTTTTGTCAGGTTGTTTGACTTTTTTTATTTTTTTAGAAAAACTGTCCCTTCCTCTCTGTCCGGGTGAGGATGAAGCCATCATTTTCACTGGGGTTGAGCTGTATTTCCTTCTCAGCCCACCACAGATCTGATGTGCGTGTATTTGTATGTAGGTCCCTGGCTGCAGTTCTTGGCTGTGATTTCAATGAGAGTAAATCCACCGTTAAGCTGTTTACATTGACGGAGCAAGTGCTTGCTTATTGGCCCCAGAATGAACTGCTGAGACTGGGTCACAAAGGAAAAGCTTTGAATGCAGCTCTCTCATTGTTTTCTCATTAAACCCTCCCTTTACCCTATCAAACCTAATGTTCCTTGTTCAATGAATGAGCTCACTAAACCTACCTTGTAGTTCTCCCAGTTCCGGAAGAAGTTAACAGAGCCATCTCTCCTCCTTTGCAACACGGTCCATCCTCCGTTGTCAAGGCCGTGTTCACACCAGGCTTGGATCAGCCGCTCGCTGCCGTCTGTCTTAAGCAAGTACATCCCACTGGTGGTGTGGCCCGCCTGTCGCACCTGGTAACAGTCCCTGAAGGGACCTGCGGTTGGAAAAATGGTTGATTAAAAACCATGTTGAATAGAGATGTTAGTAGTGGAGCTGATTTAAAATGTTTGATATGTAAATGCAATATCACCACTTGCTTTAATAGCTGATAAAACTTTTTACTTCATCTCACTTCATCCAGCTACAACAAAAGGTCCAGTATTAGCCTTGGGGCAAAATAAAAATGTTGAAATGAGTTATACCTGCTCCTAAAAAGCAGGAAATGACCACATAACAAAAAAGCTTAAATGGCATACCCTTTATCTTCTGCTACTGATACATAATTCCTACTAAAATCATCCATTGCTTGAGTTGCAGTTTTAGCCCCCCTCAACAAATATAACATACTGCGGCTTGAACTGAACATCATGTCTTGTTTTTTTATTGCATATGTAGAAGTCATCATCATCAGTCTAGAGACTCTAGACAGTAGACAAGAGAAGAGGGGAGAGAAAGCTGGGAAGGATCGTTTGTTAGACCCCATGGTTTGAGGGGATGTACTGCATCATTGTGGCCACATTCTTTGGAAAATATCTCCTTTAGCTCAGACCATCCAAACATCCTGTAGCCTCGAGTTACACAAACATGCATGTGCACACCTAAATTATTACATGAATATCGACCAAGGTTTAGTCATCAAATGAAGCCGTGTGGTAGCACTGCACCCAAAGCTGAAGCTGCTCTACCTAAACCCTGCATATTTCCTCTGTTTTCCCCAGTGAGAATATGTATTAAACCAGCATGAACACCGGCATTGTGTGGGGGCCTCCAGGGCCTAAAGGTCCATGGAAGACGGTTTTCTTAGCGGAGTGTAGGAGCACATAGGGACCAGTGTAATGCCCCAACACAGATCTCTGAAACTGCCTGTCACAAGCTTGTGTTTTTCTAGCGATGAAGATACGTCTTCATCAGACCTGTCAGGGAGGGGGTTGTCTTTTTATTTCAGATTCTCATTGGTTTCTGCTAACAGAGTTTTAATTAGCTGAGGTTCAAAATAAATGGAGTCATGAAGCTACAGTGGATTATAAAGAGCTCAACTAGACCAAACTGTAGTCAAGCAATGTGTATTTACAGAGCAGTAAACCTACATGGAACAGGACCTATTACTGGTCTTTGCTGGCTGGGTTTTCCACTGAAGGTTTACTCGTTTTATTTTCTTATTTAGACACTCACTATCTGTTGAAGAGGATATATTCATCCATGTGTATTTAACTAAATGAAAGGAAGTCATAGTGCATCTCATTTGAATTTATCACAGGAGAAGGAGAAGTACCCATCTTTATTACTACGAATTGGGTAAATATTTTTTAATGATGCGAGACAGAAGTATTTGGGAATGTGTTTTTCTTTTCCTGAAAAGTAAATGGTGAAAGATGATGAGTCGGCCACCAAAGCAAAAACGATCCGCATCTGGCTTTCCGTTGTTTTTCTTGGTTGTCGATAAACTAGAGGTGTCCAGATTGAGAGATTTGTTTCAGTCCCTGACAAAAACGAGATTGTGGCGGTCTGTGAAAGCAGTGGCTTAATGCTGAACATTTCAACTATAATACAGATGAGGCTTGTGGAATAACCATGAGGACACTCGTCTTCTTTGTAAGTGGAGTCCTTCTACCTCCTCCAGCCTCTTCACTGCCTTGTGTTTTGTTTGTTTTTTTCCCCATTATTGAAATGTCAGTATCATTATTAGTGCTTAATGTGGGCTGGAGGTGTTGCAAGCTCAGTGTTCTGAGGAGAGCCTTATTTCACTCAGACCGCATCCTGGAGGATCAAGATTGGACATTTGAAAACCTCCTGACAAAACTGGCAAAATCAGACAGTTTGGATTGAATATACACTTGACATTATATATAAACACTAACTGTACTGTTAAAAGACTTTTAGAAATATTACACTGTAGTATTGACATTGCAGGACCAGTAAGCTAATTTTGAATTAGCAATGCCATGATTTATGAGCTAACCGTTGCACGCTAATTTGCTAAATGGTGCATGCATTTTTCTCTGATGGGAAGTAGCAAGACAGTGATTATATCTTTAATTTGAGTCTTTAAGTATCAGATTTAATCAGATATGGGAGAAAGTGTTCCTCACTCGGTTCTTATACAAACCATGTGATTGTCACCTTACAACACTAAATTACTCTGCTGTCAGTACTTTTTTATTCCCCTTCTTATCTGTCGAATGTCTGAGGGATGTTTTGAATGATTTCATCTTGTCACCATCTGGTTGTATAACCCCTGTCAGCATTCCCCGCCACAGTCTAATTGCCAGTCAAAATACAACATCACTGACCAGTTTTTAGGAGCCATTTCCAAGTAGCATTCCAACCTTGCAAATTGGTTTCATATTGGAGATGATCTTGCTCAGATGTTGGAATTAGCCAATCCCTGTGAGAAACCCACAGAGGAGCCTGATCTATTTGAGAGGATTTTAACTGATTTGACGGTTTCGTCTCGGGGTCTGACACTTGGTGGACGAGTCCATCACATATGTGCTCTGTTTGTTCATACTATGAACTGACTAATGCCTTGCAGTCAATATATATTCCTGTGCTCTGAAGTGTTTTTAATACTGTTCAAACGGACCTAATCCACAACCTGCTAATTCAGTACATATGCTTAGTACAGTGCAGCCAATACAGACGGCCAAGTGGGAATCATAGGAATGTATGATTTCACTACCTCTGTAGCATGCCAAGGACGAGCCAACTGTGCCTCAGCAATAAGTGTTTCGAGACATTAAGTTTTGCGGTCCTTAGCTAATTTTACTTTAGTAGTTGTGTGTACAATTAATTGGACAATTACTGGCAAGTACTTAAAAGGGCATTTTGTCATTCTTGCTTCCCTTAAAAACTCATTGCAGTCCTGATTATTCCACAGTATACATAAAAATTGGTACATACCCTCAGAGGTAAGTGTTCCCTGTGGGGGTGGAGGGTCAATCCCAAGTGGGCTTGCAGTAGGGGAGTCCATGCGCGATCCTCTGGGATAGGCCCGGTTGTTATTGTCCCTCTGTATCTCATTAGTGAAACGATTGTTAACTGGGATATTCTGTGGTACTACCTGTACCAGCGGGGGAACTACGGGCAGCTCACTGCGTCCCAGTGTCCTCAGACACTGCTCCTCCAGTGCGGTGATGAGAATGGACTGATTGTTGACCACCCCGGCCATTGTGGCAAAGCGGGCCTCCAGCTCCTTGTACCTTGAAGCCAGTCGCATCATCTCAGAGGTCACATTGAGGACACGGTTCTCCAGCTGGGCCAGCTCCAGAGAGTTGTCTCTTTTCCTGATGATCTCATGCAGCAGCTGCATATAGAGCTGGGTCACCCTGGAGTTCATGTTTCTGCTCTCTTTCCGCAGCAGCTTCATCTCATTCACCAAGTTACCATCCACATCCACCACCAGCTGCAGCGTCTCAATCTCACGCCGCTGTTTGTTGAGCACCTCCCGCACATCTGCGATGTCCATACGGGTCACTCTGTCCTTGTCTGGCTCAGGGCCTGTGGTGCTGGCACAGATTGGACCTGATGACAGACATGAATGATTTAGAAGATTACCAAGAAGCTCTTTGGATTTTTAGAAAAGCAACGGATGGTTAAATGAAGACAGACATATGATGAATAACTTAACGTTAAAGACAAGAAGAAGTTTTCCTTTGAACCTGTAATTCTCTGCTCAGGGACAAGGAAGGTGTAGGAACACTTTTTGGCATCAGGGTCGATGGGGGCTCTTTTACTCCTGTGGAGAGATGGCTCTCTGGTCCTCCGGGCTTCTCTGGAGCTCCTGCAGTGGCTTTCCTCCCAGAGGGAGAGGCAGAGCAGAGCGCACAGGCTCCACATGAGCCCCTGCATTGCTGTTGCCTGGTTGGATGGATAGATGGACAGCTACTGGTTCTCCCCCCAGGGCCTCCCTGCAAAAATTCAAGATCTTGAGATTTGGGACTCTGAAACAGACACTTTATTTGTTTGTGCAGGCTCACAAAAGGAATGTAAACAGTAGAGGTGTTGATTGTATCCTGTTCCAGACCAGAGGAACCTACTGCCATGAGATTTTAATGAGAAGGTATTTGACTCTTTTTCAAATATTCACAGACAATCGGGAATAGTTGACAAAGGTGTTCACGAAGTGTGCAGTAGCAGAGTTGTCAAGTCATTGTTCCACATAGCATTTTTTGTGTGGAAAGATTGAAAGAGAGAACACATTTGCTTTCCAGCCCACGGGACGAGGTCTGCTTTCTGTCTCAGCCCGTTCCCCTGCTGACAGACACCCCATTTTTCTGCGTTCCTGTTGGTTTTCTTCCCTATTAAGAGTTCTGCTCTGTGCCTGCTGGCTGTGCTTTATCTTTGATACCTGCCCGTACTCTTACTTCATCTTCTTAACTCTGGAAATGAGATTATTTTTTTCTCTGGCAAACTTTCATCTTCTTGTCTTGCATAATGTCTACCTCAAGTATCTTTTTCAACTGCACGAACAATTCCACCAAATCCAGGAACTTTTCAGCATGCTGACTACAGGAACCTTTTGTTTCTGCCCCCCAAACACTCTCTGTCCTTAAGTGTAATCAGATAACTCAGTAACTCAAGGACTGATTTGTCCAACACAAGGTATGCGACTACTACAATCGTGGAGCGCATTCAGACTTTCAAACAACAGGCGTCGTCGATATTAGGAGAAGGATGGGAAATATTCTGTTTATGTCTACTTTAAACTTTAAAATACTCTGTCTTTGCTACTTGTTATATAGGCATATTGCTTCACCTTTGTTTTTAGCCTCCTGTTCTACACCTGCATCTTTACAACACTGATCTAAGCGCCAGCTACTGATTTATTTCCTGAGTTTATGCCCTATTATTCTAAGTATTTGGTCAAAAAGGTTTCTAAGAGGGTTGAAGACCTCCCTTCCTGCTTTGAGATCTGACCTGTGTCAGCAGTGTTTTCCACCTTGCACAGTGCCCCCCCCCCTCCCCTAAGTAAAACACATTGACCCCTGAGTCCGATTCAGTTTTCTGTTGGACACGTTACATACACTCGCTGCGCCGTGTGGCTCCATGCATCCAACAGGAACGTTTAGTGGGAGGTGGTATTTGTGTTACACTTGAAAGATTTTACAAAGGCCCTCACACAGACGGTCACTGCAGGGGTGTTAGAGGAATGCAGGAAAACAGTTTGTGCAGGCTTGTCTTCAGCCTGATTTGAAGGGTGACTGCTGGCACTTCTTGCTTGTCCCTGCTGATTCTAGTTCTGCTTCTCATCAATGAATAAGCACAAAAATACACACAAACAGACGTACACACTACTCCATTTAACACTCTGGCCCGAGCCTGCGCAAGGCCAACACTGTCTAGCCCTTCTTATCCACTCCATCACTCTCCAGTCAGTCGATGCTCAGTGCCACATCATTAAGCACTACCTCCACCCAGAAACTCAGGCCCCGTGTGTCTCCCATATGACGCCATTGTGGTTCTGCAGGAATTCTGGCAATTCTGTCACTTGGAGCAGCGTCGAGAGGGGGACAGGATTACAGCTAGCAGCTAGCAGATCTGTAGTGTGTGCGTGAACTCTTGCCGGTAATGCGTAAGCTCTGTGTCCACATGTATGATTGAGCACCGTGTGTGCATGACTATCCAGAGACATGATTCATTTTCATGGTTGTGCGTTTTTCCAGCAGCCGGTGCGCCTGACAGCGCAACCAGGTACTGTATCCTTGCTGACCTCAGTGAGAGCTGCTAATGACTTTAACAGCAGCATCAGCAGTATCACTTCTCATGTGTGTCTTCGCTTCCAAACTATGACTGGCTTTCCACCATTGCTTTGAGCTCCATTAAGTGTCCTTATTCAGCATCATCTACAGTCAGCTACATGCTCCCTGAGCGTGAACAGGACGGGCAACACTACAGCTCATCCATCAGCTGTCGCCTCCCTCATTTCCAATCTCTTTCTTGTCATCCTTTTCCTTCTTTGCCCTTCTTTCTGACTCTCTCCTGTCTTCTGGAGCCTGGTTTCGTCTGGGGTGGCGGTTCTCAGTACGAGGGGCATGGTCTCTTTCAGGGAATCACAGCATATCAAAGACATTCCAGGGAACGTGGAGGGGTCACCAGTGTGTCGTGAAGTACAAGGTTTACAGTGTTTCCTCAGAAAAGGTAGAGCGGCTCCTTTTTTTCTACCGCAACAAACCAAACCTAAACACTGCTGAAGTGTTTGGGGACTCGGTATCTATTGAGCAGAAATCATAAAGCGCTCACCTCTGGGAGTAATTCATTATGCATGCAGATATGCCATCACATACTGTGGTTGCAGTCTGTGTGTTTTTGTTGTAGAATGGAAGCTGAGAGTTTGACGTAGACGTGACGAAGGGGCAGTTTTAATATATCACATTTGTACCAATCTGGGCAGCTGGTCTACTTGACCAACTGCAGTATATTGGTTCAGCAGACATGGAGTGGGCCATTATTCCACCAATGGCTCATATCCAGCACTTGAGATTCAACAACAAAAGAAGCAGCACATAAGAACAGTCCATACATGCCTGACTAAAGCTCGCATGGATGTTTCTCAACGGACTGCACTTAAACCTGGCCAGATTGACTATGGCTTTAACTTCCAATGGAAACATTTCCTTAATATATGTATGTGCATTTTTCTGACAAGTTAATGAAGTTCAGCGCACCACAGCACATGCACTATGTGTGTTTTATTTCCGTGTACTAGACGAAAACAAAAGTTTACGTTTGGCTCACTTGTTTAAGTGCTGCACGTCTGCGATAGTGTGCCTTAACATGAATGAACAATGTTCCCTCACATGTTCCTAAATCTTGAGTGTAATTTAGCTGGAAATGCATCGTGAGGTGCTTCAGAGAAATGTTGCTTTCAGTCAGAACCTACAAAGCACAGAGCTATTGTGCATGGATACTACAGAGACCAAACAATGGAAAGAGATGAAGCGCGGCGGGCTGAAACAAAGCACAAAGATTTAAAGGATAGCACAGACGGTATTAGATTAAAGATGGAAGAGACTAATATTGGTAGAAAGTGGGTCATGGCCCTTCCTCCCTTCCTGACCAGGCATCATGAACATAACTTGAGGCAGAGCCGCTCTTGGATGAATTATTCATATTCCTTTTTTAGTCTTGACAAATTTTCACCCTTTTCTCTGCCTGTTTCTTTCCATTTAATTACTTTGCTCTCTGTGTAAACCCCTCCTCCTAACTTTCCTTCCATTTTTGGATACTTTCCTTCCTCTTTGATTTCTCTGTTTTGTGTTCCTTCCCCTCTTTTCTCTTCAGGCCTTTTTGTTACAGCTAAATCACTTAAGCAGCAGATTGCAGAGGCGTATGAAAGTCATGGACTCTAAGCAGTAGAGCAAATAATAATGATTGAAACTAATTTTCTCCTTAATATAAATGGGATTTATTAAATTTCTTGTTGGCTCAGCTGTACCGAAAACAGCTCTTGTATTCCATAACATTTGTGTGAACCCAGTGTGTGGTAGAGAGGATTGGCAGCAGGCCTCCAATTCCACCTTCCTTATATTTTGGCAACAGTATGAGCTTCGTAAGTCCTCCTGAGGGCACTGAGGGGTCCTCACCCCACTTATAGTTATTAACAGTCAGGAGACGTATGACAGTGGCTTTTTAATTGTCCTCATTCCCCGCTGTCTGTCTCTGTGTGAGCTATGGTTTCATTTGTTTTCATGGTTGTTATTGGAACAGTCTAAGGATAGATGGCATTTATATGTCGCAGACTTCCTTTGCCTCTCTTACCACATGCTCCTTCATCCAACTGGGAATCATTTTCAGTTGAAAAAGACACAATCATGTTACTGTTGAAGCCCATTAAACCGACTCCGTCATCTTCTATAGGCAAACTATCAAATGGACCATGTGCTGTACGCCTGCAGGTCTTGCTGTACTGTATATTTTGCTTGTGGTTTTGTTCTCATTGTTCTCATTACAGGTTAAGGTTGTGCCGTTTTACAGCTCTTTGACTTGAGCAGTAGTGGCCTGAGGCTTTGGTTTATTTATCTAATAATAGTTAAAGAGCTTAGTGCTGTGCTGACATATACCTGGCCTGCTTTATGCCACAAATGCACACAAGGTTATTTTTCTCCTCACATGCACCCATATTTGCACACACAACAAGTGCAAAGTGCTGTCGGCTATGCCCCTGGCTTTGCTCACTGTGATCATCGGCTCAGCGGTGCTGTCCCTTGTTGTTGGTTGACTCAATAAAGCCCACAGCTGACTAACTATTTCCGATTTGGTTTGGCTTTCTTTGATAGTGTTCACCTCACACGCACTCTGGAGGTGTGTGTATACAGCGCAAACACTGGCTTTTGTCTGCCCTGGCTTTCTGTGTAGGAGTTGGTGTTGTACACGAATGGTGATTAGCTTTGTGCTTGAGTAAGAAACATAAATACTTCTTTTCTGCATGTCGTCAGAGAGGAAATGACCAGAGAGCTCATTAAGCAAGGCTGCTGCTTATGTTACTGCCAGACAGGAACAATTTGTTTTGCCGTGTTGGTTAAACAGCATAATGGATGTTGGTTGTTTCCTCAGAGGGACAGCCATATGTCACACTTGTGGCTTCAGGTTACTCTGTGTGTATTGGCACAAACCCTCCTGGAAGCAGACATCATGTTGTGATCCGAGCCAAGCCGAACTGCTTCATAAACAACTGGTATAAACTGATTCCATGGAAAATTGGCTGGCTGCAGGTGTCTCTTTGGGATGAATCCCATTAAAGCCACTATCATACAGTATTTATTGTACTTGTAACACACTCGGTTTCCAGTTTATGAGGTAGACCCAACTAAAACTAATGCTGTGCAATGCAACAATCCTGCAGTAAATCCATCTTCAAAACCACAAAGTACATCCTCCAGAATGACCTTACACCTCTCAACACCTCTCTTAAACAGTTTCAACAAAAGCTGAACTTCACGACCGTCGTGAAGGTACTTTATTGCACGAGTGTGTACATCATGTATAACAGAGTCTAAGAAGACAGTAGCACAGAAAGTCAGATAATCACACCTGATAGTTTCTGTCTCTTCTGATGCTTTGCGCTATATAAATCCAAGCTGGAAGAATCTCTTGTGACGGTCTGCTAGTACGTTTGGTAGAGTGCACTGGACTGTTCATGCATGTATGTAGGTAAGAAACATGAACTAGAGCTCATGAGAGTGTGAAATTAAGATTCAGGCTGGTCAGGCTTTTGACTGACTGTTGTGTGGGTTTCAGAGCTCCTGGTCACAGTGCGTCTCCTGCAGTGATTTACCAGTTCTGATGTGTCACTCTGTAGGCTGATGGATTGCAGTTCAACAAACGGGGGAGAAAGACTTGGACAAAATGTATTTAGATTTCATAGCCAGTGTATTTCCCAGTCTCAAAATCCCCAACTTCCACTCCCCCATCTGGTCCTCAGACTTTCCCACAGCCAGTCCAAAATGCCCTAAAACACACAACACATCATCACTGATCAGAAGAAAGAGAGAAAAGTAAAATCAAAAGGGGATGAGCGGAGGAGAAGGTTTGGATTTGGAGAGTAGCGACAATAAACAGCAGCACTGTTTTACATGACAACATGGAGCTGAGCCAGCTCTGCTGTTGGTGCTCAGCCAGAGACTGACTTCCTCCCAGCATCCCCTCCATACATGATGTCACCAGCCACCGATTCTGTCAACGGAGCCGAGTGACATGGCCACTCACGCGCTCAAAGACACAAATTCACTTAGTGCTCGCTAAAACAATTGATTCCAGAGCCACGGGTGGGAAACGGCAGAGAAACCATCTAACTAGATTGAAATAAAGGATCCAATTGAAAAGAGAGCAAAGAAATAGCAAAGACGTGAGGTTATCAAGGACAGGGGGTGGAGAGGTGCACGCAGCGTGAGTGGAGAGGCAGTAAAAGTACTGACATTATGAAACACAGTGAAAACAAAACAACAGCACAAAACGGTAACAACAGCGCAAACCACAACAAGGAAAATCATAAAAGCCTCGTCAACAAAACTGAAGAAAGCATACAGAGATGAAATACTGCTACCACAGTGCCATAGGAAACACACTGTGGCACAGTATTAACGGTGCTGTTTTATATCTCCTCATTAAACAGCACATACTGGAAATATTTAAAGGCAAATCAAGGCAGATAAAAAGAGCTAGAATGGGATTTTCTCTGCATGTATAACTTGAGCTTGTAATTGGGGCTGGAGCCTCAGCCTCCGTTTAGAGGTAAAAAAAAAAAAAAAAATGAAGGATGAGGTGGAAAAACGAAGACGCTGTGTTAGATTAAGTGGCTGTATTTAGGAAGACATTAGCCTGTGGTTAGAATAAAACCAACCCAATAAAAACACCCAGAAGTGGCTCTGGCTTCTTACTTTCTAGCTACTGACTTGTCCACCTTCATGACGCCATATTGCTGAGAAGAGAGCCCCCAAAAACTCCCCGAGGCCCCACGGCGCCCATCTGTTTTCCCTCTTCTATAGTGAAACTCTAAACATGTGGGCTGATGTTGGGGTCAGAGGTCTATATGTGGGATTAGGGTGCAGCCCCACCCTTCCTCTACCCCCCCCCCCCAAAACCCCTGCAATCAATCGGCCTTTGTGGAAAACAGGTTCCCCCTCTTCCTCCTTTGGCACAACACACACATAAATGCACAAACACGCCATTCTTATGTTGGGGGACAGTTCACATGAGGCCGTCCCTCTCCATCTGTCATAGCGTGTCAAGATAAGGACTCTCAACCCTCCAACACCCTCCTCCATCACTCCACGACACTCCACCTCTCACCCCCCCCCACCCCCACCCTCCATCACAGAGGCCTGCCACTTGCCACCAACGCAACCCTCCTTCAGCGCGCACGCTCGCATTGATGTGTGCAGGCGTAATTATTAATTCTTGCATAACGAAATCCCAGCAGGTGACATCATCTTAAACTAGTGCCTATCCCAGCACTTTATCACCCAGGCTGACAGATGAGCTGTTACCTTGCCCGCTCAGGTGGCGTTTCTCTCTGATTAAATTAAACTCGTAAAGCGATGCTTGGCTGTGAGCGAACGCGTGCTGCCGCTAAGGTTTCGGGCATTAGAGCAGAGCTGCAGGAGGGTCAGGGGAGAGAGGAGAGCCGGGGGGAGCGACTGTAAAAACGTTATAGCATTTATATAAATGTTTGTTTGGCTGGACGGTGTCAATTTTCAGATTTAGGAGATTTACTCGCAGCCACTCATGCTCTTTTCTTGGTTTTATATCTCCTCTGAGGCACACCTCACCTTAAGCTCATACCTCCACATGCTTTCTATTAGTTGAATCAGCGAGGAAGAACACGGAAATTCACACACAGCAGTATACACTCATCGCCCACTGGCTCTACTTGGTTGCATGCCTCCACTTCTGTTGTGTGCTTGTCCGCCCTCCTGGCTGACCTCTTCCTCCCTATGGTGACCTGTCCATTCAACTGTGTCCAAGCTCTCATTAGGGGGATTCTAAATGAGCTTCACGCTGCAGCCGGAGACTTTTCTTTGAATCCTTCCACATTCTTTTTTTCTCCCCACAGTTGTTGTAATTTTTGTTATTCTTCAGGAGCGCTACAGGCAGCCCTGTGGCTCGTAATGTCGGTTCGAGTTTGAAGAATGTGTCCGGCTTGTTCTGCTGTGGTTGGTTAACCGCACGTGGTCACCGCAGCCAAAGAGCAGACCAGTGTGTGTTATCTGTGTCTGCTTCTATGTGTTTTACTGATAAGATCAGCTGAGCTGTCCACTGCAAATCTGCGTCTGTGAAGGGTTCACACACAGCCTTCGGTCAAATACTGAGATACGATTGGCTACATGCCCATCACCCAGAAACCACTTTTGGCTGGTGCTGGCTAAGTGAGCCATCAATCTCCTGCTGAGTTACAACATAGTCTGTGACGGGACGGCTTGGGGAGGGCAGCAGTTTACTGGCTCTGACAGCCCACCGTGCACTACCTGACCGCAATTTATTGGCTTGTCCCGGGAGTTTTAAAAACTTTAAGTAGCAAAGACATCAAAAAGAAGGTCTGTTGTGTTTTACAGTCTGGTGTGAGGGTCAGGAGAGTGGTCACTTTATGTGTGGATTGGTTGCAATGACCCGTTAAAGGCCAGTCCACCATGCACCCGGGTTCAGGTGAACCTGAGGGCCAAGCACTGCCGCTCCAGCACGGAATGTTCTGGATGTTTCTCAGGCAGCTGCTCCCTCCTTCTCTTTGTCTTTCTTAGATTTCTTTCTTCCTTTCCAGGCTGACTTATTGGAGGTATTGATATGATGATTTATTGCTCCACAGGAAAAACCAGCAGGCTCATGAAATGTTTGCTTAGTCTTTTGCCGTTCCCTCATTTTTTGCCTTCTTCCTCAAGGCGTTTTGAAGCTCTGAGTGTGTGTGTGTCTCGGTGTGTGTGTGTGTCTCTCGGTGTGTGTGCGCTCAGCACTGTCCTCTCCTCTCATGGTCGTTTACAACATTCACAGATGTGGCTTTTTGTAGAGAACAGAATATTTTCCACAGATCCCACCAACAGACCAGGACATAAGTGAAAACATTTGGTGATAATTGTGAGTTGGTGATATGGAAGTCCACCAGATTGATGTTGTTAGTGTTCAAAGCTTTTGCTATCATGGCAAGGTTGCAACTGGACTGTCTTATAGACGGGGTGCGTTTGATAAAGGATGTGGTTAAGCTTGGATTACACTGCATCATTGTTATTTTTCCCCCTAACACAACCTCGTGAAAGAGACTCGTCCTCTCTATGAAACTTTTCAAACTACAATGTTTTTTCTGTGCGTCTCCACATGTGATCTCATGACCCCCATGTGTAACGAGGAGAAGCATGTGCTGAGAGACATGTCACCACCTTGTTAGGTGTAATATTACAGACATAACCCCCGATTCCACCAGGTTAGCTCCATCCCTGCACCCCCCTCCCGTCAGCGGCCCGGGCTCAGATGGTGCTGTATTAGGAAACCAGAAGCCAAAAAAATAAACAAGCCTGGCTCCGGAGCTCAAATCTCTCCATCTGATCAGATCAGTCTCCCTCAAGTGTTTAGCTGGAATGCCCTACTTTTCTTTCTCTTCTCTGCTCCACTCCCCTCTTTGGCTTTCTGTTTCTCTTCAGGTCAGGCGCAGTGTAATTTTTAAATCAGGTTTAACAGGCGGGGGTGTTTCTCCATGTTACATCTGACAGAAACCACTGGTGAAAAAGTGTTTTTCTTTGCTTTGTTGTATTAAAACGTCCCCTCAGGACAATGGAAATGCAAAAACCACCACCCGCTGTCCTTGAATTCATCCCCGTGTTTTGCCCACACTAATGGCATCCCACGCATCCCTCTCCTGGTCTCCCATACAGTAGGTCACTCAGGGCAGCTCATACAGTAGGTGTTGAATGTATGCACATGTACAGTTCTCGGCGTGCTGTACGCAGTATATCCCAGGCCTCAGACTCCAGAGGAAAGGCAAAAAAGCGTTGCTAAATGTTTCTGTCTGCAGCCAGAGCCTCCAGTCACGAAACGTCCTAACCTCTTCAACCTCTCAGCCAGAGCTCTCACAGCTGCTCTGACACACACACACACACACACACACTGTCATGCCGGCATTCACACACACACACACACACACTCCAAAAAACAAACTTTGAAACAGAAGGAAATTACCTTTTTGTTACCAGCAGTGGGGGTGTGTTTCCTGCAGTTATAGTTTCACGTGTGTCTTGTATTGTGTCTTCACCGGGCTGCAGTGCGCAGGACTCATCTCTGTCTCTCTGTCTCTCTTTGTCCCAGTCCTCTGAGGTGCTCCACTCACTCTTTCTGTCCTGCAGCTGAAAATCACAATATAAGCTCTCTTTCTGCCAAGGCCCCACTTCCCCAAAGATGTGCTCCTCCCTGTGGACTCAGCTGTCCTGGGGCTCAGGCTGGGGCATGGTTCAATAGCCGGCCACTTCAACAGACTGAGCTCTGACGACTGATGCCTTGAGTTTTTCACAAAGGATGGGGGAGACCAGAAGGAGGGGAGGGAAGGAGGAAGAGAGGGGAGGAGAAGGGGGATGAGGGTGTGGGAGTTTGAGATTGCCTTTTTTTTTTCTTCTTCTTCTGTTTTTATGGGAGTGGCCCGGCCTACTTCTGATGTCACTCTGATGGAAAAAAGACAGAAAAAGAGAATAACAGAGCTGCCTCATTAAGTTTCCCATCCTCAACAGTGACCTTCATGGTTCTTGTGTAGAAGAAGTGAGTCGAGTGGAAGGAAAGGAGGCCTGCTTGACTTCAGAAGTGTTTTCGCTGAGTCTGAGGCAGACACAAGCTGCTTTGACCCCTTTCTTCTTTGATTACAACCGGCAGTTCCCCTCCCCTTGTGCTTTCTCCTTTCGCAGTAGGAAGAGCTGATTGTAATGCTGCGGAGGTTTCTGAGCAGCTTCCTGTAGAGCTTCAGCTGTGTCGAGCAGGAGAAAAAGGAAGGCACACAAAACTGGTTTGTCCCTGGAGCAAAATCCTCCAGGTGTAGCCTGAGCTTGTCTGCTCTTTTCTTGCTCCTTATCACCGCTGTCATTTGCTTTAGTGTGTGAGTCATGGACAGATGTGTTTTTTCTGCGCTGAAATATTTGGAAGATCTCATTCAGATAAGTGGTTAAAGGAGCAGATAGAAGATGACGTTTTCACCATACTTTGTGACCACATTTCCTCCCTCCTACCCTCACGTTTCTCATTGGAGCCTCTTTTCATACATGCTTTGCCACATGTAAATGCATACAAAGCGCCTATGTATCCAAACCACAGGTCCTCTGAGCATGCATCTGGCTGTGGGTGTTCCAGACAGTATGGATTTGTGCATGACTAACTGCTGTTATCCCTGACAAGCTCTCAGAAGAGCGGCTACAGCGGTTAAGCCTCCAGGATCCCTCTCTTCCTCCTCTTCTCCCCATCTCTCAGTTTCCCCCTTTACAGCTGCGTCTCCAAACGCTTGTAAGTGCGACTAATGCTCGCAGCTTCTCTCGCTCTGATTCTAATCAGATGGTGTTGTGTTGGTGCGTTTGTATGCTATCATTAAAGCAAGGTTATGGCCCTTTTATCTACTGGATCTGGTCCTGCAGTACTGTTGTTGTTGCTTATTTGTGCATCTGTGTTTAGACTCTGCATGCACAGTGATGTGTGTGTGTGTGTGTGCACATCTGTGAGTCTAACACAGTTTTGAGGAAGGTGGGGTATGGGGGTGTCATGTTAGTCTACTGTGTGATAACTTTTCTTACATCTGCACTCAATCTCGACGCTGGCGTGTGAGAGAAACATTGAGCAAGAGAGAGAGGAGAATTTAAGGACAGGCACATCATCGGTTCACTTCTGAAGCTTGTTAATCTCCATCTCAGAATGGTGGGAAGCTGCTAGTGGGTGTTTCTCTGAATGTTAATATTTATGTAATGAGGGATTATGGTCCTCAGCTCTGCTCTTCAGGTCTGCCAATAAGAGGCAAGGAGAGAGCAAACGGGGAGGAAGGAGAAGTGGCCTTGAGTTGGAAAGGTTGAGGAGAATCAGTCATCCACTCAAGACACTTATTTAGATCCTTGGGAGTTTGTGCAGGGTTCTTACTCCCCTCTGTTTCGGCCCTCGTGATATGGAACAAGCGGTGTGTGATTACCAGCTGGTCTCCACATTAACAAATCTGCAGCTGCACTGCACCATGCATCCGTGGAAATCTGGCCCTTTTACGACATCCAGCCTTGTTTGCGTCTGCGTGTTTGCTTTCTAATGAGCGGGCGGGAAAAGCCTCATGTTCCCCGGTGCCGTTGAATGTTTAACACCTCCCACAGATGGACGCTGTCCTTATTCGGCTCGAATTGGGGCCCTCGACTCGCTAAAGGCTGACAGCACGAGGGAAGGGGTTTGTGTTTCTCCTGGTGTGATGTGACACATCTTTTCCTGTCTGCTGTTTCATTTCAGGGATGTACCTGTCCGATCTGACGTATATAGACTCGGCCTACCCCTCCACGGGCAGCATACTGGAGAACGAACAGAGATCAAACCTGATGAATAACATTCTCCGAATCATATCGGACCTGCAGAGATCCTGTACCTACGGTGAGCTTCGACACACACATATTCATTCATGGGATGGCAGAATGGGATAGAAGTATCTGGTATATTGTTACAATAATAATGATGATGAGAATAATAATAAACTTTATTTATGTAGAACCTCTTCATAACACATTCACAAAGTGCTTTACAGTAAAAACAGAACACATTTAAAACGAAAGAAAAGAAAATTAGCTGCCAACTATTTTGATATTTGATTAATAATTTCAGTCAAGTTTCAAGCAACAATGTCAAACATTTGCTGTTTCCAGCTTCTTAAATGTAAGGAATTTCTCATAATGCATGAATAGTCTTTGGGTTTTGGACTGCTGGTTGGCCAAAAGAAGCAATTTGAAGACTTGTTAAGAGCATTCTTCATACGACATCTTACAGCCTAAACGATTAATCGATTGATTGTGGCAGCCCTGCATGGGATCACATGAACACTTTGCCTCTTTCAGATATACCAGTGTTGCCTCATGTACAGAAGTATCTCAACTCAGTCAGGTATATCGAGGAGCTGCAGAAGTTTGTGGAGGACGACAATTACAAGTAAGAAACAAAAGAATACACTGTAGATACAAACAGCCACCGATGACCAACTCGAACAGCTCCATATAATTATTAATGTGATGAGAAAATCACAGAGGGTGAATTCAAGCTGATGGATCCGTCACTGATCTTTATTTAGGTTGTCACAGAAGATTGAGCCAGGCACCAGCACACCACGAGCAAACGCCTCCAAAGAGGATCTTGTCGGTGAGTCGGATGTAAAGCGTTGACTCAAACCCGTTTTATCATCTCTTTCCGTTCTTCCTGGCCTTTAAATCTGCCCTCCCCTCCCGCTCTCACCTACAGGCCAGGAAGCATCAGCATCTCCTCTCTGCGGCCGTAAATGTACGATAGCAGCTGAAGGCACCAAAGTCCCGGCCACGCCGCCCTCGCCCAGGAACCTGCTGCCGTACGGACACAGGAAGTGCCACAGCCTGGGCTACAAGTCAGTTTTTGTGTTCAATGATGATGAAGATGAGGGCTTGAAAAACATTTAGAAAACTGAGCTGTGAAGCAAAAATACTGACCTCTTTGTTTTTGTCCTTCACGCCTTATCTCTCCGCCCCTGCTGTGCTCTGTGCTCACATAGCTTTATCCATAAGATGAATACCGTAGAGTTTAAAAGTGCTACGTTCCCCAACGCTGGTTCTCGCCATCTGCTGGACGACAGCGTGATGGAGAGCCACAGTCCCACCCGTGGACAAGCAGAGAGCTCGACTCTGTCCAGCGGTATTTCACTCGGTAAGACATAAACATGTATACATCTGACCGTGACGCACAGTTCTTACCTTCAGTGTCATGTTGTGTAATTTTTGATGATGATTTGTATCTGTGTCCAGGGAGCAGCGAGGGCTCTGAGCTCAGTGAAGAGGTGTCTTGGCCAGCTTTTGAGAGGTAAGGCCATTACGTCCGTGTCTGCGGTGCTTTTTTCATCACATCCACATGCAAGATCATAAAAATACCCCCATCCCATATGTGATTGTATAATTTTCAAAGCTCTGGCCTGGTCAAGACACAGTTTTGCAAAATGATCTGCCATTAAAACTCACACACAAAAGCCCTGCCCAGCCTTGCTTTTAGCCTTGCAGCCAGGGCCCCGTCATGCCTCATCCTTCCACCACTGCTCTCCGATGCTTCCGCTTCTCCGGCAGCCTGAAATCTATGAAGTGCTTAATATTCAAATCCCCTGACCAGTAGTCCCACTGTGCCAACAATTGTGCACACTCACAAAATCTGACATGAAGATTCAACTGGCCTGAAAATCATCTAAACCTTATTTCCTGAATTTCTTTTTTTGTTTAAAGGAGCAATATGTAGTAATGTTTTTAACTACAATTATCAAAAGAATGCGAAGAAATAACAGTTTTGACATTATGTCAAAGACATTTGTGTATTGTGTTGCAGATATATCTACTGAAGCTAGCATGCTAACCAGCTAGCCTCGGTCTGTTCTGTCTTGTAATACCACTTTGTGCCTCAAGAGGCGATAGTGAGTCGCTGTAGTACCCAATGTGTCCTCAGTCTGATAACACCAAAGTGGTTTTCTTGCTGGGTTTGGCTCCTGGTACCCCGGGGCTGACCCCACCGTAACCCCTGGTCTCTTGCCTGCTTCGCTTCTCCGGTTCTGGTGGCCATTCCGACGCTGCTCTCCACCAGCATTCCCTGCTGACTCCCTCCCCCTCCCCCTGCCCCAGGCCTGTAAACCCCCTCTTCTCCCCTTCTGTGGTCAAACCTGCTGTCATAAGTGTATACACCAGCACTCCCAGTCCATGCAGAGTCGGCTAATACGACCGCTAGCTGAATTCAACAGGTGGCAGATTCTTACATATTGCACCTTTTAAGCTCTTGAATGACCCTGTAAACACACATCCATCAATAACTCTAACCAAATGGCCGCTCCTCCATCCAGCCCTAACCCATTCAGTTTGAAGGGACAAACAACACACACCAAAAAAAAAAAAAAAACACCCACAAAGCCTTAACAGTGTCCCGTGCCCCCTATCCTATCCTGTCTTATCCTATTCTGAACAGGAGTCGGTTCTATCACTCTCTGGGCCCAGTGACCCGTGTGGCCCGCATCCCGTACAGAGGAGTCCTGAGGCCCAGCAGGTACACACGTCCCGACCGGAAACCAACCTAACCTCAACCAAATCCTCTCTTATCCTCACTTCACACCCCTCAGTTCCTTCCAGGGGCTGCTGCGTGCTGGTGCTTAGAGAGTGTGTGTGTGCGTGTGTGTGTGTGTAGCGCTGGGATAATCTGTGGTGGGAAATGTGTGTGCGTGTTGTTGAAATCACGAATCAGGTGAAAGGCAAAGGATCGATTTGGGGTCATGATTCTTCATCCTTCGCTGCGCACAATCAGTCTTTGATCTACCTTTTCGCTCTCTTAAATTTCTTGCATGTCTGCCACACACACACACACACACACAGAGTTCATAGTCAACCTAGACTTCTTCTTGTGATAAGTTTCCAAGATATTTCACAGCTTGGAGCTAAAAATGAGTTTCCACAGTCACACTCAGCTCCATGTGTTACTGGAAAGAAACTGTTACATCCTCATTCCTGAGGCAGAGAGGAACAGACTTCAGGTTTATTAAAGCCAATTCTCATGGACGTTGCATATTAAACATCCCTTGCGGTCAGGGATGGGTCTCTCTCTCTCTCTCCCTCTCTCTCTCTCTCTTTCTCTCTCTCTCTTGCTCTCGCTCTCTCGCTCTCTCTTTCCACCAGGCTTCACTGGGCTCCTGCACTGGGCTTCCTGTTCTGATCCTCCAGACAGACAATCTGCACACCACCTTGTCCGTCTCTGCTCTCCTCTCTGCAGATACCAGTGTTAAGATTTATATCTGTGAAATTCACTTCTGTGAAAACAAGACAGAAATAGATGTAGTTAAAAAAAAAAAAAAAAAAAAGCAGGACTTTCACCAAGCAGAGTTCATGGTGGCTTTGCAGATTGCGTCTGCCTTTTACTACTACTTCATCTCCGATTTGATCTGATGTGTGGATGCATGAGAACATGCATGTTTTCCCGCGTGCGTGTTTGTGTATACAGCTTGTAATGTTCGTCTCTGTCCTGTTGTAGCTCAGCGGAGTCAGAGGAGCTCGCAGTGCACTTGTATCCCGGAGCAGTCACAGTGCAGGGGGTGTTGAGGCGGAAGACTGTGCTCAAGGAGGGCAAGAAACCAACAGTGAGAACACCACATTCACTCTCATATGTACAAATAGGATGTAACCACACACACGTGTTTGTGTCCATGTGCTGTTCGTACACATATACCTACCTACGACTGCACAGGAGCAGATGGGCAATAAATGCTGTCTGCCGAGTGCAGATAGGACCTCAGAGACTCCTTAACGTGCAGAACATCGCTGTTTCTGTCTGTTTCTTATACTCTCTGTAATTTTCTTCCTTGCATGTTTTTTCCCCCCGCTGCTTTTGTTTGCCTTGTGCCGCTTAAACCATTTTTATATTTGTACTGGGATTATCCTATTCTGTTCTGGCGGGAAACAAATCTGGAGCTCCTTATGCAGTTGAAACTGTCATAGCTAGTCTGGGTGATTTACAAGCTCCTTTGATGATGTAACAAGTCTGAAGAAAAAAAACACAGCTTCCCAGTCTGGCCATGTAGGCAGGCGAAATCTCTCCACGTATTAATTAGCGGGCTCTCATAATCCCTTTTGCTTTTCCTTCATCTCCTAATTCTGTTTATTTTCCTTGTATTAGTCTTATATCTTTCAGTGTGGTACTAATTTTGCACATTTATGCATCCAACCAAGCACTGACAAGCAAACCAAACCATACAGTCTCCTCCCATGAGTCATCTCTCTATCCCTGTCTCTTTATCCGTCCCAGTTAAAGGTTTGCGAGTCATAAAAACACCCCACAGAGTTTGCTCTTTATGACAGTCTCCTGACACACCTGTGCCACGCTGCACCATTTCACTGAGCCAGTCAGGCTGAAGTGAAGCTGACGATTGGATTTCACTGTTGTGCCTCCAGGTGGCGTCGTGGACCAAATACTGGGTCGCGCTTTGCGGAGCCCAGCTCTACTATTACCCCGCCAAGTCCCTGAAGGCCACTGAGCGAAAACACGTAAGTCACACACACACAGACTGGTCTATCACCTCATCTGCTAACAGTCTGAGACCACATTTCATGCCATGCATTTTTGCAGCAGATGATAGAAATTTTGAGAGGTCTTAATGTTTATTTGTTAAGGCAGGTGAGGACAATAACAGATAGCTCATTACTGCACTGAGACACCTGAAAGTCTCAGATCTCTTACATGTGAACTGCAGTTGTTGATGTGAGAGTCAGTGTACCAAATGGCCCCGAAACACACTCGGTTTTACAAGGAGACGACACATGATAGCCATTACTTACACACTCTCACAGAGTTTAACGGCAGAATGAACTCAGGGCGAAACACTTAATGGCTGTTCTTCATTTGGTTTTTCCTTTGTATGTGCGGGAGAAGGGAAATCATCAGCAGAAATGCAGATGAGAACAGTTACACATTTTTCATGCAGTTCTGACACCATGTAAAACAAGTGGAGCGAGTTTAGTGTATCTGGCTGTGTGTGTGTGTGCGTGCATGCATGTGTTTGTGTGTGTGTGTGTGTGTGAGAGAGAGAGAGAGAAATTGTTTGAGTGTGGGGAAGACATGAGATGCAGATTTTGTGTGTGTGTGTGTGCGTGTGAGTGTGTGTGAGGGGGCAACAGATGGTAGCACTCATTGAATAATGAGACCAATGACATCACTGCAGTCCTGTGTGTCACTCCACAAGGTAATGAGAACCTTGTGGAGTGCACATGCATGCTTACAGGCAGGCTGCAGAGGTTACACACACACACACACACACACACACCTGAAGCTTGTGTTAACATTTCTTCCTCTTAAGGAGCATTCAGACACGACAGCGTCAGCATGAGAAAGAAAATGAACTCTGTTTGCACCTGTCCTCCATCCAGTTCAAGTCAACGTCCAGTAAGAGCGTGTGTGTGGTGGGTCTAATGGCCATGATGGCTGACGATCCCGAGCATCCCGATGTCTTCCTGCTGACGGACTCTGAGCACGGTGAGACACGCACACACGCACACACACAAAAGCAAAACGGAAATGACTAACACAAGCAAGCAGTCAGCTCTCTGAAAACGATGCAGTAAAAATGTGAACTGGGTCAGTGGCGTTTTGTTTGAATGGTGACATCACCTGTGCACCTTTTATGCACACGCACACACACACACACACACACGCACACACACATGCACAGGCACACAAAAATTCAGTTTGTGTCTCACCAAACAGGAAGTCTGTCAGCTTAAGCATGTGACTGCACGCTAGTCATATCTAGCATTTTTCCATGTTCATACACAGCTGTTTAGGCAAACACACACACACGCACACACACACACACACACACACACACACCTCTGTGCTGAACTTTTCCACTGTGACTTTGTTTTTGTTTCACTCGGCGGGCCAAAGTCAAGCAAGGCTTCAGCCATCTTTCCAGAGTGTAGAGAAGGCAGGTGAGAGCGAGACTTGGCATCTCACGCTGTTTGTCTCTGTTGCCTAGGTAACACCTACAAGTACCAGGCAGGGAACAGAATGAACGCTTTGCTCTGGTTCAAACATCTGAGTGCGGCCTGTCAGAGCAATAGGCAACAGGTATGGAGCCGCATGAACACACACACACACACACACACACACACACACACACTGTTCACTGTCCCTTGTATTTTCACACACCTCGCCTTTGTTCCAAGGTGCCAGCCAATCTGATGTCATTCGAGTGAGCGATGCTGAGGAGTGTGACCGTGCAAAGGAGAGAGGGAGGGATGAGGAGCCAGAGGAGGAGGATGAGGAGGAGTACTGACTCAGTAGTGGGAGCTTTCACTGCCACGAGCCCCGACCGCCGATTCTCCGATTCTCGCCCCGGCCTCACTGCAGCCTCACCTGCCACCACTGCCTTAACCACAGTACCCTGTTTGTGTGTGTGTGTGTGTGTATGTGTGTGTGTGTGTGTATGTGTGTGTGTGTGGGGATGGAAGTGACTGTTGTTGGATGTACTGACTACTGAACAAGGACCTGCACCACTGCTCTCGTCTCCCATTCGCTCTTTAGTTTTTACCGATCAGCACTTCAGCGGAGCCGTTCGACTTCTCCTCTCCTCTCTCACAGGCAGACTGTCCTCGGATGGACAGAAATAATCCTCTCCTCTGTTTGTTTGTTTGTTTTTTAAGGGGTTAACTACTTTTTATTTGTGTCCCCGCCATGCTCCGATGCCGCCTTTTTACCCGGCCGGACACGCAATCGCAGCACGCACACTCACATCGGACTAACCCTTTGGACTTTGGAGGGTTTGAAAAACACTTTTTTGTACTTACACCTTCAATTGTTGGTATCTTTGTTCACTTGAGTTGACTTGGAGTCACAGGATTATTTACATAAGCCACGCACTCACTCACACACACACACACACACACACACTGGCCTATAGGATTGCGTCGTAGTAAACGTAAGGGCTCTGATTCGCAATCAATTCCAGCAGAAACAATTCCCACACTTCCTGAATGTGTCCAGGTTTTATTACAGAACTTACCCCCCCGCCCTCTTTTTTTTTTGTCATGTACTCGCTAAGTGTTCTGTGCATATGTGTGTGTGTGTTTGTATAACTCAATGGGTGAGGAGGGGTGAGCGTGGGAGGGCAAATATTTGCTTACTGTGTTCCACGCAGGTACGATTGTCCCAGAATCTAAGCTAAGACGCGTTCACGGTCGGGAAGACGACAGTTTATCCTTTTACAAACCTGCATCTTTGTGTTCTCCAGTGTTGTCTGCTCTCTGAAAAGCGACGCTCGGTTCACCAGACTCACACACGCACACACACACACACACACACACACACACACACACACACACACACACACACACACTGAACACTAAAGACTTGAAACTGTGAAAGAGTCAGAGAGAGAGAGAGAGAGCAACGAGAACTCGTAACACGTGATTTTATCTCCTCTTCCTCTCGTTGCCTCGTGTGGTTGAGAGCCTCTGGTCTGGAGCAGACATTCAAAGCTACCTGGAGCCATACAGAGTCTATTTTAAATCTTGTTTATATTGTTTTGTGTCGTTAGTTTTTCTTTTTTTTGGGAGGGATGGTGCAGATCACAGTATTACCGTGTAGTAGAGGATTGCACGTCGATGTAGTTTTGTCTGTTACATTTGAATGTTACTTTTTTGTGTTTTTCTCCTTTTTTTGGAGCAATTATTTTGAATATTTTATGTACATGTGAATTTTTTTTTCTTCGGTCCCTTCTTCTATTAACCAGGACCCAGCTCAACTTTAGGCCCCAGTCGTATTACACCTGATTTGGAATAGAATAAGCACCTTGGTTGTAATTAGTGCCAAGTGATGTAACGTCACTGTTTTTCTTCAGGTTGGCGAAACGTTAGGACGGACAGAGCTGGAGTCAGATGTAAGTCCTGACGTGTTACAGTGGGAAAATGTGGGATTTCCACTGTGCATCACAGATGTTTCTGGGTGCCACACGTTTGTTTTTGTTGGGAGCTAATTGAATCCAAATGAACAAACACAGATCAGGATGATGGGCCTGACTACAAAGGAAAACTTTTCACCCGATAACATTCATCAAAAATCTGATCTCCTTTCAGTAACATTTGTTTACATTGTATGTTTACACAATCTTTTGCCCCGAATCGCAGTCCCCTCAGTGCTCCACATGTACTTTGTAAACCTTAGGAAACATATTACAGTATATAGAAGTGCACATCCGGCCTATTGACGGGGTATATTAAGCTCAGAGTTAGTTTCAGGTCGTTGAAAAGGGGTGATAAGATGGAGAGGTGAACATATCCATACTCACTGGATCCCTTTAATGTGCTCATCAAACCCCTTCTCCAGGCTGATATCCAGTCTATAGAGGCACAATGATGCATTAAAACTGCCCCCGACACAACTTTTTCAGTCAGACAAACAACAACAAACTGAAGCAAAGACAATTTAGTGCCCATGAAGAGACGTCCAGTCCTTTTGTATATTAGCTGAAGAAGAGATGGAAGTGGGTGAACCTGTGGAAGAATGAATGAGGAAGCCAAAGACAGTGATGCAGCGGTTACTCTGAGTATGTGTGCATACTTCTCTATTTTTATAAAGCGTTGTAATTCAAGCCGGACAGGCAGTCCGTCGAGGCTGCCGTCCCTGCTGAGGAGCAGGGGCCACCGGCTCCCCTGATCCTCCAAACGCCAGCTCACGCCACGGCCCCACGCCGGCTTGTGTTGTTCTGGAATAGTGAAGAAAAGGAGGACTCGTGAGCAGACAAGAAGTGGAAACTGCACTCATCTGTGTCCACTTCTGGCCTGTGAAAGCTTTTTTTTTTTCTTTTTTGCTGTATAACGGAGCAGAGACTGTTTGAAGTGACGAAATCCCAGAGCTGAAGCTCTACAGAGGCCGATCGTTGCTGGTGCTTGAATGTGATTGGTTGGCTGCGGACAAAGGGAGTCCGTGATTGAACTAAGTGAAGTGTGTGAGATGGAGTTTGGGGTTTAGAGACTGTTTAGCTGTGTGTGTCTGCAGATGGCGGCTGGTTTATCTCCTCCCTTTCATACTCAGACGAGCTGAACCTGCTGTCATTTGTAATATACTGTCTAATCGGTGCAGAGAAGCAAGAATTGATGCCGCCTCAGAAACACTCTAACCCAGTGACAGTCGCCATCCTTCATCACATTTCCTTTCTTTCTGTTTGATGGTAATTAAGAACGATGAAAGAAACGGATGTGGAGTTTTAACCCCAACCAGACTTCTGGGGGCATCTTCAAAGGTTGGTTTGAATCATTTTGGGTTTAACAATCGTTCCATGGAGAAAAACCCAGATCATGTCGAGCGCTTTCTGTGAGGTTTTTCCTCGCTGCAACCTGAGTTTACATGATTTTTTTTTTTTATTACTATCATTTTTGTACAGCGTGTGGTCAAAATAACGGAAACACGTGTTTCATTTGGGGATGTTTTGTGGTTTGAGTCAGCTCATTTCTTGGATTTCAAGGCCGATCGCTACTAACATAATGACCCCATCATCATCTGTTGTGGGATGAGTGGATGAAATGTCAAGTGCTCCTCACTTGAGATCATTTTTGGCTATTAAAAAGAAACTTGATGCCATGCTTGGAAATTCCCCCTTCTGCGGTCCATGTTCATGTTGTTTCCTTTAAATTGACCACACTGTCTACAAATGCACAATTTGCCCTGTATTAACTGAGTTTGAGTGAACCTGCTCTCTGAATTCATTCTTTTAAACGGTCATGACAGCTGAGATGAAGGGCTCAGCCAGAGGAAGTGTCTTCAGTCGGCTTAAACAATGTGTTAATCCTCTGATTTGGTGAAGAAGTAGAATCGGCGTGAATGTGTGAGCCTCCCGTGCGCCGGACAGGCATCGTTCACCGTTCACCGAGGACGTCAGCAACAATGACCTTTGACCCTGATCCTTTACCTGGCTGCGTGTGTGTCTGTCTCTGTCTGCCGGTGTCATGACTGCGGCGAGCGCTGTGACCTCACCGCCGAGCGATGCGCTGCCTGGTGTGAAGACTGAGAACCAATAAACACTCTGCCCTTTTTTACTCCACACATCAGCCTCATGTTCATTGTTCTGTTCTGTCAGATTGTGTGTGACTGTTTATCAGGGACATGGCAGAAGAAGGCTGTGCTCCAGTGAGTGTGTGTGTTGCATCACAGTTGTATTACATTGCTCAGTATTATATAAATACAAACAATCAGTTCCAGACTTTTTCAAGCTACTCTTTTAAATCTTTGCAGAGCAGCAGGGATGATTGAAAGCTGCTGTAACTGTCGAGGAAAGACACCCGAAGGGATGTCTCCTGCAGAGTCAGCTTAATTTCATCATTAAAACATTATCCAAAATGTATCCTCTTGAATCTGCCAACAAAATATCAAGCAACAGATTACATTAACTCCAGTTACTCTAATTGTGTTAGCTCACAGTGCAGATGTTAGAATTTTTTTGGACTCTAACATCAACAGCTGTTGGGTAATTTGCAGTGAGGGACAAGTCACTAAAGGAAAACATTACTTATGTAATTTACATTTTTTGCCACCCAGACAAAGTATATTCAGGACTTTGCTATATATAATATAATGTATCCATTAGTTTTTTTTGTTCTTGTTTTTTTTTTTAGTACAATTTTTAAGGTTTTTTAAACAAAAAACTCCAGTAAAATGCTGGCTCGCACTTAGGTGTGGCAAGATAAGGCAAGATCAGGCCTCTGTTGATAATTCAAATAAAACAACCAGTAAAAGAGTTTGTAAGAGGAGGTCCAAGTAGATATACCTTTGTTTTAAGGGTTCACAATGTTAAAAAGAGCGAAGAGCTGCTGTGGCATTTAAACACCTGTCTCAACGCACAGCCATGAGCGCATAGTGCACCACTGCCACCTGGTGGCTGCGCCGAGCATCTACAGCAGGAGGAAGTGTTTCGGAAGTGGACACGGCAGGCCGGAGAAGGAATCGAAGGAAAAGGGCGGAGGAGAGGGAGCCACCGGGGGAGCCTGAGAAAATGATAAACCATCGTGACTTAGCGGCAGGAGAGTTCATTACATGTAACGTCAATATCGCAGGACTTTACCGACAGTTGGAAGCTACTTCGCGGACGGCGAACAGCTTGCGGCCATAAGGTAAGTCAGCTCGGTGGGAGCCAGTGAAAACAAGACGACGTAGCCTGACTGGAGCTAGCTGCTGCGTTAGCTAACCTACACGGCAAGGTGTGCAGCGGTTTACCGAGCAGCTAGCTCTGTCTGATAGATGCGGGGACGTCGCTGCAGATGCGGTGACCCGAGTAGGCAAATAATGCAGGAATAACCCGCGTAGAAAGCATCGCAGCAGAGCCGTCATTGAGAGGTTTGGGGTGTTTTTTATGCGGTCGCTGCTGGCCAACCGTTTTCTCACTGGTGTTTAAAAAAAAAAAAAAGCAGCAACATCATGAAAGACCGCTTGTGTGGAGGAAACGTTTGCCTGCGTGGCCGGAGCCGTTTTGGCTGAGCTGTGTGAAAAGCAGCCGAGCTGTTATTTACAGCGTGTTAGCCTGCTAACGGCTAGCTTGTTATCGATGTGTCACAGGTTTGATAACGTTGCGTCGGTTGGCGCTTACGTGTATTAGCGACAGCAGTTAACCGCCAGTCAAACGTGGCAGTTGTGTTAATTTTACTGCCGTGATTTAACGCTCACAACACGCAGAGCTGACGCGTTAGGCCCCGTGTTTCGGCTGGTTTTCTCAATGTGTGTGCCTCCAGCAGACAGGTGAATTCAGCATTGTAATTGGAGGAATGTTACCGAGGTTTCTGTTACAAGGTTACCCGTGTAAGAGGAGGCTGTGCTGGTTCCACCACCTCACCTGACCCCCTCTGCACATCCATCACCCGTCACTGGAGACGTGCGATAAAAAGACAAGTTCCTCCTTTTGTTCAGTCAAGTGAGATCTGAATGCAGTCGATCTGGCCCCACAGCTTGAACGCAGCCCAGCACATAACAGCCAAAGCTGCTCATCTTGCACACAGTGCGAGTTTTGCGTGTTGTACTTCTGGATGCACACACATTAACAAAGACCAGCCTGTGTCATCCTGATGTAGTTACATGATGCCGGACAGGCTTCATCTGTGCTGCAGCACTGGGTCAGCGTCTGCCCGGAGGGGAAGGGAGCGAGAGGGGCAGCAAATCAATCCGTTTCTCTGCACATGTTATTGACAGTACATTTTTCATCTCTCTCTCTCTCTTACCCTTCCTCTCCTACCTCTGCTCCTCCTCTTCCCTCCCTCTCATTTCGGTTTCTCTCCCTCCAGGTTTGCACAGATTGTAGCTCCAGGAGGAAGACACCGAAGCTCCCGTCCCACAGTAGAGTTCGGCTGACAGGGCAGGCGAGTGGGCAGGTGACGGGGAGCTGCGGGGGCCATGCATCAGGGGTGAGGGGCAATAACCGCGGGGGACACACACAGCGTCGGGTGAGGAGGGGGTCGGGGCCGGTCGGTGTGGAGATGAAGCTCAAACAGCGCATGGTGGTGCTGTGTGCCGTGCTCCTCCTGCTCGGCCTGGCCAAGATCTTCCTGCTGGATGGAGGCGAGGGCTCCGCAGCCAGCCGACGGGACCTCAGGGCGTTTCGCAAGGTCGGGCCGCTGGTTGAGTATTTTCACCCTCAGCTTTGTTAAAGAATATATAGAGTTCTCTCCAAAAGTATGGAAACAGCAAAGTCTGAAGACATTTGGATTTGTGATCAAAAGATGAAACAGGAGATCCGAAAGTCAGATTTTATTTGCTGGTGTTTTTACACGCATGTTGTGTCGTACAGTTTCAGAACATAATATAGAGGCACTTATCACTCTATCAGTCTGGACCTTGGAACAACCAGCGCAATGCATCTGAGGATCTGAGGGAGTGGGAAGCAACCTGGAGCAATAAAAGATCTGTTAATGTTAAATAACTCAGGGCGAGGCCTCTCTGGGCTTTGTAAGTAATGAAGAGTGGGTTGGAATCAATTCTGAATGCAAAAGGTAGCCAGTGTGAGGAAGCCAAGATAATTGAAATGTGATTATGTTTCCTAGCCAGAGTCAAAATCCTGGCAGCAGAGTTTCAGATGAGCTGGAGGCAGGAGAAGATTTTTCTACTGATGCCAGAGCGCAAAGGAATTAAAGTAAACTGAAAGTAAATGATACTTTTGCTTCGTTTGGCTGTTTGCGTTAGGAGTGAAATGCATTCTCAGTCAGATTTAAGTCAGGAGATGGACTTAAAACCTTCCACTTTTTCCTCCTGATGAACTCCTTGGTTGCCTTGGCAGTATGTTTTGGGTGCTTACCAAAGAGTTTTAATGCTTTTCTTTGCACATGGGCAGACGTGTTGTTTCAGTAGACCTCTGAATTCATTCTGTCATCAATAAATAACGAGTGAGCCAGTTTCAGGAGCGTCCATGGAAGCTCAAGCCATGACATTACCGCCACCCCGCCTCTCGGATGAGCTTGTGCGCTTTGGATCATGTGCAGATTTCCGTTGCTATCATAAAGGTTTATCTTGGTCTCATCTGGCCATAAAACTTTGTGGGCCAGCTTTTACGACTGATCTCAGTGTTTCTGTGCAAATTCTAATGTGGCCTTCCGATTGTCGCTGCCAATGAGAGGTTTCCATCTTGTGGTGTCGCCTCTGTAATTCTGCTCTCGAAGTCTTCTGCTCATGTCCGACTGGGTTGCTTTCATGCTGCCTTCTGGAGGTTTTTTTTTTTTTTTTAGAAACCTCCAGAAGGCAGCGCTCAGCTGTTTCTTCACAGCTCTTACAGTGTTTCTATCATCAGCTGTTGTTTTCCTTTGCTAACCTCCTTTGCTCAGACTTTCCAAATTGTTGTTTTTGTTATTCCCAATTTCCGTGCAAAGGCTCTAATTGAATTCTTTTGTTTCCAAGTCCCTCGCCTGTCTCTCATAGACATGTCTCTGGACATGTTGTTGTTGTTGTTGTACTCAAGACTACAAAACCAAGGCTAAAACCAAGACCAAGCATTCAGGGCTTTTTTTAATGTTTTCATAAAAAAGCCCCATAAAAACATTTGAGGCAACAGGAAGCACCTGAGCAAGAACAAAAAAAACAGCCACGTGTTTCAGGAGCATGTTCAGTCATGTCGGGTCGGGTGGTCCAGTCGCTGATCACCAGGGGGCGACAGGAGCAGGACAGGGTGTGTGTGTGTGTGGGGGGGGGGGGTTACACCACAGCTCACCACAGCGCATGGACGACTTAGTCTTAGAGGCAAAGAAAAATGTAATATCCTGTATTTGGGAGTTTTGCCCAGATGCCAGAGGTGACCCTAAGAATATTGCTGTGTGAAAGATGCCGACCATGTTTAGCATCATTATCTTTACTATCCCAACCAAAATCACATCCATACCGTTAACTACTGTTATGGAGCGCTGAGCCAAGGTGGCTGGAGATGCTGGGTGTCGGATCTATGGAAAAGAGGCCGCAGACTGGTTTGTAATTAAGCTTTTAAGATCCACTCATGCTGATTAGAGGCGCTCAGCGGGCGGACATGTTATTTTTATAACATCTTAGATCTGATAGTTAGTTAAAAATGCCTAAACAGCGACATAGAAAAAAGCTGTTTTAGTTTGCTCACCTAAGAATGGGGCGGCAGACACAAAAGGTGTTTTTAAACTGTTAAACCTATGTGCATGTAAATACCAGGAAATGACATTCTGACCTCTTGAAAACAACAGTTCTGTCATTGGGGAGATTAATGAAGGAGGATGCACAAGACTTTAATTGGCTATAGCTAGTCACACTCACAGTGCTTATGGAGCATATGGCAGACACACACATATATATATATATCCGTATAATTACACACAGCGCTATTATCGCCCACCTCTAACAGATGGAAGCGGGCCTCTCTCTGTCCCGGGGAGCTCGTCTTACCCACACCCTCCAGTCTCCGTGGGAGATAGCGAGCCAGTGGGTGGGCCCCAGAGAGGTGTACCCCGAGGAGACCCCGGAGCTGGCCGCTGTGCTCACCTCCCTCAGCTCAGCCAGGATAGAACGGGCAGACGTGGGCTATAAGGGCACGCAGCTGAAGGCCCTGCTGGTGCTCGACGGTGGGCAGAAAGTGGTCTTCAAACCGAAGAGGTCAGATTTCTTAATACTACGGTTACACGTTTAATGCTTAAGAGTGATTCATCTTTCTCACACTTCACACCTCTCCACCCTTCCTCAGATATAACCGAGACTACGTGGTCGAAGGCGAGCCGTACGCAGGCTACGACAGACACAACGCAGAGGTGGCTGCTTTTCACCTGGACAGGTGGGCCAACGTCATAATTGGAGTGTCTGCCGTTCATCCTCTCTGATCTGTTCATGCAGCTGAGGCACTGTGTCGTAATGTTCTGGTGTTCTCTGTGCAGGATCCTGGGGTTCAGGAGAGCACCTCTGGTGGTGGGAAGGTACGTTAACCTGCGGACAGAGATCAAACCTGTGGCCACAGACCAGCTGCTGAGCACCTTCCTCACGCAGGGTCAGTATCTGTCCACTCCTTCGTCTTCTCTCTCAGTTTATAGTCAGAGCTGAGTCCCAGAGTGCGAGCATGGTGCTATTGTATGAATGATTTCCCTTACTTCTGACTCATCTGTCCACTTTCTCTCTAATTCTGATCTCTGTTTTCACTCTCTCTCAGTCTCACTCACATTTCCTGTTTGATTTTCCCCCGAGCACTCTAGACCAGGATGCGCCTGCAAAGTCCTGTTTCGTGAGGGTGTGGCACCATGAGGTTGATAACACTGTAATCATGCTTATGCCTTTGGCAAACAGAAGCTTTTCTGATGAGCTGTTATGGGTTGAGTTATGGGGAGTGTAGGATTCAGTTTTTAAGACCTTGACCTGTACTAGGAACTGAAATTCAGGCCTCTGCTGGTTTGATTCTGACTGTTCTCCTCCTCCATCTGTCTCGTGTGAGTAACTTTACAGTACTGCAGGACTAAATCACTGGAGTGTCCCTTTCAGACTGTGTCAGAGATTGATTCAGTTCTCTCTTCATTTTTGAGGTGTCAGGTGTTGTCAAGCTCTCAGAAGCTCAGACAGCATGACAAAGCAGATTTGTCTACAATGTGGGATTTTTCGTTGTAGCCTTCCCTCAAATATCTGGGCGTATTTGGCCTCTGTGGGTAATATTACAAATGAGCCGGAGTGGTGCTGCAGTGTTGCTGTTGGATTTTTACGTGATGATCGACCTTCGTGTCATTGTCATTGTATAATATCATCAGACTCATGATGGAGTTAAAAATAACATCAAAATCAACACAGCAGAGCCAGAAATGTCATCTTTGTTCTTGGCGGTTCCTACATTACCCACAATGCACCACCGACAGGTCAGTGGGAGATTTCTCAAACAGAGATGAGGAGTGGGCTCCTCTGTGACTCCTCACCTCCAGGTGTTTTTTCATTTTCACGCGTTAGGTCTTCATCACCAGCCGACGCTGACTCGAGTGACATCACATGAGGACGTGCGCGTCGCTCCCTCTGGAGCCACAAACGCCTCGCCACATGTACAGCCGCCTTCCCTGAGACCTGTAAACACACTTTGAAGTGTAGAACAGGCGGAGCTCGTCTTTAATGTGGCGATCCGTGGCTTCACGCTTGTGCAACAAACGGCAAAGATTGTTAAATATCAAAGAACTGCAATGATTGCGCTATAAATCGATCAAGATAAGATCTTATTGATCCCCACGGGGGAAGTGCAGGTGTTCAGCAGCACAAGGATGGAAATACGTACAGATAAATGCAGGAAGGTACAAATATGTGAAATAAGAATAGAATGAAAATAGAATCTATAAAAGGGAAATTAAACTCAAACAGTCACATACAGTTTTTTTATTTGAACTATTTTGCTGCTCGATTCGTCGTTTAGGGAACATTTGATGGTTCCAGCTTCTTCAGTGTGAAGATCTGCTGCTTTTCCTCGTCTGACATGATAGTAAATGTGATATTTTAAGGTTTCGGACAGAACAAGGCGTTTGATGATGTCACCTTGTCCTCTGTGGCAGATTTTTTTTCTATTTTTCCGATGCTTTAGTAAAAAAAATTGTATTTTTTATTTCACAACATTGTTGTTGGTAGGAAGTGAAAATCAGTATTCGCCGACATGGTTCCATGAGAATGAATCTGTTATATTGTGTAGTAAACGGATTTGGAGTCCTCGGCGTTGTCAGCTGCACAGGTGTGACCTGACAACCCGGATCTGTGCTGTGTTCTTTTCTGTGTTTCAGCACAGGTCAATCAGCACTTCTGTAAACGCCTCAGCATTAGCCAGCTGGCTAACTGTCAGCACTCAGTAGATGAATGCAGAGAGCCTCTTTACACACTTTAAATTCATCACAATCTAACATACTGATTAGAGTTGAGCGGTATCCAAATTTTGATACCGTCAAACCTTCCCCACATTTTCCCGGGGTACATGGTATTACCGTGACTAATTAAAAATCACTTTGCAGGGCAGCATGACATGCGCGCAGTTCAGACGGTCAATGCTCATGCTAAGAAGTACCAATCCTAACTTGTAGCCTACCAGAATGACGGGGAGAAACTCAGTTAAAAGCCTCTACCGAGCATTGCCACCCAAACGAAACATAATTCATACCCCAAGAAATTATATGCACATGTAATGAAAACACAAAAATAGGGCACGTCAAAGGTACTGCATCTGCTGTTTTCACCACTTCACGCAAACCACAAAAGCCCGGTATCATATGAAAGCAGAGAGTCTGATGATGACGAAGATGTCTGCCTCCTCACTGTGCGACGAAAACTCAACGAGCTAGCAGCCAAAGAGTGGCAGAAAAAACTCTCATGAATGAGCAGAGCGCTCACAGAGGACTCTGCTGAGCAGCCCGGAGTGTTATTTCACTGTTTTATTTGCATTTCGTCCTTTTGTGAGCGCCAAGAACAACAGCAAGGAGAAAAAAGGCTGAAAAAGTGTTTTTAATAGAGGAGTTTCTCCGTATGCTTGGACGAGATAACGGTACTCTGCCCAGATGAGCCTAAATGAGCGCCTGGACACACCTGTGTTAAAACATCTGTAAAACTGCTCAGGTTCATTTTTTAGCATGCACGTTTGCACAGTCACCTTTTTCTCCAGTAAAAATTCAACCACATACATTGAACGGAGTTTTGTTATGACAATGCTACAATTGACGGTAATGAAGCTGATACCGTTGCTATTTTTAGATACCGCAGGATACCTCATTACAGATTACCGCCCAACCCTAATACAGATTAATCTTGTGATAATAATAAAAAAAAAACATCTCAGACGTCAGCCTTTCAGCCACTTTTAAAGGTGAACGCCAACGTGAGACCGCTGCTTCTCCTCGCTGCCTCACTTCTTCTGCTGTTGACCCATGTCGTCACAACTGCGTGGCATTTTCTCTTCGTTATGTTCCAGAGTTTTTTCAGCATTTTGTGTCTGTTGCAGCAGCTGTTCAGGCCATTCATGCCTTATATGTGCTGGAAGTAGCCTTATGTTTAAAGCTGTCACTTTCCACCAAACCGTGTGTGACATTATATGACTCATCTCTGCAAGTGTCTGCAGTTGTGGTTTACAGCCGGTTGATAGAATAACACCCACTATCACAGTGGGATAAGCATTTGCACAGATGCGTCATTTTGTGCTCAACAGAAATATCAAAAACAGAAAAACTTCAAATGGGTTGTGTTGCAGAATGCAAAAGACCCCCGTTTTTAGATGCATGTATTCACGAGTAAAATTTTGGTTTTGTTGTTGAACAGATTTTCTAAATATCTGAGATTTGTATCGTCACCACAATAAAGCCACTTCTATTTTTACTGCTCACAGCATTTATGTGTGAATTTCCAAAATTCAAGAGGAGCACCTTTCCCAGAAGCTTTGTCATCAGTCTGTCAACAGTTCTTGTTGCACAGTGGTCAACCACTGAGCTGCACGGAGGAGTCGTTACGATATATATACACAAAACGCAGCATAGACTGCACCCTCAGAAATTATCATCTCGACTCAGCACCTTAGACTTAGTTGATCCCAATTTGGGGAATTCTTTTGTTGCAGCAGCAGGTTGAACACACACATAAACGCACAATATATACAATACAGAAGAATAAGGATGAGAATAGAACTTCTTAAGAAATATAACCAAGTATATAAAATATAACTCTTAAAAATATAACCAAGTATATAAAATATAACTCTTAAAAATATAACCAAGTATTTAAAATATAACTCTTAAAAATATAACCAAGTATGTAAAATATAACTGTAAAATATGACTAAGTATATAAAATATAACTCTTAAAAATATAACCAAGTATATAAAATATAACTGTAAAATATGACTAAGTATAGAAACATAGAGTAATAGCAATTGTTAAAAAAAAATAACTAAATATAAATATAGAATAACAGAAATTGTCCTGTAAGAGTCTCAGTAACATCTGAACATTTAAAGTTTAACAAGTGTGATTTGTATCTCAGGACTGTTGGTCACTTTGTTGCAGCGCTCTGCTTGTTCCTGCATTTGTTGGTTCAAGTCTGACCTGAGTCGTGAACTTTCTCTTTATCATGTGCTGAAAAATGAACGTACGAGATGTATTAGTTGTAGCATGGCGTGAAAAAAACTGGACTTTTAAATAGGACCTTAGTCATGTGGTTTATTTAATGTGGAGGACAGAAGATAATTAACATTTTCTACAAACTTAAGTTCTCTATCAGCTAGATTTTAGGTGCACAGTGAGGGCAGTTCATGTGAAAATGTGCTGAATTTGACACGTGCTGTAAATTAACTCTGGATTCTTCTACACTTCGGGGACGGCTGATGATCATCTTATCAGTTAAAAGGTCTGGTTATGAATTTGTAATGTGTCTGGAATAAATTCTGACTCTGGTTTCTGTGCGTTAAACATGACATCGTGAAATGTCATTACGTGGTTTGAGAGTAAGTTGTTTTATGGTGGACTGTGGAGGACGGGCCTGAGGAAAGAGCTGCTCAGCACAGTGAACGGGCTGCTGCTGAGGAGCTTACAGGTGGACGGTGATATTTTAGTCTCTGAATCACTGTGCAACACTTCCTTTTTTTTTTCTTTCGTGAACTCCCCTTTGCTTTCTTAATCATCTGCTTGTGCACACTCATGTTTAGTGTTTTTATGCCTCTGTGCTGGAGACATTATGTTTTCAGTAGTGCTGTCAAAAATATCGCGTTATTAACGCGTTAACGCAAATCAATTTCAACGGCGTCATTTTTTTTATCGCGAGATTAACGTTCTTTGTGACCGAGTGAACTTGTAGTTTTTTATAAGCTGTGGCCACTGCTAGTAACGTTAGAAAAACTACAGGATCCGATTGTAAACCTGAAACAAAACAATAGGCACACCCCACGCTCGTGTTTGGTCTTGCCTGCTCGCTAGCTGTAAATGGATGCAAACAAGATTCTGGATGGAAACTTTAGTTTCAAAAAGTTGCCAGATGGGTCGACTGACAAGACCAAAGTTATCTGTGTGTATTGTCGGTGTGAACTGAGTCATCACCATAGCACATCCAGTCTGAAATACCACTTGATGGCCAAACACACGGCTAATGCGAATTCTCCGCCGCCTCCTTGTCAAAACCAGGCGACAATGGATGGCTTTCCACAGAGACATGTCAATGCTATTATGTTCAAGGGAAACTTAAGAAAGGAAAGTTTAAGCCATGGTTTAACTGCACTATAGGCTGAGTCCTAGTTTACAATGATGTGCACTTTGTAACTTTATCTTGGATCACCCTGTTTTGATCCCTTAGAAAGGCTTGTTGAAGGGGCTTTTTTGTAACTGAATATTTATTTTTTTGTCATCTGTTTATTGACAGTGTTAAATTGTGTGAGATTTTTCTTCAAATGTGAATGACTGCTCAAAGTGAGAATGTTAGTGTGAAATATAACACTACACATTGTTTTCCGTAAAAAACATTTGCACAAAGTAAGCCTATCCACTTTTCCATGTTGATGAGAGCATTAAAATGATAATTAATGGGATATTTAGAGTAGATAAAAATGTGCGATTAATTTGCGATTAATCGTGAGTTAACTATGACATTCATGAGATTAATCGCGATTAAATATTTTAATCGATTGACAGCACTAGTTTTCAGGTCGTCCATCCGTCCGTCCGTCCTTGGGGAAATTCCTTCAATTCACAAACGTTCACTTGGACTCAGAGGATGAACTGATTCGATTTGTAGTGGTCAAAGGTCAATGTGGCCTCACAACACGTGTTAGGACATAACCCAAGAATTCATACACTAATTATGACAAGATTTTACACACATGTCTCAGGATGAACTGCTGAAGTGATGAGATTTTATATCCAACAGGGCAAAGCTCTGTGAAATCACTTTTCCAACACCTGAACTCAGAAACAGAAGAAAAGAGTGGGACCATGTTTCACATTTGGTCAGATACTGAATTGGTACACTAATCCTTGACCCTGTGCTGATTGTGTAGATCTTTTGTGCTGAAGATGTGTGTGTGTGTGTGTGTGTGTGTGTGTGTGAGTGTGAAGCCTCCATGTTTCACAGTTCGTAGCTGCTTTGCAGCAGCATCCATATTTGAAGCATTGCAGTCCACCACGAGCTGATTGCCGCTGCTGATATTGAGCTTCAGGTGATTGTCGTTGCACCATGTGATGAAGCTCAGCCTGTCGTCTGTTAAAATAGTGAAGACAGCATGAGTCTCACTAGAGATTATTGACTGAATCAACCACAGGGAGGTAACTGTAGTTTTCCTTCTGTGTAAAGACAAAATGTGGATGTCCATGCGAGGCAGACATACTGATGCAAGTGATCAATGCAGCCTGCATGTGTCTCTAACTCTCTGTTCATGCTCTCCTAACCCTTTCTTAGCACTCTTTTTGCTTTGGTTTCCTGCACAGAACAGCAGACTGCTTCGTATTGTACTTCCTGACCTGTTTGCATCCCAGTCAAGACGACACGGTGAAGTGGATTTATTCTCATGGGCACCTTTTTCTGTCTCTCTGCAGGTAATAATACATGTTTCTACGGGAAGTGTTACTACTGTCGGGAGAGCGAGCCAGCCTGTGCTGAGGGAGAGACAATGGAGGGGTCTTTAACGCTTTGGCTGCCCGACGTCTGGCCGTTGCAGAAACACCGACACCCCTGGGGACGCACCTACAGAGAGGGGAAACTGGCAAGGTGGGTGTTGAGTTTGACTCCGGAAAGGATCTCATTAGTGTTTAAAGTCAGGGAAAATCCCATGATCACTAACATTCATCAGAAGGAAGTGGAAATGTTGCTGTGCCGAGGCTGAGCGTCAGCTCTTCCATAGTGATGGTATTTCAGGTCAGTGGTGGTAAAGACACTGGCCTGTACTTTCTGTAATAACACTCCTACTCCTTCATTCTGAGAAAAGTTTCTAGGGGTGGGAGGGTGACTGAAGGAGGGCTGCGTGACTCAAGGTAGAGCATGATATCAGCTACCTTATTATTTGGTGCCTGTGTAATGGGTGGGTAGTTTCTGTTTTATCAGGGACTGAATACCTGATGGTGAAAATGAAAATATCACTGAACTTAAAGCATTGAGATGTTTTACTTCACAGGGTTTGAGGCCATCTCTTTGCAGTGTCCTCTCCATTTTAGGCAGATTAGATGCTCGGATGAGACCACTAACAAAATGTAAAGTGATAGCACCGAGGTGTCATCAGCTCGACTGGCACTCTCAGGTAGCCCATAACAATTATTTAAATTATTTATTGTCAGTAGTTAAAACTTATCAAGTCATTTGATTGTAAGTTGGAGCCAATCCATCAGTTTGATCAGTTTATGCATTAATAGGGTAAAAAAAAAAATTACAGGTCTGTAACTTCTTAATGATTTCTAAGATTTTTCCTGCGAATTACTTCTTTTAATCATTGGGGGAAAAAAGTGTTAAATTATGTATTTCTAGTTATAAATGCTGTGTTCATTTCTAGTTTAACTGAGGGTCTTTTAATCAGTGCACGCCGGATCAGCTGATCATGTTTGCCTACAGACGAGCAGCATATATGAAGATCAAAATTTCCAATAGTAAATTTATAGCAAATTATTATTCACTTGGGGCGGCACGGTGGCGCAGCAGGTAGTGCGCGTGCCTCACAGCAAGAAGGTCACTGGTTCGATCCCCGGGTTGGGCGGGGCCTCTCTGCGCAAAGCTTGCATGTTCTTCCCGTGCATGTGTGGGTTCTCTCCGGGCACTCCGGCTTCCTCCCGCAGACCAAAAACATGCTCATTAGGTTAATTGGTGACTCTAAATTGTCCCTAGGTGTGAATGTGAGAGTGAATGGTTGTGTGTATGTTGCCCTGCAGTCGGCTGGCGACCAGCTCAGGGTGTACCCCGCCTCTCGCCAGCCCCCCCCCCCAACCCCGAAAGGGACAATCGGGGGCATAAAAGATGAATAGAAGATATTATTTACTTGAGTTTTAATGGAGCATTTCTTTCAAGTACATTCCTATTTTCTATTTTCATTGTTAGTACTAAATTCTATTGTTCTTTTCCAGAACCTTAGTGGAAATTACTTATTTAATTACAGGCATATACGAAAAACCAATTATGTTTTGCTCCCAAGTGTCGTTAAAGAGCTTAAAGAGCAGCAGCCTGTTAGCTCAAACTTAACTGAATTCCAACCTGAATTATTACCGAGTTATAATTTCTCCATTACGAAGATAAAAGAATATCACAGCCTTACTCACTAAAGATAAAACAGCATTTTTCCTGCCATGCATCATCAGCGCAGTAATCCAGACGTGTGCTTGTTTTTTATGGTGTCCCCCCTCACGTGCTGCTCTGCTCAAAGGCAGTGGAAGATGTCGGAGCGACTATCTGGATTGCTTAAATTCAGTATTTGGACCAAATCATACTCTGACGACGCTGCCAGGCGTCTTCGTGCTTGCTTTCAGCTCAGTCGCTCTCTCAGTGGAATCTCTGTCAAGTTGCAGAGTGTTTTTTTTTTTTTTTTTTTATGTCCTCTGATCCATCAAACGTAGCCCTCAAAATTCAGCAGACTGCAACTTTGCTCTCACACCCCCACTGAAGGTTTGTGCAGCGCTCTGCATGATCTGCACCTCCGACAAACAGCTCATGGAGCTCACAGGACGGGTTCAGTATGAAATGGAAAACATCCCACAGAGCTCACAGTTGTTCCTCTTTCAGTTTGTTTTCGCTGTTTCGCAAGTGGATGACCGGACTCCTCGTCTTGATTAGCTTGTTGCTTCTGCTTTTCTTCTGCTCGAGTTCGGTTTGGCACAGAGTGCACATATGTCTTTTGTCTCTAGTTTAATACAGTCAAGTAGAACCAGTCTTCCTCTTATCTTTCTCATCTGTGCTCTATTCTGCTGCCATCGCACATTTATTCTGTTATCAGAATTAAATTGTGAATGATGGCTTAAGATGAATTTTGTGCCAAGAGCTGCTTTAAAGATCCAGTATGTAAGATTTAGGCAGAACATGTTTTTCATTAGTGCCTGGAAATAAGAATTGTTGTCTTTTCGTTAGCTTAGAATGAGCTCTTTATAGCGACAGAGGTCGTTTCTCAACACCAAGTACGCCAAGCTCAGACTTACAAACTTGGTAGTTCGGACTTAACAAGTTTGACTTGGGAGTACAGTCTCTCCAGGACGGGAGGACGCAGGACGGTCATTCTGCAATTGGGACGGCAGCGTACTTGATGACATCACCATCTCAGCTCGTCCGTTAGCAGGACGACGCATCTCCGAAAACTTTGGAGCAAATTTTAAACTATGCGCTATCGTGATGAATCGACCACAGATTTTAAGTTTTAACGTCCACTTTCTCACATAAAATAATCTTAAAACCACATTCCGTACTAGTAAAACAGTAGTATTTCAAAACTTGTAACTCACAGTTGTGAGTCCTCTCCTCCACCATCGTAGCTACGAAATGCATTCTGGGATACGTGGCTGCCCCAAGTCCACACAAGTCACCACCCGATGCATCCTCGATAAAACGGGAGGGGCAAGAACACATCCAGGTATTTGACTGTACTTGGCGACTGAGACTGATGACGTTTCTCAAGTACACAAGAACACAAGTACAGAGAAGAACGCATATTGAGAAAGGCCTAGAGAGTCACAAAGTCTGCCATGTTTCTACAGTAGCCCAGAAAGGACAAACCACACTGGCTCTAAAGAGCACCTTTTTTTTAGCGGACACTGTAGGGGAGCGGTGAGACGAGGAGAATCAGTTGGTTGCGCTCGGTAACCTCGCCACATGCCACCTCACGCTACAATCTGGACCTTTAATGGAGATCCGGCGGGATCATCGACACATTACACTGACATCATCAGAGAGACTTTGCTTTGATCGTGAAAGTTCCCACTCTCTCAGCGGTCATTAAATATGAAACAAAAGCTGACTTTACAGAAAGTCTGAGGAGTGAATGTGGACAGAATTTCACTTGAAATCAGCTTCACTTTCGTCTCACCGAGGACGGCGCAGCTGCTGAGATAAAGCCGAATATGTGCTCGGCTGTGATGATGCTCCCCACTGAGCGCCCCTCGCGTCATCAGGCATTCCTCTCACAGAAGCTCAGCTGCATTTCAAAGTGCAGAAATTTAAGATTACGTAAGATCACAAAACTGTGCATGACAGGGTTGCCCCTTCCCATTCCTGTAAAACTAGCCAAAAACAGCGGTCCAAGGCTCACTCAGAGCAGAAGACTGCTCTTCAGCCTTGAGTTCAAGCATGGCTTTGGTCTCTTTGGAAATGTGGCACTGTTAGTGCTGCTGACATTGAGTCACAGACTTTATTTAGTCCTGAATTTTTTTTTTTTTTTTGATGCCTAGCAGCTGGAAAACACAATGGGACCACCGCACGGAGCTCCATCCAAGTTCAATAAGACGTGATTACTGTACCACAAAAAAGGAATATCTCATTTTAAAAGAGTTTATTGTAAACACGGTAGATTCAGGTGATGATTTCAGTGGAATTGTGTGTGTTTGTGTGTTAATCATCCAGGTGGGAGTACGATGAGAGTTACTGCGAGGCGGTGAAGAAAATGCCTCCGTATGACGCGGGGCCGAGGCTGCTGGACGTCATCGATACGGCCATATTCGATTATCTCATCGGGAACGCAGATCGGCATCACTACGAGAGTTTCCAGGATGACGGCGGCGCCAGCATGCTCATCCTGCTCGACAACGCCAAGAGGTGAGTGACGATGAGAGGGGTTTTAACAATCACCATCACTTCCTTCATCAAAAACACAAAGATGAATAATTAAGAAATGAATAAAAAGACAAACGCACCCTCTGAGGTATGACGTTAAACCACATCCATACAGAAGGAGGATTGCTTAGTCAGTTTAACGAGAAATACAAATAAATGTAAAGTCAGATGTGTTAGTTTTGCCATCAACGTGAATCTGCAGCACTGACTCACTGGAAACTGCTTTATCAGCTCACAGGTTTTCGGTACATTAGCTATTGACGGTGATGAGCTCTCTGTCAGCATGTAAATTTATTCTCTGGATTCATATATGTTTGTGTCGTGAGAACTTCCATTTCACCAAAAAAACACCTGATACCTTTTATTAAATTCCTTCAAAGTCCTCCATACAAATATTAGATGAGTGTGGACAGACGGGCAGAGGCTTACGGCCGTGAGGGGATTATTCAAGTTATTTTCATTTTCACTTTTTTCCAGCATGCCTTGTTTTCAGGAACTCACTTTCTGCCACTGAAACTACTTTACATCTGACTCACGGCGTTCAGCCACTTCCATGAAGCGAGGACATCGAGCCGTTCGTCTTCTTTGTTTTCGGTGATCAAAACAAACAGTGGAAACTTTTCTGTCTCGCTGGTTAACATTTTTGAAGAATTATTGGCAGTTGGCAGGATGAGGCGGAGTGAGGCAGTCGAAGAGTGTGAAAGTGTGTGTGGCCAGTCAGGCTTGTGTGTGTGTGTGTGTGTGTGTGTGTGTGTTGTGCTTTGGTGGTTTCTCTTAACCGCAACGCAGACAGGCTTCTGGCTTCAGTCGCCTCGCTTTGATTTTTTATTGTAATCCTGTGTCGTTTGTTTTCTGTTCTGTGCGCAGCTTTGGGAACGCAGCTCTGGACGAGAGAAGCATCCTCGCGCCCCTCTATCAGTGCTGCATGTGAGTCCTCCGGAAACGATCGCCTCTCAGCTCTCCATGATCAATTTTCCATCTCTCCATCGTTTACGATATCGTCTCTTCTTTTCCTTCCTCTTCCAGGATTCGCGTGTCCACGTGGAACAGGTTAAACCTGCTGAGAAGCGGAGCTCTGAGTTCAGCCATGCGGCAGGCGCTGGCGTTCGACCCCATCCACCCGGTGCTGGCCGAGCCGCACCTGGCCGCCCTGGACAGGCGTCTGTCTGGGGTCATAGCAACGGTCAAGCAGTGTATGGAGTCCCAAGGCCCCGACAACACTCTAATAGAGGACCGAATGAACCTCCCACATCCCTAGAAACCAGGGACCGGAGAAATCAGGGGAACAGGAACTGCCAGGACTTAACTTCCTGAGCCTGGAGAGGAGGAAGTGGACAAGCCCTGGTGTTAAAGAAAGAGATGCAGAGTGAGGAACGGGATCGACAGGGTGGAGCAAAGACGGTGTATCTCTCCCCCTTTGTGAGTGTATCATCTTAAACTATATAAACTTCTCAGGACTGTTGTACACTAGAGGACAGTGTCTGCGGTAAGAACTCCTCCATCATTTGAGTCGACACTCCCGCCTTGTGCCAAATTCTCCCTCCGAGTCCAGCTTTTCCTTAGGAGCCAACTAAGGAGGAAGGATGGGGCTCGGAGGGGCGTAGACACTCAGAGGAGGAGGAAGGGAAGGTGAAAATGAGCCATCGACGCCTCAGCGAGGAACATTTCAGGCTGTTTGGAGCTTACGGTCCATGACACTGAGAGGCAGGTCCCCGCTGAGATGACAGGACGTTAAATCACTTCAGATCTGATAATGTTTCTTTTTTCTTTCTCCAACTGAAACTGAACCGGAAGGAAAAGAGCGAACTCGGCCCTGCGCCGTCACCGTGTACATATTCAACGAAGTAGTGACATAGAATTATGAGATGAAAGAGTACACATTTGTGGATTATAATATTAAATAAAATAAAGGGTGCGTGCGTGCGTGCGTGTGAGCGTGGGTGCGTGGGTGGAAGAGCGCCATATCGTGCCGTGAAATAAGAAAGCTACTGACATGACAGACTTGAAGTGAGGGGACACGGAGGTCAGGTGTGTGGGTTCATCTTCAGCATTAAACTATGATCTATTTAATTGTGGTTCTCTGTCAGTCATCTTTTCCCCCTGAGCTCACCACTGAAAAAGCACAAAGTCTGTTTTGGAATGTGTGTTCATGCTGTCGCTGCTACTATAAAAAAAGAAAAAGAAGGTTTGATGTGGTGCAGCGTTCATGTTGGAAGGGACTTTCACTTTAGTCTTACTTTTACTTGCTCAGATATTTTTCATGTTAGTCAGACTGAATCTGAGATGCGTTTACAGGTCATATGTGGAATGCTCTGGTTGCAGTTACCGTTCAGTTTATAATAAGCACTTTTAATCATCTCATCGTCTCACTTCCTGTAAAATTTTGTTTTCATTTTTCCAAATTTGAATCACTTCTCACCCGCTAAATTTGGCTCCAGTCCGAGGCAGCGGCCACTCTTCTTCAGCCACCTATCAGTCAGTCAGGCGATTACGAATGGCACCTCCCGCCCCTGTGGGACTTCAGTTGTCTCAATGACCCGAGATTGTCTCAAAACAAACTGCATCGTAGCGTATGTCTCACTGATCTCAGCCCTCAGATTAAGAGGTCGGTTTCATTTATGTTATCTGGAGTTTAAAACAGAGAAAACTGCTGAAAACGGCACCAATGCAGTTTTGTCATCAAAACAAAATAAAGTCTTTTTTTTGGGGCGGGGGGGGAGGGACAGACACTGATGAGGTGGGGAGGTGTTTTCACTTGTGGTTTGCACCCCTGTGAGTAAGTCAGGGACATCCAGCTGTCCTGAGGTCTGATCCTCCGAGCAGCTGTCTGTAACTGAACTGCATGCAGGTAATGTCATATCAATATCGTCCTGATTTTCAACTTTTAACCTTAAACTTTAAACCTCATTTGTGCAACGGCTTCCACATCGTGTTCACACACTAAGGGTGTAGGGGTTTGTAAAAGGATGTGTGTGGGCTGCTGCTGATTAACCTGATAGCGCTTTTATTCCACAAACTCAAACTTTCCTCATCCTCTTGCTCTTCGTCGATCGTCTGTCTGTCAGCTGAAATTGAAAACGCCCGGCTCGTCCAAAAGTCTCCCGTCCGCTGACTCTGACCTGTTCCTTGAATTGAATATTTGCAGCCTGTGAACAGAATGTGTTGTTACACTCCTACTGCTGATGGATTTCCCCATTTGAGCGTGCGCTTCTGTTACAGATCATCTTTCACCACAAGAGCTTATCCTTATCACTTGACATTTTCTTCATCTTGTTTGTTAACCCTGTCCCTGGTGGTATCATGGCTACAAACTGAACTCTTTTTCTCCAGTTTAAGTGAGTTTTGTTGTTTTTGCGACACCCACAGAGGGGAAACTTGACTGTGAAACCATGTGGCACACCCCCCTTTCCCACAGTCAGATGTTTACCCTCAGCTGCCTGCTCTGTCTTGCTGTCACACCCAGCCTCTCTGTGTTTGGTGTGCAAAAAAACAGATGATGTAGGACACCTGTTTCGTTTGGGCTAAGCAGGTGTCTTTACTCCGGACATGTACCAAAACATTGAAACTTTGATGGAAACCACAGATTTTAACACGTCAGGGCATGTCTGGGTGCATCAGAGGAAATACTGAAGGTGCTTCCAGTTGCAAGAAGCACACCGAGTTTCGTCATATTGTGTTGATACTCAGAGCTACTAATTGTCAGCAGCGGTCATCATGCCGTACAACATTCAGCCTTTATCATTTTTCCCTCTTTTTGATGGCAGAGTACTACGGTGTTTTTGAACAAAGTGGTAAAAGTACACTAAAACGGGCACTTACAACTCCCTCGCTCATACAGCAGACACTAGATGTCCCTGTAGGATAATATCTATATGTTACAGATGCTATCTGGGATAAACAAAGTACCACAAAGTATCATAAAGTCACTCATCACTGAACATGACACACAAGTCCCGGCATCTAAAGCAGGAGTGTTAAATCCGGTGTGTGATGCCGTGTGACGAGATGACTGTTGACTCACAACGAGCGCAAAAAGTGTGGCAGCGACAATGCTCCTGTGCTTCTATCAGGTTTTACAGTGATACGGATCAGCAGAAACTGTGCGGAAAACTCTCCTTTGACTTGGCTTGACGCCTCACTGAGGGTGTCTTGCAACACTTGGATTTCAAAGGGGGAACTACACAGATGAGACAAGCCATACTGTGATGCAAGGCATGTTCAGTGTACGGCAATTACTTTATGGTAATCGGTCTCCTGCTACCGGCTGCTGGTTAGCTCAGTGTGAAAAATTGAACCAGGGGAAAACCGCCGGGCTGACTCTAAAGCTCAAAAATGACACGATAGATCTATGTTGTGTAAAAATAACACAGTGCTTTTACTGGTGGGGTTGTGACAATACTTGTTTACCCATGCACTGATTTCCTTGGTTAAACAACATTTTAATTTGCTAATTTTAGAGGTGTTTCCAGGTGGTTTCTGTTCCCTTTGAGCATAGGAGACTAGCAGTTTCCTCTTGTTTCCAGTCTTTATGCAAAGCTAACACCATGCCGGCTGTAGCTTCATATTGAGCGTACAGACCTGAGAACATGAAGAAGCGTATGTTTTCCAAAATGCTAAGCTATTCTTTAAAATGATAATATCTATAATAGTAAAAGGACTTTGAGGTGTGGGTGGTAATGAGGGGCCCTGACCAGGACGCTCCTGCACTGATGTTAATTGCAGTTAAATTTCTTTGTATGCTTTAGGATTTATCACCACACAGCAAGGTGCCCTGTTTTATGAATGCCATTGTTCTTTGCCTGTTTATGTACGCAGCTGTTAATTTAACCTAAAGTAATTAATAGTTTCCCAGCTGTGTGATTAATAAAGGAATATTTTACGTAACATTAACAGCATGAAACTTAATGCTGAAGTGGTGAACGCAGCCTCCCTCGTTGTCACAGGACCACTTTTTGTCTTTCCTAGAAACAAGCTGAGGCTCCGCTTCCCCGGCGGCTTCACATCTGTCGCCCCGTGTGAATCTTATGGGAACATCACCGTGATTGAAGAGTACATCATGTGGGAGGTTTCACTCAGTTTGTGTACCAGCATCAGCGAGGCGCGCTGCGCCGGTGCGCACAGTCAGCCAATCAGCTCCCGGTGCGCTGGTTTCACTCCCGCTTCTTCTGCAGGCTGTTTGTGTGTGTGCGCGCGTGCATGTCCGTAACCCTATGTATGCGTATGTCGAACGGGCACGCTGCAACCGCCCCCCTCAATCCCACCCTCCCACGCGCTTACATACAAAATAAAGAGTAGATCACGAGCAGTTTCCTTCCAGTCACTCCCCTCCTTTCAGCTCGTATTTAAAGGCTCGCTGAGCTCCCGCAGGACGCGCAGAGCACCGATGGAGCGCAAGAGGATGGATGCTGACGGAGGCCGCGTGGTCCACCGGGAGAGGCGCGCGAGGAAGTTGGCGGTGGTCGTCGCCCTGCAGAACCTGCTGGTGGCCGCGTGCCTGCTGGTCACGCTGTACGTGTACTGGAACGTTTACCGGGACGAACCGGTGAGTACGGCGCGAGGGGAGCTGATGAGGAGCGATGTGTGAGCACATGCGCTGGGTGTTTCAAACAAACTGCTGCTTCTTACATCCGTTTGTTCAGCACGCTGCCGTGTTCAGGCTCGGGATATGATGAGAGTTTAAAAAAGTCTGGAAACGACGATAAAGTTCAGAGACGACACTGAAACACATCACCGCTGATTTTTTTTTTTTTTTTCATTGTAATTTGAACATAAATTAGAAATGGACAGTTCCCTAAACCCTCCTTCAGTGGTTGTCCAATAAGAGCTTAGTGACCATAACTAGGCATGGAAAATCTGTTAAAGTTATTATTATTATTATTAGTAGTAGTAGTAGTAGTAGTAGTAGTAGTAGTGGTATTTGTATTATTGTGATTATATCTGCTCTTACTTTAGATACAGATGTTCACAGATACATCCAGACCAGTCTTTCTCTTCTTATGGACAAATTTACTCTAATTGTACTCTAATCTTATCTTACCGAGTGTCCTATCTTATTGAGTCATTGCTTTTCATCATCTATGAGGATGCTGGAAATCAAACCGCCCTGCTTGTATTTCCTCAGATAAACTCTCATCACTTCTTTTTCGGTACTCCGTGCGGAAACTTCCCCCGCTGCAGCTTTGTTTCATTCATTCTGTGTGTGAGGAAAACGTCTGAGCTCATGCGTGAGCTCACAGGAGGCTGCGGACTGCATCAGCAAAATGAGCCGTTCAAACTGAAACGCCTCCTTGTTTTGGTCAAATTCAAAATATCCAGCTGATGGCACGCCTGGGAAGTTATACCGTACTTTCTTCTTGTGCCAGTTCTTTACTGGATGGCAGAGTTTAGTCTTTCTTAGTATTTCAAATCTTACAGATTAACTTTGAGTTGTGCATCACCAAATTGCAGAGTTCATATTCAAACAGCTGCAGGACGCCGCAGTGGACCTTACACATGAGGGGCTTCAAAGCAGCTGCTTTTACTTGTGGGTTTCCGTCTTAATCTTAAATCCAGAGTCATTTTTTAAATCCATTAAAATTTGCTTGAGTGTGGTGGAGCAGAGCTACAGAAATGACACGATACATGGGGCTGCTGCACTTGGCCCAGGCTGATGGCAGAGTGTGTGTGTGTGTGCTGTAAAGTCCTGTATGAGTGCCGTCCATGTAGCATTTAAGTCAGCCGTCACTTTCTCCAGATATCCTATGACCTGGATGACTGATTATCAGCAGAGACATATATGAACACTGATGATCATTTTAATGACTAAGATTTGTTCTACATCGAGGCTCTGGTGTTTATCACTGCGATGCTACTCTCACTACAGTTCTTAATCAAACATGAAAGAAAGGTTTTCTCTAGTTTCTGTCAGCCTGCCTGTTTTCACACCACTGTATCAAACAAACATGCGCGCTTCGCTTCCAAGAGTTCAACATCAAGGATTGCAGAGCTGTGTGACCTTTAAAAAAACACTGAGCGACATTTACAGCATCAGTCATAATGGGAGTGAGAGCCAGCTAACATCAGGAGAGCTGGAAGGTCAATAAACAAAGCGACTGATTTTCTAACGCTTGTTTGTGTCTTTTCTTTGCAGCCTTCGGAAGATAATGTACACATACAGTTTACGGCCATTGCAGGTGAGTAACCACAACCCAACCCGTGCTTTCTGATCCGATCTTAATTTTTTTTGTGATCACGTTCCCCTCCCTCTGCCTCACCCTCCACCCATCACCCTCCAGACATCTCAAGCAACACGACGCTGAAGTTTGATGACATTCACAGCAGCAAAATGATGGGCCTGGCCGACCAAAGCAACGACAAGATCTACGTGAACTGCACTGGACCCTACGTATTGTACATGGACATGTGTTGCAAGAGTCTGCGCGAACAGGAGGCCACAGGGACACTGCAGCTGCAGGTAGTGGGGAGAGAAGCTCCTGTAAGCTCCATCAAGGTGAATGCTACAAGTGAGGTCTGTAGGGGGCTCTATAGTATAGCCTACCTCAGAGCGAAGGAGGAAGCCAGTCTGCACTTGTATATCACAGATGGCTTCAAGGTGAAGAATGTGACTGTGGGCCTGAACTACCTGCTGGGGAGCCGCTGTGAATTCTAAGGAGGGCCAAGAGACCCTCTTTGAAGAGAAAGACCAGAGTCCACTGGAATGAGGAGGGAAGCTCGGCGCTGGTGTTCATGTGCCGCTGTGAAGACACACACACTAAGCAGGACTCACACTGGCGGCGCGGCTTGTGTTGACGGACTTTTCTCCATGTTGCGTATTACCTCGACCAAAGGGAGCCATGCTTCTGGTCATGTGACTGTCAGCCAGAAATGTCAACAACTTATGCACGGGCCTGGGAAGAGCAAATTGGAAGATTTTGGCGGTGGCGATTCACAATTGTCATTTTGTAGATATGAAATAGCTCAAATAACTAAGCCAAGAGGAAGAACGACCCCTTTACCAGCACCCCGTTGTTGCAACTGACAACAAAGGTAGCCTTTTGAAATGTACCATCAAAACCTCAGAATAAGTCAGGGTGACGCTGAACCACATTTACTGAGGCACCTTGTATTTTTTTTACAAATCTAACATTTTATAAGCACCCCTGCTCCAACAGGAACAACCGTCTTTACACCCTAAAAAGAGGTTTTCTCATAAAATCCTGAAGCTTCGTGCTGTTGAAGGTTTTGCACTCTGCAGGTGCCTTTTAATACCTTTATTATTTTTTATTACTTTATTTCACTGTAACAGTACATTGTTGTGTCGTACCTAATGAATGTATTTTTACTGGTGCATTTTGTGTCCCGTGAAGCTGTCTGATCTGAGTCTCATTAACTGTCTGTGTGCTGTGTGGCTGCCAAACATGGCTCACACAGTCTTTAACCAGCTGAGATTACCAGCGGTGCAGTTTACCACAACAGCTACCACAGTCTCACTCACATGTTCGCCGTCAGTGCCTCTGGCTTTTTCTTCCATGACTAACATGTTGAGCGCCGTTTTGGTTTTTCCTGTTTTATCTGAGTTAAACACACATTAGGCAGGTTTGATGCTGCAGTCACACTCACACAGACAGCTCAGGGTCAAAGACCAGAGAGGAGGTGAATGATTGTATCTGCACTCACAGTGCTCCTTGTAATGCTGTTTGGCACGGGTGTGTGTTTTTAATTATGCCTATAGTTATAATGCAAGGACCAAATGCTGATCAATCCCCTGTGAGGTTCTTTGTATATACTGTATTAGTGAAGCTGTGATACTTTCAATGAAAAGCCATGTATTAAAACTGAAAGTTTACTGTAAGGCACATGTTACTGTACTCTTGCCATAATATAGACATCTGGTCCAAGCTTTAAGCACTGTCATATGTCATTATTGTTTGAATTGGTTGGTTTGATTGTTGTTTTTTATCTCTACAATATCATAAATAAAATATTTAATACATCCTGTACACAGAGATTGTGTGTTCGAAAAGAGGAACTTTGCATTTCAAATACAGAAAGATAAATATCAGCGATTACTTATAAGTGGTTGCAAAGCGAGCTGAAGCTTTGTCACAAAAGAGCAGCATCAGTTTCATTTGAATGTGAAATAAAGCTGTGATATGAGAATGGCACTGCATAATTCATCCAGGGGATATTACAGTGTAGCTCAAGTAATGTACGCTTTGGCACTGATTACCTGTTGGCATGAAACTTAAAAACAAGTTTCCATTTGGTTTCCCCTCTTTGTTCTCACCGTTTTCTCTCTCGCTGTATGTCTGTCTGGCGGCTGTGAGAGTCAGCAGTTTCATCATCATTACCTGGCATGTTAAACATTGTTTAACCAAAAGTGAAAGTTAACAGAGGAAGGAGCCCACTCACGTCACTGAATGCCCGTGAGTTTGAACACCACCGCAGCTGGATGGCTTAACAGCTCCAGGTTGCATGTTCAGACTCACTTCCGCGCATATTTTTAAAAGGATGATCTTCCCTGTGTTTGATCTGAACCCAGAGCTTGGCTTCACTTCAGTTCTAATAATAGAAGAATAGGTTTTCACAGGCAGATTTCCAGTTTTTCCAAGATGTGTGGAAAATACCTGTTGACATAGACGTATGATAGTGTGGTACAGTTTGACAGTTTTCTTGCTCCTGTGGTATCAGGAACAAGGTCTGAACACTGGAGCAAGTTTAAACTTGAACAGTTACTACACTTGGTATATCCAGGGTTTATTTTTGGAACATAAACGTGTGAATCATAAGGAAGTCATGGAATATCTATCTTTCACCCACAGGTTTGCACAGGTCTGGACCTATGAAATCAAATTAGCTCTGACTTCAGGACATTGGCATGTGAAGCCCTCAGTAACCAGCATTAATGCTTTTAGCGCTCACACTAAATCTTTGAGTCAATCACAGCTGAAATCAGACATCATGTGTGGTTTTTCTGATAACTGCAGAGAAAACATAGTTGTGGGTGTTGGTTGCAGCTACAAGCAGGAGATTTCTTAATTTCTTAAGGACAGAATTTTCTCTTGTACCACATCCCAATCCACTACCTCTTCATGTCAATGACCATAAATCACAAATTAAACACTCAGAGAAATTGGCAGGCTGGATCATAAAATGAAAACTTTAATGATTACACAGTGACTAAATATGATTGATAAACCTCAGTTATTTATTGTATTGTGTATTTGTTCATTTTTATATGAAGACTAAGTGAAGATGAACCACTCATAGCCGCAGTCAGACTTAGCTCTCACTTCTCTAAATACCCTTGACCACAGAAGTCATTGAGAAACTGCAACTTAGCCTCATGACTCATTTGTATTTAAAATCTTGCAGTAATATTGCATTGAGGGAAAAGTCAAAAATCATGATAACGCAATGATGAAACAGAATACACAGAAACAGGAATACTCCAAACTAGAGCCTAAAATCTGAGTGTCAACCACGAGCATCATTTGTCCATCACTCAGGGAATTTAGCACAGTAAGCTCAAAAGTGAGCAGGTTGGGATTGTAAAATACACATGGGAACATGGAAGCAATGCAAGGTTACAATCCTCTTTTTTTTTCATTACAAGTGGTGCTTATGTGGTTTCTACAGAGGAAACGACAAATAAACGAAAAAGATCTCAATTTGTGTCCTATGAAGGGATGCAAATCATTAATCAGGATGTAGCAGCACAAATTATTTCTTACAGTGGGAGCAGAAACCCTTGCATTTGTATGACTATATTTAAACATCTCAAGTTAGGTCAAGATAAGGCCATAATATGAATAACTTAAGTTATCACAGATGCTAAAAGAAATACTATCACTATGGTAATAATTGAGCCAGCTTAGCTTACAAATTTCAAGGTCATGCTATGCTAGCAATAAAGCTAATAGCATAATAACACTTCAGATTAATAGAATAAACTAAGCACTCATCTAAATACTCATGAACAGCAATTGTATGAATGATATCATGCTGAAAGACTGAGGCTAAAGCTAACAGGCCAGCTGATGGTCCATGCAGACAACCAGGAAATAAGGCAATGTTTTTTGTAGCTTGTTAGCAACATACATATGGTCAAAAACATGTAGGAGAAACAACACACTGGCTGTTAGGCTGTATTTTCTTATTTTCAGACATTATGTTTTAACATTATAAGAGAAAAAGGCTTAAACACAGGCAGCCCTAGAATTTGCATTGATTTAGGGACCATCAGCAGCTAGCTTAATGTTAGCCTACGACACATACAGTAGCTCTCCAGACGTTCTGATCTCAGCTTCGGAAGGTTTTGAGTGGAACCCTTTCAGAAAATAAAACACAAAAATAGTTGTTGATGTAAAAGCAGAAAACAAATGTTTTATGTGTAGAAACTCATTAAAAGCTTGTAGGTGGATCTGTGAACAGTAAATGTGCGGAATGACAAAACCTGTTGACAGTGTGGTCAAAATGGGGCCTTCAGTGAGGGTTCAGGGTAAATCCCTGTGACTTTGAGTAATAACTCCACTGTGATTCAAAGATGGCAAGTTTCCCAACAGGTAACCAGCCCAATGAAAGATTGTATCCTGAAGCTGTATGTAGAACCCAAAAGTCCACAGTGACCACTGGGGAACGTCTCTGCTTTGATATCTGTGTTTTGGACTCTTGTGTTTGATTGTGGTCAGCTCTGGACTGTTTGATTCCCATTCGGCCCGTGCGTCAAGCTACCACTGAAAGCAGAAAGACCAGAGTGATACTAGCCCTCCATCACTTCCCAGCAAGACAGTATGACAGTAATCCCTCAGTGTTAGGCTTACTAAGTAGGCTAACAAATTACTGCCAACACTGGTAGTAACTTAGTTAGCTGGGCATGCTAACATTTGGAGTTTACGTTACAGCATATAAATAAAGTTTATTCCATTGTTAACACTTTTGCTCCTGTGTTTTTGGTTTTAGAAAGGCTAACCATGGTTGCTAAGCTCTTATTAGAGAATCACTGTTTGATGAAAGGATTTAGCGGACAGTCATTTAGGAGAGACCATGATGGTAGGTACAGAGCGTCAACGAAAGGCCGATTTGCAGAAATGACGGAAAACAATGGCAATTACTTTCAGGTCAGACATGAGACAGAAGATGCGTTATACTGAGCATGTCGTGTTGAAGGACAACCCCATTGGATGGGTTGGATGGTTGAACTTTAACTACAGAATGTTGCTGCTAGATACTGACCCCATGCCAAACAGCAGAGGAGTAAAATAAAATGTGGTTCAACAGTAACTATGATTTCAGACCCAAACTTTTAAGACACAGGGCCAGCTGTGTTTGTACTTGGTGAACTCCTGTGTGTTCATGAATAAGGACTGAGGACTGAGCACCAGAGGCTACCTTTATGACACTGGATTTATAGACTCTTGCAGGTACTGAACTCTGAACCTTTACGGTGATAGGCCTTCTGCTCTTGTGACGTTTGGCCTACTACTCTAACAGTGTTGAGAAAACTAACCGCAGGAAGTGCAAAGATCAGCACATAAAAGCTAAAAGGTGCTCAAGACAGACAGTTGTTTGTGGTTTTGTCTTGGCAGGCTGTATTGTAATTTCAAGCGTAATTCATAATCACGGAGACACATTTGAAAATAATCCTGTGTGTGTATGTATATGACAATCTGCCTGTTCATATTAACCCACGTATTGATTTTGCATCAGGTGAGCTCAAGTAAAAATCGAAGTCGTGATGTGTGACGTGAAGTTGTTAGTCAGACAATGTTGTTGTTGTTCATGAAAAAATACCTGCAAAGCTAATTCCATTTGCATCAACCTCTGCTCTACTTTCCGTTTACTGCTAATCAGCATACGCGTTTGCATGCTCACACACTAAAGTGTGAACCTGTTAGCATTATACCTGCTTAGTTTGTTGTCAGTGTTAGCATGTTAGAATGCTGACATTACACCCTAAAACATACCTGCCTGTCATTCTGTCTATGCTCTCTTTCTGATTCAGATTATCTTGACACTAGACTGACTCAACACCGCAACGATATTTGTGAAAGCTGAAAATAATTTTCATAATTTTTTTAAATGTGGAAGTCCTATAATTTCCTCATCACTTTCTGCCGTCATTACCCAAGAAGTGGCCTAAAAACCACGGCGGTGGTGGATGTCAATTTGGTGGTAGGTTGTGCAATTTCTTGCAAATGAGGTAATATGTGTGGGATTATGAATTAATTTCCGTAAATGACGTGTAAAATCATGCCTGCCTTTTGCCTGAAATCACTTCCAAAGAAAGTCAGATCCAGTAAGTTACATAAAATAGGTAAGCATTAGGCCTGCAGGATAGTTATGGATTCATTTACAACAATAACATGGGTCTGTCTTAATATGTTTAAAACTGTGGCTCACAGAAGTGATTGTTTTATCTTCACGAGTGATATTTAAAATCTACTGTTTTCTTTTTTTGACAAACCAACTCTGCTCGATCTTGGCTGAGAGAATATATAATTTAATATAATAATAATATTGAATTAATAATATAATTTCTAAGAGAATATACTGTGCAGTTTTACTCTCTCCTTGCCATACCACAGAGCTAAAAGCCCTTTCCACAGTAAGAAATCCTGCATGCCTGTGTGGTTGCAGTCCAATTTTTGGATTGCGTGTCCACGGCTCTTGCAACAGAAGCCAGTTTGGTGATTAAAAATTCCACATGGTGCTACACCTCTGTGGTGTCTGCCTCGTTGTCTTTGCCAATAATTTGGGGAGCGGTTAGTTACCTGGAGCAAGTTTCCTGAAGCATTATTGTAATTGTATTTATGGGCATGCCAAGCCCTGGATTACTTCCTTTGCCGAACTGCAATGCTGAAACCCAATGTTGATTAAGAGTAGATCTTACTATTGAGACCTGTGCGACCGGCTGTTTCACTTGTTTCAGGTTTTGAATCAGCAGTGGGAATCCGCTTTCTCTTGAGCTCAACGAGCTGCAACTTCCAGAGAAATATATAATCAGACTGTGAAACCAACAACAAGTTCTCACTCTGAAGGCAATGAAACTGAGGACACATACTCACACACACACACACACACACTCACTCACATACACACACACACACACACACACTCACAAGTGAGATAAGAAGTGCACAAGATGGGACTGAGTACAGAGATAAGCAGTTTTTGTCTGTTGTATGTGTGTGTGTGTGTGTGTGTGTGTGTGTGTGTGTGTGTGTGTGTGTGTTCTTGCAAGACTGAAACGTCATCAGACCTAACCAGCCAATAGGACTGAAGCCAAGACGGATGTAGAACAACAAAGGTGATGCAAGGGCTCTGGGAGTGTGGGCGCGACAACAACAGTGATGTAACAGCAGGCAGTTTCTCTCATGGAGGAATTTCCTGGCAAATGGGTCAAGGTAGAGTGAAACATAGAGACTGAGAGAGTGAGAGTGAGAGAGAGGTCATTTAAAATAGCACTTTCGTGTTTCTTTGCAGATCTTGTTTCAGGGTTTCGCCACCACCGCGTTCACACAAGCAGAAGTGGTGGCATGCGAAGGCACCATGTGCCTCACATGTATCATAGGAGAGACTGTGCTTCGTCGCTTGTGCTGCCATGCTGATAGTAACGCCGTATAAGTTGCACTTTTCGTGCAATTTCTTCGAGTGGGAAGAATGAAAAAGCTGCAAATCATAACACACACCAGAGATGACAGTGCAGTGGCTTCAGGTGTTCATTCATGCCCGCCTGTGTGATCACTGAACACTGATCACTGAAGGAGCAGAGGTCGTCCTGCGTACTGCAGACGACTGCAGAGTCACAGACGCCGGGTGACTGTGATCCTGACAAAAGACAGTTTAGCAGATTTGAAGCAAGTTTTACAAATTTCACAGCAAATGTTAACTCGACATTTAGAACCACTCAGCGGTGTTAGTGTTTTAGATTCACACCCATTACACTACGCCTACAAGCGTCTTTTGTATTCCAGCTGCACGTGACAGAGATATAAATCGGTATTTTTTTAGATCAGGGCCGCGCCAGAGCAGAGTTAAATTTAGCACCGGGAGATCAAACAATAAACACAGTAATTATTAAACCAGTTTAACTGCATGTTGTAGAGGGATTCCCTCTGCCCTGTTTCTGTTTGCTTGGAGGGGCGGGAGTTAACTGAGCATGGGATTCCCACTCTCTCTCGTGTGTGGGATGACAAAGACTATATTAAGGAGCGAGGCTCAATCTCCACTCAAAGTATCACAGTCTGCACTATGGAGAGACATCAAGCAGGACAGGAGGAGGCACTGGTGGAGGTCATGGTGGAGGCAGACAGTTTGAACATCAGTCAGCGAGGCAGAGGTTCACCTGCTGAACGCTGCGGACACATCAAGCGTGTAGTCGCTTTGGCATCAGTGATAGGAATCGTCATGATGGCTCTGGTTGCGGGTTTCATCCTGTATTTTTTCATGTTCACACCATCATGCAACCAGGTAAGAAACACCTCACAAGCTTGATAGAGCATTCTCTATGCATACATGCTGGTCTGTAATCAATCTGTCTGTTTACAGGATGGTCCACGGGTCAACATCTACAATCTGACAGGTGAGCGTCACTTATATTTCAACTGCTTCCAGCAGCGTCCCTAATCAGATTTTAATTTCTCAGTGTGCTGATGGAGAATATTTCCTTTTCCTCCACAGAGAGTGGTGAAAAGGGAAGATACGACATCTTCACTGTGGACAAAGCTGCAACCTACTTGATCTACGGAAGGGTGAAGCTCTCAAACGTCTCAAACGGCAAAGAGGTCACTCTCATGCATATGTGGAATGAAATTAACATGCCCATACAGAAGAAGATCGCCAACGAGATGGAGATCTTCTTCTTCGCCGAGGTGAAACTGGTCAACAGCAGCAAAATAAGCATTTACTTCGAGTGTGACTACGACAGCGGCATGTTCCTCGTCTATGAACCCTGACCAGGCTGAAATCTGACTTTCTGTATGAAAGCTGCACAAACTGCTGTTGGGGCTTCGTATTCACTCGTGGCATGCGGCTGTTTTAAGCTGTCAAAACCTCTTGCTCTTGATGTTACGCATTTTCTCTCCGTCCACAAAAGTGAAGCGGCTGACTTTGCTCTGGAAGGACCAGGCGAAGTCGCCCTGAAGTCTTAAGTCTTATGAGGAGGGATGCAACTTCCTTTGGTGGTGAGCAGCAAGCTAGAGCTGCTCTGTTTGTCGTTCTTGTGAGTTTATTCAACTTACTGTGGACGAGAATCTCAGCTCAAGACGAAATGTTCATGACTGCTACATGAAATTTAAAGCAGAAAGTCCCATAAGGTGGATAACTCATGACTAACTCATAGTGGGGTTTTCTTTCTTGTCATGCATCAGTCTGGAAGAAATACCAAACAAGCCGTTTTATTCACAGTTTCATAAGGTACAGTTTCCTGTGTACTTACTCATTTTCATCTCTCTGATTGACTGCTCTCACCTGCGAGGACGAGACCAACCAGATGGGGACCGCATGGTGACCAGCTCACAGTTTATTATATTAAAGGCTGTAAAATTCACAGAGGCAGAAAGCTCTCACACTGTAAAAAAATTCCTGTAAAAAGTCAAATGAAAACGGCTCGTGAAGACCTCTGTCCACTTTGATTCCTGTTAATGATGAAATTCTTGAGTGTGAATGAAAGCTTGCTTTGTATTTAAGTTACCTGTGTGAGTCAACCAGCAGCTGGATGGGGGCAGACTGTGGCCATGTTGGTATACGTCCAGTACTGTATTTCATATCAGAAGGTGTGTGTTCATTTTTTGTGTGCCATATGCTGTAAATAAAACTTAATCACTGTCTCTTACAATTCTGACTTGTGTGTTACTGAGTGTATATTTGGGGGTTTTAAGGACAGACTTTTCAAGTCAATACCCACAACTGAGTCACAGCAGCAGGGAAGTTAGACTAAATGTCAATTTATCATACAACCATTTTCACTCTGTGATCTACAATGAGTGATGAAGCTTGTGTCTTACCTGATGTGCTGTTTAATTTGGGCATTTAAGTGTTTCATATCAGAGGAGGCAGCCGCCTTCTGTCTTTATATCATTCCACCTTGGATGAATTTTGCTCCCTAAATGTTCATGAGCATGATTTCATTCATGTATAATCAAGTGAAGATAAGAATTGCTGTGTTTTTGTGTCTTTCTACTGTAGCCCAGAATGGACAAATCTGCTACCTCACAGCTATATGTCAATAAATCCTGGACTTTTAAAATAAAAGGGCTACAATTATTGTGCAATTTAATGAGGTGGACAAAATAATAGAAACACCAGTCATTTTTTATGACCACTTTCACCATTTAAGCTTAGAGCCCCTTACTGCTCCAATAGTGATATTACACAAAATTTCAAGTCATAAAAATGCCCTCAATATACAGATATGTAACCAAAATGTTGCAATAAATACCTTAAATATGAATATAAATGGCCAAAATTTAGATTTCATGAAAAGATATACAGACATTTATGGAGATAAATATACAGTAACTTGAACTTGGCCTGGGGTAAGGCTTCATGCTGTGGTCCCATTGTGTTTTCCAGCTAATAGATATAATCATCTGCAAGCATCTATTTGTAAATTCAGGCGAAAGTTATACATGTTGTCTGAATGGTTCAAGAACAGCTTTCAGTTTACTTTGGGTCTGCCTCAGAGAGGCATTTTAGGCTCATTTTGTCTGGAGTGGTAAAGTCAAGGGAACTTTAGATACACTTAGCAACTACTATAACACAAAATGCTGTCCAAGCAAAGTGAAAACTGGGGTTACCACAAATTTGGGACCCATGCTTATATATTTTATGTATACATTTTGTTCCTTACAGCTTTATTGACCTCCTTTTGGAATATCACTATCAAACATGGAAACATTGATGGCAGGCAGGTTTACACACCATATTTCATGTTCATTTTAAAACATGTTAAGTCTCACAGTGTAGCTGGAACCAGTGATTTAGCTGCACTAGACTGGAAACTCCACTGTATAACATCAAAATACGTAGAATGATAATGTTAAACAGGCTTTATTATTTACCTATCAATGTGCATCCAGCTTTGTTGTCTGCAGCAGGTGCACACACCCGACAACTTCTATGCCCTGGAGTTCAGAAATGGAGGACTGTAGTATTCAGTGGAAAAGTAATGTGTTTATGGCCAGTTTATCATCAAAGCGTTAGAATGGTTATATAAATATCTGTTGTGATTGTGTTTAATTTTAATTTTAATTTTAATTTCGCATGATAATGACATTCAGAACAAAAATACATGTTCAGTCTTCTATATTATTTTGGCAACGTGTCTATAAAGAAAGCCAGAGAGTCTTTTAAAAAGTCCCATAGACTGCATAAATACTGAATATTCAGTTCTGGAACTGCAACAGTAAATCAGTTGAAAAGCTAACCTGCCTTCAGATACCAAACATTTACCTGTTTCAGTATGACACCATTGTCATACACCCACACCCTTGGTAAACGTCTTCCAGACTGCTTTTGTGTGCTTGTAAATCTCTCGTTCAAAGAGGAAGTGAAAGTTTACATGCAAGCAATCTGTCAGGCCGTATGTCATCATCATGATGCAACGTCTGAAGGAACACCCGTGAGTCTCCTGGCCCAAGCATCCACCCTTACACGTCAGATTAGCGTTGCTTCATCCAGCCAAAACCAAGACACCATATCACAATATTAATATTACTCCCAAGGAACTTCTAATCAGTGCAATCAGTGCTATCAGTCCCTGAGGCTTTAAATCAGAGAAATGACTAATACAACCCTGATTGTGTAAAACAAATTAATCAGAATGTGATAACATGCTGATCCTTTTTGACATATACTCAACTGAAAGTGGTACAGGACAATGTATTTACGATATTTTTGACCCTTCAGTGATTTTTCTAAATATCTGCTGTTTGTGAGTTTGATGCAGCAACACGTTTCAAACAGGTTGGGACAGGAGCAACATTCCACAGGTAAACAGGTTCATTGGTAACAGGCGATGGTATCATGATTGGGTATGAAAGTCGTTCATAGTCGTTCATAAGCGAGGATGGAGCGAGGTTCACCACTTTGTGAACACATGATTGTGTAAAGGAGATTTCTACATGGGCTCAGGAACACTCCATACAACAGCTGTCAGAAAACACAGTTTGTTTGCAAATGGTTGCATTCATTTTATTTATGTTTCACACAGCGTCCCAACTTTTTTGGAAGTGAGGTTGTACAATAAGAAAAAGGTTACACCATCAAGTACTTCACATCGGTGTTATGAGGTAGTTTGTCAGACTATTGCAGCCACACCTGACTGGTTAGGAGTGACTAAACAGGTGATTATTTTATTGATCTTATTTCATGGAAGTAAATTAACAAAGCCACATAAGGGACATAAGACATTAAGTAAAACTGGCAAATACCAAACCAAAAAGCATAAAAAACATTGTTTTAATAATCTGGAAAATACATGTTTTTGATGTTTTTGTATATTCGTCTAACAGAAAACATTAACCAAAAATAGTTTCATAAATAGGTTTCGAAACACAAAAATGATTTACTTGTTTTAACATTGTAAGAGAGTGACTCAAACAAGTTCCAGAAATCATTTTTTTTCACAGCAGCAGGTTCACATTGTGTGTGCGCTGATACGATCAATGAAACTAAAAACACCAGTCACTGATAAAGACTGGTGCATTTACCATCCTGTACATGTACTCTATAAATCAGTCTGAACTCATCTGAAAATAGTCTGATGAGTCTGATGTGACAGTAAGAACAAGCATTGGGACCATGACAGAACAATAGGAAATGGAAAATATCATGGAAACAAAAGAATAACAATTAATACCTTTTTTTAAAAATTATAGCTGTGCAACAGCCAATACTCATAATCAGAGCTATCAGAAGCTAAAGGCTAACCCCATTGGGAACGAAGGTCATTAATTGCTCATTTTACAACACAGGGTTGCACAATGAAATGCAGCTTGTTGCCCATTCATGCTGAACACACATAGAACATACATACAGATATTTTAATCTTGAATAGAATAGAATAAAACAAAAGAACAATCTCACAGTTGATTGATGATTAGCTTCCGTTAGCTTGTGATAGAGTCTCTGCTGAACCCTCTTGTCTGGCCTCACTCAGTCTGTGGATACCAATCATATCAGCTGCATTAGAATAACTTAAATCCTTCTGGAAAACACTGGCACGTTATACATTGACACCCCCATTTGGACAGAAAAAAACATTAATGATGGATCACTTCCATGCAATCCCGTTTATGTGATAAAGATACATGAAAACACACAATGTTAGCATCAGGCAAGCTTGCTGGTGGACAAGGACTGGGCTTGAAACTGAGAAGAAAAAAGGCACCCACCCCACCATTCACCCACACACACTGTGATAACGCACATGCTCAGCCATGGAGCAGTGCAAATGGAGTACAGACAGTCATAATTTGAGGTAAGGCTAATGAGCACCTGAAGAAGCACCTGGGGGGACAGGTAATGAGGTCAGGGCAGGAAACCCAGCTGCAGCAACTAGTAGTTTGGTATGATAGAGTAAGACTGAACAAAGGAAGCAGACACACATAAAGGAAGTTCATTGTAGAATTCATGTTCCTGTTTGTGTGCAAAAAAATCCACTCCTTTAAACAAACTGATCACAGATAAAAAATGCTGATAATAATTCTGTTTTACTGGCATGAGTTGGTATAAACTAGGAGCCGCAGTAAAACAGTTATCACCATTAAGAACAATTATTGCGTAGGTGGAGAAACCTTGCAGATGAAGATAAGACAGCCTTTAAAGCCTTTGAACATACATTATATTTTGTATTCAGTGTGAAAAAACAATGATTGCACAGGGGCTTCCAACATGAGGGGAAGGGGGGAAGCGAAACTATTGAGCCGGGGCCCAAACATGGGGAGGCCCCTCAAGAAGCTCGGAAGCGAGATTAGAAACAAGTTAAAAACAACAGTGACACATTGCCGCCTTCTTATATTGACATAGTGGCTTATTTAGGCATCAAGAATAAGATTTTTTTTACTTTATCAATCACAGCACACGTTACAGGAGGGAGACTGCACACACGCCACGCTTAGTGAAATTATTTCTCCGCATTTGACCCATCCTGGAAAGTCCTTCTTCTGTGGCAGACCAGGAGCGGTGGGCTGCCAGCCGACAGCGGCGCCCGGGGACCCAGTTCCTTTTGTCACCATTGGTCAGGTGGTGATCTTCTTGCATGTTTTTAGTGGGGGTATTTTAATGGAGGATACCCCAGGTGAACACGGGGAGAACATGCAAACTCCACACAGAAAGGCCCTTTTTCCTCGAGCAGCAGGAACTGAAGTGGAGGACACGCCACCAGCGCCCACAGCAGGAATCGAACCCAGGACCTTCTAGCTGTGTGGCGACAGTGTTACCACTGTGACGTTGCTGTTTGTGTCCACCTGATGAATGTACGTTCAATATTCACAATCCTTTTACCTCTAAATGCTAAATGCTGTGCTACACTCATTAGCTGGTCGCTAACCGCTGTGTGCTGCACAGCTGGTGCATGAAGGTCAAATTCACCCAAATGATGCAAGGCCCAAATTCACTTTGCTTTCTGTCTAAACATCATTTGACCTTTTGTTAATTTGAAACATTGATTAGCGCAGCTTTAGGACAATAAACCCAACATGCTAGCACAGGTTTGGTAGGGTTAAGTACTGGTGTGTGGACAGGGTATGGCCTAGTTAGATGTCATAAATAAGCAGCATTGCCCACAGTTTCACAAACAGTCACAGAAAGTTACTCAGTGATGTAGGTCTGTCTCACATCTCATGTTACTGAGGATGTGAGAGTAGGTGAATTCAAAAGGTGGCAAATAAAAGTTATTTCAAGCAATCATTTGCAGCAGATTACACAGAAAAGCCATTTGCAAGACTGAAATCGAGAGTGAACACAGAATGATGAATGGTTTCATATTGGCACAGTATGCAAATTAAGCCTAGGTAGCATGATAATGGTTGACATCTTGGCAGCATTGAGTGTCAGAAGCAGACGCAGACAGTGGATCAGCACTCTGCACAACACCATCGCATCCGAACAAGTACAGCAAACTTCACATGCATGCCGTCAGTACACTTATACACTTATGTTTCAGATGTTGGACACTAAAGCAGTTTCTTTTTTTTAATAATATCAGTTAATTAATTTAAAAAAATCACTATGCATGCATGTGTGAAAACCGAGATATTAAGAGAGGAAGTGAATGCATAAAACCTGTATATCCAGATTTCTGTGTTATTGATGAGATGCGTATTCTGTTACTGTTGAAATAAAAATACATTCAGATGCATGTGAACCCAAATTGCAACCACTTTCCAGGTGCTGGATCTGCTCACAAGCAGCTATACTGTTGTGATCTGCAGGATCTGGGTACATTTCAGCTCATACTGAGACGCTGCTATTAATGGTGGTTATTATGGTTACTCCAAAAGTGTCTTTGCTTCTTGTTTCATGTCGAGATAAAAAGTAAAAAAAAGGCATCAGCATTCATTGTGCCTCAATGAGGTTGTTTTATTGAACACAATGAGGTCAAAGTCTAGTTATATGGCCTGTACATTCGGAGGCGGAAATAATCAAACTGCTTCTCTCTGCATCTCAAAGGTCAGTGGTTACTTTCATCATTATCTGAGTAACACCAAGACAAACTGGGTCAAGACGAGTCCACAAAACCCAAAGCAGGAAAGACAGCATTATTTAAGCACATGGAAATAAGGATTCATGTAGGAAAAACCAGCATATGTATGGTACTAATAATGCACAGAACAGTGATGCAACCAATCAGAATGCTGTGTAAAGTATGCTCAGTAATGCTTTGTTCAGTCATCCACCTGCCCACACCCTAAACCTTTGCAGCCATCTGGCCTTCATCAGTGTGTACAAATGCAGGTACACTAGAGACTGGTGACTCCATCCACCTGTTCGCTTACCAGGCAGCCTGAAGTCGAGGTTGTATCCCTGTATTTGTACACGCTGATGAAGGCCAGATGAAGGCTGAAATCGTCTTGAGTACCGACAGGCGGATGACTGAAAAACCAATTAAACAACGCACAACGCCTGCTTGGTCAATGCCCTCCTGAGGACGTAAATCAGGAATGTTTGCACCTGTTCATTTCTGAAGAGGCCAATCAGGAAACTCCCACACTTGACTGACCAGTGGTGTAACTTCATCCCTCACTGCCCTCGTGGGTTGCCAGGTTTGCACACATTACTCTAGAAATCACCGAATCATGTCTCAGAGAAAAAACGTAACTTCTCGATTTCAAGAAAAATGCAAATATTTTAGTAAATACAAATAAAGTCCTTTCAAGTCATCCATCTCAATTCTAAGTCTCGTGTCACGAACAGGCCCAAAGTCGAGTCTTTAATCACTGTCAGTCCCCCACCTCTGCCCTATACTGTACTTTACCAGAAGCCTGACTCAGCACGTGGTTCAGACTCATAATGAATGTTTAATTTTCAGTAGATCACAGGGATGAGTATTAACACATTGCAAGTACTTTCTTAAAGTACTTCTCATGTTACTGTTTTTAAACTGTACTTGTCCTTTTTTTAGAGTAATCTACTTTAGGTTTCTTAGATTAGGTTTCTCAAATGATTTTACTTGACTCCTTTTTTAATAGCATTTTTACTTGAGTATGTATTTTCTGTACTTTATCCATCACTGGTAGATCATATCTCCTGTCCTGCAGGGAAATCCTCTTCCTTCTGCTGAAGGGGTTTTTCAGCTTCTGCGTCATTTAGTTTTTTTGTTTTAAGTCTTGATCTATTCATAATGTACTTCGGTCAAAAGTGTAGTGCATTAGAGGACAGGAGGTGTCAGAAGACAATCATTAATAATCAAACCACATCTCTTCCCACCTCTGTTAGCTGACATTTATGATCAAGTTAAAAATACGCTCATGTTCAATGTTTGCAGGTGAGGGCATGACAACAGACTCCAACCTGTGGTCTAACCAGATTGTATATTTGGAAAAACGCCTCCTAAGAAGAAAACATCAGATAATTCAGAATTAAACCATTTCCAGTCACCAAGCATGAATACCAGCCTAATGCATACAATATTTTTCCATCAGACACACAAACAAATGCACTAAAAACCCAGTGTACACTATCTGCACAGCACCAAACAGCAGACAGACACAGTTAGAGACTAGCTGGTGAACACAGTGGAGCATTCAGGAGCTAAAGAGCTGCAAAAAGTAAAGATACTTCTCTCAGGAGTTGGTAGAGACCAAAAACGGAGTAATTATTGGACAACTCTGCAATTGGTTATTGCAGGTTTAAAGCTGTCGTGAACTATACTGCAGTCAGAATGAACACAGATCTCCTGCCAATGTGCCTACGGGTGTAATGTATAAACAAAACATATACGATATAATATATTGGAAATTCTTCTATGTGAAGCTCTTTGATTATCCTTTAGGGTCATGTCCTAAAGTGCCACCAGCAACAACAATCATGCTAGCTTAGTTTTTTAGCTTCATGATTTTCTTTCCAAACCATGAGATTTTCATGTAAAATGCTTCAATTTGCATGAACTTAAATGATGGATTTGTAAAAAGAGGCCGTCCCGTTTGGCTTTGCCTGACTGCCCTGCCCTCTCTCCTTGAGGTCAGGTGGCTGCATGGTGTGTTTTAACACCACAAAATGTCTCAGGTTGGGGTGGATGGGTGTGCAGTGCCGGTGACTTAAACCCCAGACAGTGTGGTTCAAGCCAAACCACAACCCTGACTTCTTCCTGCTTAAACATTGCTTCTTTTGTTTTGCAGTAGAGGTAGCTGGATGTTCCATCTTGGTGGAACATCCAGCCATGTGCTGGCACAGAGCAGTGACATACATATACAGTTGTTTTTTTGTCTTAGGTATGAGAAAGTTTTATCTGATAAATGTCAAGACTTTCTTTTCCTGAGAATCAAAACAAAGAGACAACCTGAGAGCTAAGGAAGACAGCTAGACTAGACGAGAGATGTGACAAAAACCACAAATCGGTTTATAGTTTGGTATGAAATACCTTTTTTTTTTCTTTTTTCTTTTTTTTTTTTGCTCTTTAGTCAATTTTTTAGAATACTACACACTAAAAAGCCAGAGGTGAATTGACTGCAATGAAAATCCACTAAATACCCGTGAGACAAATTCAAAGAAGGTGTTTTTTTTTTTTTTCTGTTGTGTCTGCTAACTTCACATCCATCGACTTACCACTTCATAAACCCGGATCATGACCAGGTGGAGGACATGACGTTACATGTGAATATCAGCGGATGGAAACTTTGTGTACTAAAAATAAACTTGACAGTCCTTACACCCTAATGGTTAATGGAACATTTGAGATCATAATTTAAGACCCAGAGTTCGATTCGGATTAAGCCACAGACATTTAAAATTTTCTGCTTTCACTTATGATCAGCTGCTTGTGAAAAGGATCAATCAAGCACAACCGAGAGATGAGAACATATAAGTAGGAGTCAAGAGTTGATTTTCCCTTCTTGTGGTGTGTTGCTGTACGTCACACAACCATTTATTTTTCCATGTAAGTCCATCAGGTCGCCCGTCTGATCGACTTTACATATCCCCCCCTGCAAGTCTGTGTGTGTGCGTGTTGTTCATGTAGAGCTCGCCTACGAACTCTCCGCCATCATCCATTTCCTGTCCTTGCGACCTACCGCAGGTGGTGAAGTTGGAACACAGAGCCAATATCGCCGGTCTGGTTTCCGCTGTGGCATAGATACATCCCCCTCATGACAGCAGAGCTCACACCACGCAAGGCAGCTGACTTCCGGTGTAACTGCCTGATGCAGGTAAACAAACTGTCCATTCATGCACGCGGTTCAACCACATACGCAACTCAGGCAGCTGAACAGGTATTCACAGGTCCATGTTACCTTACCACAATGAGATATCCTTCCTTCTGTTCAATCAAACATCTGGAATCTTGGATTAAGTGTCACCTGGCGGGTATTGTGAAACGCCAAACAGCTCACAACGATCTTCGCGCTGTCTTAATAGCTCCCAGCAATATTAATTGAGCAACTTCTCAGTCCAACAGAGATGTTTATCACGTTAACTGTCAGTGAGTGCATCTTTTATTTGATTCTTGCCTTTAGTTTGCTTCTTGATCCCACACCTACACGATAACGTCTTCCCTTGTCTATTCACACACATACTGCTCCTCCCATCATCCTCTACCTGTTTGCAGGAATTCACACTTTCTTTGCACCTCTGAGTGACTGTTTTGACAAAAAAACAACAACAAACAAACAAACAAACAAACAAACAAACAAACAAACAAACAAACAAAAAACACTATAACTTTAATGGAAAAACAAAAATGTGAAGAAATACAGTGAAAGGGTTTGCTGCTGGTCTCTTTCCATACACATACTAAACTAAGTGTAAATACTGTACTGTCAGTGTGGCTGTACTTACATTCATCTTGCTATTATTTCACATGTATTTGCTTTAAGGAACTCAAAAGGCTTTTCAGTTTCCTGTTGGAGTTTTTATGTCAGGTTGCATTTTGTCAGGTGCACACAAATGCCTCCATCCTGCAGCACTTGACCTCTGGGTCACAAATAAAGGCCCCACCAAGGTGAAAAGTTCAGCGGCTTTTCTTGTCTTATCTTAACTTGACAGCCTTTTAGTTGCTCGCAACTGAGCTGGTCTGGCTTCGGGACCCACCATCACCCCTTAATGACAAGCTGGGACCCAAATCAAGGAAAAAGACGGCACTCCACTGCATAAAAAATCCCCGTCAAAATAAAAGCACTTTTTTTTGGTCAGGTAAAAGCCCAACCCACTGAAAACAGGCCACACTAGTTCAGAATCACTGCTCTAGACCAGTGGTTCTCAACTGGTCTGGTTTCGGGACCCACCATCACCCCTTAATGACCAGGGGCGGGGCTTGCGGACAGGTAAGCCAGGCAGTTGCTTGGAGCCCCCGGCCACTAGGGGGGCCTAACCCTGGCCACTTACTTACAACAATGATTACTGATAGACCTTAGCTTTCAGGGACCCCTGTTGGTCCCTGGACCTCACTTTGAGAACCACTAATCTATTTTTTCAGTATTTATCTCAAATGTCCCGGAAATTGTGCATTTATGTGTGCATTTTTGCAGCGTGCACGGGTGGGGTGGCACTTTGTCACAAGGTGGTTAATTATAGCCTATGAATCACTGTTATCAACATTTTTTGCTGGTTTTCTTTAAGCCTGCACGACCGTTTCATTCACAAAATTATGTCAGTTAGCCAAAGCCCATATGAGATATGTTGTTAAAAAGCTGATTTACCAAAAATGTGCGCTAACTTTACTAAATTGCTTAAATACAGCTGTCATAAAGCACATTAACATCATGCTAACCAACTTAACAAACAGTATTTTATTATCACGTGGTTAGAATGACCACACTCACACATCTGTGACGGCCAAAAAAACTGATGCTACACCCTGGAAACTACTGAACTACACAAACAAATGCCGCTGTATGTAATATTTAAAATATTTTTGGCACAATTCCTCCAATAATACAACAGTATTTTGAGGATGACTATTGGAAATTTGAGATGATATTTGCTTGTGACAGTATCCATGTGGCAGATCGCACCGTGTGCCCTGGAGACACAGTGAATGCATTTCTTTTCCCTCAGAAACTCACATTTGGTTTCACACAGGTTTCCGAGGTGTTTTGAATCCAGCATTGTTCATACCTGTGTTTGCTCTCTAATCTTCTTCTCCTCTGCATTTGTTGGTGCTTATCGCGTATCTGGACACGTTGCTGTCACCAGTAGATCAGCGAAATAGTGTGAAACCGCCGGCAGGAAAGAGTAATGATGGGGGAATTCCCACAGGTTCTGTTGTACAGGGTCTTCTTTATACGGCTTCCCATCTCTGTCTATACAAAAACAAAAAAAAAAAAACGTGTAGCTCAGCTTCATTAAAATATAAAAGATTCAGTCTATGAAAACTTTTTGATGATAGTCAAAAAAAAAAGTCCTTTTGTTTGTCAAACTGAAGATTAAAGAGGAGGGACTTTACAGCAACTTTCTGCTCTGTCATGCTTTGGGCCTGCTTGTTTTGCATCACAAGTCAACGTACATTTCAATTTAAAATCAGCATTTTGTGATTTAGTTGATTCACTGTCAAAGATACAATCAGCAGCAGCAGCAGCAGCAGCAGCAGCATGTGACGTTTGGGAAGGGAGAGCTGCTTCCTGTCAGGGTTATATGGGTCAGAGAAACTGTCTTCAAAACAGTTTGCAGATCATGCAGGTCACAACTGGTGGCATCGCTGATGAAGGTAACCCTCATATGAGCACACTGGTGGAGCAAAAATCTGCTCGTACTGTACATTTCCGGTGAATTTTACTGCACCTTTAAGTAAACTTTAACAGCTTGGGAGCAGAAAAACTTCAGACCCTTGAACCATGAGCCTTGACACACCACATCAGCACATCAGGATATGAGGCTGTCATGCTTAAAGCCCCCTAAAGCTTGGTTTTAAATGCCAAGTATTTCTCTATGATAAATATTCTTGTTTAAATATGGACCAATCAAAGTACAAAAACATTGTTAACTAGTGTTTATGAAGACTTGACAGTCCTGGCAAGACAAGCAGACAATCCTACAACTTTTTGAATCAAGTATTGATAAACTCAAACAGACAAATCTCATTTAAAAATGACAGAAACTACAAAATCATGTTTTCATGTGGAACCCTGTTCGCTGATTGAGAAAACATGCTTTCCGGACCTTTCTCTGCCCAGCATGAACAATTCCAGGACCCTGATACTGAGCAGCTAAATGGAATTCAGCCATCGTTCATTTCATTAATTGCTTTTCCTACTGTCCCATGTCAAAACGTCTCGTGTAAAAAGGCCGGTGAGGATTCAAATACTGACAAATCAAGATCAAAAAACTCAATTTATTTACCTAAAAGGGGCTACAGCTGATATTTTGACAAGAACAACGTACGTAGCCTGAATCTGCAGCTCCGCTTGGCTATACAGAGCTTTATAGTGAGTTATGAAGTGCCATTTATGAAGGAAACGGGCAACTGTTTGCAGAAAAGAAAACCTTTAAAACCCACTGACACAGTTAGCAACTAGCTGGTGAACTTAATCGAGCATTTAGCAGCTGAAAAAGACAGACGTGTCCATCAGGAGTTGGTGGAGACCAAAAACAGAGCTCCAAAAACAGAGACTATTGGACTAACTTGCCAGGCAGACAAATACACGACTTTGTATCTGCTGCATGTGTAAATAAGCCACTTTTTTCTAACGACTTCGTCATATCACCTTAAAATATATCAGTGGTGTATTCACAGCTTGTTTCAAATGTCCCCTTGTGGCCAAAATACCACTTCATTAATGCAGCTTTAAACGTTTGAGAGCTGCTGTCTCGCAATGCTGGTAAGACCACATCTATCACAAAACCTTCTCACTTTCCAGATGCTCCATTTGCACTCAAACAGCAGCGGCTTCTTCCTGTTGTAGCTCAAGAAGCAGCACATTTTGCAGAAGGTTGACATGATAAGAAACACAGCATGTGTGGTGTTTTCTGGCTGTTCCTGGTAATTAAACCACAGTCTGTAGCATTTATTGATTTAACAAAAAGAAACATCACTTTGGAAGTTGCTATCTTGCTTTTCAGTGCGCTTGACCAAGAAGCAAAAACCGCTGAGCTGTTTGCAGAATGATTGTTTATATAATCTAATGATCTGCAGCCTACATTTCTGGTAAACTCATACTTTCCATTTCATTCACACAAGGAGAAGATGGGCACATTTCTTGGACAATACACCCACACTTTTTGGTACTGTGCTCCCAAAACGGCAAGTGTGATGGCTGTGGGGAATGGAGAGCAGCGTGGAACATGTTTCTGCTGCTGGCTGAGTCATTATGAACCTGGTTATGCATCAGAGAGGACAGTGTCAGAGGGACAGTGAAGGAGAGCGAGAGAGAGAGAGAGAGAGAGAGAGAGAGAGAGAGACCTAGATAAACATCTTGCACCTTTCTATGGAAAATCAAAGTGTGTGCATGTGGCAGAGGTGAGGTGAAACTGCACAGAGGATGCTACCGAAAGAGAGAGAGAGAGAGAGAGAGAGAGAGAGAGAGAGGGAGAGAGAGAGAAAGAGAGAGAGAGAGAGAGAGAGGGAGAGGGAGGGAAGAGACAGACAGAGAGAGAAACAGACAAGAGAGAAAGAGTCTCACACACATACACACACAAGCACACACTGATAAGATTTCTCAATATATGGACGGGGGAGTCCCCCCAGGCTTGCTCGTCCCACCTCCACACTGGGCTGGATCGGCTTTATCTTGCATCATGAGTGGGCTTCTGTCGAAGCTGTCTGTCTGCCGCCGGCCGTGTTTGTCGTCGTCTTTCCTAAACAGACTCACAGAGGTTCAAGGTGGCAGGGGGAAACCCCACCGCTGCTCTCTGCCAGTATCTGTGAGCCTCTCCAGCGGCTTTAAGCTTCATGCACATGTTAAAGGCATTAGTGAGCAATTTATAGAGGTTTAATGCATACTGTACAATTCCAGGAAGCCTTCTGCTGACTAAAAGAATAAATACTGGTGGACCCCCTTAGTGTTGTTATTGGTATGCTGTTAAAGAAAAGGTGCATTCCCCGTAGCCATTGGATGCTGCTCTGCGCCTTTTATTTGGGAGAAGGTTGCAGTCTCACTTTCACATGAGAGGTGTTGCTCAGTCGCTGAGCGTTGTCTTGATAATAAATGAAGCAGACTGTGAAGGAATCACGTCAGGGTGCGTTGCGTTGAAACAGCAGAGGTTCAGTGACCCCTGTGTGCAAGGCTGGTAACTGCACAGATGAAGGGAGGGAGAGCAGAATGCAAAGATGAAGAGCAAATGACTCTAAAATCCTACAATAATACAGCAAATGCATAGATATGAGCATCATGGCATTATGGTACTTCGTATTTTGTATGCTACACTGGTAGTTTTGTCACAATCTGCCAGCTTGAATGACTCTTAAACCTGCTCCTCACACAGGCCAATCAGCTGCTAAGTTAAAGACAGATTTCCTGTTTTCAGCAGCTCTAAGTTTAGTCTTTCTGGTTTCAAAGTTTCACACTCTATCCAGGACAAATGGACGTCTTTTACTGCACATCAAGGTAATCTGACACCGCAAAGGACTCACAATGCTCAGTCGGTAAAGATGGCAAAATTTCCACCCTTTGATCATCAAAAGAAATGTGACATTCCTGACGACGTCAGAGCTTCATTACTTTGCCTACATATACCACTGTTTGATGTTTCATATCATCCCCGCAGTGCTTCATGATACCTCTGTGGGAGGCTCAGAGCACTGGACGTTCAGACCAGAAGCAGGTTCATATTCAGATCTGCTGTCGTGTTGATTTATTATTTTTTCATCTTTACTTCAGTTCAGTCTCACCAAACCTCACTTACACTGCGTCTGTTTTTCAACAGCCAGCCAAGCATTTAGTTTCTGATTAACAGGTGTTCACCTTTCCTTCAGCGTCTCAGCTGTCACGGGTGTTGCCGTTGTGTTTTCAGGCGCTTTGTGAGTAAAATGTATTTTCTTTGTTAAAATAAACTGTGATCATCAGCGTTACATCTAACATCCGTACTGACCCACACCTTCACCTCACTCGTCACTAAATAAACAGTCCTTTGCTTCGTGAGTTATTCATCTGTCTTCTGTGTCATTGATGCGTGAGCTGACACACCTGTGATTCACCTGTTTTGGTGGTTTCACACCTCTCCTCATGGCTGCCAACAAGCATGCAGACTGACTGACACCTCTCTCGTGTTCACAACTCCAATAATAAGTCATGCTTGAACCACGTTGAGATTATTATATTCAGTAGGCTAATGTTTGTTGAAATAACAGTTATTAAATGCAGTTCCTTAAATATAATATAACATAATATAATATACAGGACTTCTCATTTTATGCAGGAACTGAACAGCCAAAGCAGAACTGAGAGCAGTCAGCATCATTTAATTCAGCCCAGATTTTAGTAACTGTTCCTAATTAACATTCGCTTATTCCAAAAGTTTGCAAACTTACTATAAACAGCTGAGTGTGCTGCATCCAGTATGAAGAGTATGAAACAGCTTCATCTCCATTACATTTTTATGTTTTTCTTCACTTTTGACTCTTCAGTCTTTGTCATGGGGATTTGCTTTTAGAGAGAAAGGCTAGAGTGGTATGAAAAATGGAATAAAACCAAAAATCTGGCTGAAAGTTTGTTCAGTGCAAACTCAGACTTCTATAGTTTAAGAGTTTTTCCTGTTTTTTAAGCTTTTTTTTTTTTTTTTAAATATCTTGAATGGACTTCATGCTGATTTGTGCCGTTCTTTTAATCACAGTGAATACTAATTATTTAAATGATCTTTTTATCCAAGTTATGATATGAAATCTGAATTATGAGATGTATTTTTTAACTTTATAACGAGCCAATCTTTGCTGGTCTATGAACAGTGATGAAGTAAGTGCTTAAACTTTGACTTTAACAGTGAAACTCTTGAACAAACCCTTTAAACAATATACCAACAAAACGTGTATATTTCTTCCATATGAACAGCAGCAACATATGAAACTATTTCATGACATCCTCTGAGGAAGAGCAGCGTCGCTGTCGCCCTCTAGTGGAGCGCGGAGGCATTACCAACAGGTCCAGGCACAATTAACCCGCAAAACATTACATGAGCAACATCAATAATGATTCAGAATGCAATGATAATTATATTGGCAGGGTGAAGAAATACAAGACATTCGGTGATTCTGAAAAAGGAACAATAACTAATAAATCATAGCAATGACAAATAAAGATATCCTTAAATATATCAACTGGCCGGTGTCTCCCAAAGAGGAAGGAAGCTCATAAAACAATCAGACATCTATCTCATTCATGTTCACATGAAACGGGGTGTTGGTTGCCACTAAAAATGCATCTGTCCTTTTTTATGATAATATGTGGTTTCGATATGAGCTTCCTTATTCACATCAAGTGAGGTGATGAAAGATTTGATCAGGCAGAAACCAGGTAATCAAAGTAACATCATGCATGTTTGTTGTCATATAACTGAGTTTATTCACATTTACCTGCTGTTATAAGTATAGATGGCCGAAGTCATTTAACTTGAGAAACCTCAGATAAAAAGCATACAATAAAAAATAGCCTAAACACACAAAAAAGAGGCAATTATCTGAAAAACTGGAGAGCACAGCACGAAATATTTGACATTATTTGTGTCATTAATTGGAGGTTCAGCCTCTGTTTGTAAATGTCACACTGCACGTGTTAAGCATGTTAAAACATATACTGATATATACTTTTTAGTCTTATTATGCGCATACAGTCTAATGGTGCATGATTGGGGACTGTGGACATGTGGGCTGCATCGTTTCTGCTGATGAAACACGTTTTACATCACGGTAACTTTGGACACGCTGACGTCCCGTAGCTTAACAGCAACAAGCGGGGAAAAAAAAAAAAAAAGCAGGAAAAACACCACAACACGTGGTCAGGTGCAGGTGTCTGTGATTTGTCCAGGCCAAGCGCGAGGCGGTGTGATTAGCATGGATGATGCTTTGGCGCCCTCTGGTGGCGAAAAGATAAACCGCACAAGGAAAGTTTGAATTGGTACAAAATCCATGCATAGTTTCTAACTAAAAACAAATGGAAATATTGAGAAGTGATAATCCTATACCAGTGCTTTCTTTATCAAATAAAAAGATTTTTAACATATGGTTTTTACAGAAGGTTTTTGACTTTCTTTTGCAGTGTTGGCAAGTGACCTCATGTAGTTTCCGGCACAGTTCTGACCACCTCAGGTTGACGTTACATCACTCTGTCTTTTTCTGTACACTACGACCAATGAAGAGCTGATTTCTATGTTAGTCTGTAGCATGTGTGCATCTATTTGGAGCAGTAAAGTACACTCATGAGACATTATCATAAAATAAATGACCTGGAGCTGAGAGTGCTGAAGATAGAGGTTTATTATCACCCTTTATTAAAAAAAAAAAAAAAACTCAGAACATGAATGAATGAATGAATGTCTGAATGTTCATTAGGACAATTTAGTTAAATCCAAAGTGTGTCCATTTTTGCGTCAGAGTTTATACAAACAAATGTGACATTGGTGGATTTGAATTTCAGAGGGTCCAAAGGTTAAAATGGTAAGACTGTCCCATAACCTGAAATTTCTCACGTAATACACAACAAGGACTTTTATTTGAAAGACACAGTTTACTTTTTCTTTTATTCAAGTTAAAAGCACTGAAATACTTTATTGTTCAAAAGTTTGGAATTGACTCCCTCAAGAGCTTGATCCAGCACAGTCACATGGGACGACTGCTCTGTATTTCTTTATGTTTTTAGGTTGTAGATGGTCCTCTTTACTAATAGACGCTACTTTGTATGAAGGGTTTGCAAAAAAAAAAAAAAAAAGCAATGTTTTGTACATGGAGGAGTAAATGCTGTACGATGGTTCAAGGAGACGGACAGTTGAAAGGACAGAAAGAGACAAAGACACCTCTGAGCAACAGTTGTAAAAGAAACTGGATGCTCTAAAGTACTCAGGGATAACTGGTCTGTCAGATAAACCTTTTTTTCTTCTTCTCGTCTTTGTTTATATCCTGCCTGTCGCCTCGCAGCGCCATTGACTGCAGTTCATTAAATATTTGACAGATGGCGCTAAAGACAAGGTGAAAACGGTACTCAGCATTTTGTCTCATTGTCTCTGTCTCAAGCTTTCCCCTTTTCACACTGGTGGATCATCTGCAGCCTGTCATACTGGGCGGTTTCCATCACACATTAGTGCGTTACACCACATGTGATGGTCGAACAGCTCATTGTAAGACCACGAGCACCGATGTGCTGCTGGAACAGCCTCCTCCCTCCCGGTTTCAGTCCTTCCACTGGATGTCAGAGTCTGGCTGCAGGGATCTGAAGAATGCTGGAACTTGGAAACACATATTCTGGATGGACTCCACTTCATGCACAGTGGCACTGATGACTTTCCACAAACCGCTGCCACACATTTGGAAGCTATCGTCTAAAATATGACAGTTTAAAGGCCCTGAAAACTCCATCAGGACTCAACACGAACACACTATTTTCTGACGAGGTTAGATGCATGTTGCTTCCTATCAGAGATTTCAGTATTTCAGCTTTTTCTCGTCTCACTGGTTTCCGGTGGGTTGGAGCTCAGTTGCTAAAAGGTGATGCCACGTACTCTGCTGTACAAATCTGAATATGAGCGACGTGTGAATCAGAATCTGATGACAGTTGGTGGCACGTTTGATCACTGTCAATCAAATCTGATGAAACTATGCCCACGCAGTCCTGGAGGAGCGGAATAAAGGGCTTTTTGAGTGTTGAACTTCCACATTTTCACTTTATATTTAGATAGTGTAGAGAAAGACTTCAGATTTGCAAAGGCTTTAACTGGAATTAGGAAGCTAACCCAGAACAAAAAACAGCCCCAGAGTACACAGAAGTATCTAGACAGGGGTGTCCACATACTTTTGCCACCACCATAGTGGCAAAACTGGAGCCTTTTTGACATTTTAATTATTTATTATGCTCTGGCAGAGGTGAGCAGCCTGTAATATTTCATGTTCAGATGCTGATTGCTTTGATTTTATCTTGCAGTTGGTGGTCTCCAAACCCTCTCTACCACAGGAAGGCTTCTCAAACCTGTTGCTTTATCTTGTTGTGCAGTGAAAAACTTCAGCAGTAAAACAATCTGCCACGAGACAGTTGTGGCAATTTGTGGCTTTCAAATGCAAGCATATTCCCTAATCCTAACCCATCAATTAAAGGTGGAGGGACGGAAAGAAAAAAAGAAGTAAGAGCAAAATGATAAACTGAAATGGCCAATAACTAATGAGTGTTACTCCTATTAAAAATCTGCACTGTTCATCCTGGTACAAAAGCCTATCAGACTCACAGAAGTATGGACTCACAACAGCAGACAGATTGATACAGCTCAAAAGGTTTAATCCAGGAAAAGGTGGGGACACGGGCAGGTGATCCAAAGAGGCAGAGGTATCAAAAACGGCAGGCAGATGAGCGGTCTAAGAGCAAAGAGAGGGTCGAAACACACACAGAAATACAGATAATAAGGAAGCTGGAACTCTCACATGAAGGCAAAGAAGATCTGGCACAGGAAGAAGGGAAGACACAGACTAAATAAACTAGGAGGGAGGTAGCACAGGTGAAGCACATCAGGGTGGGGCAGACAATCACAACGGCGGGAAGGAGAACAAAGGGAGGAAGTAAAGAGACAACACGAGAAAACGAGACTAACAAGATAAAATAGGAAACAAAAGAAAACAGAGACATGACCGATCATGGCAAAGCCCTTATATTCACATTTAGACACTCCTCAAAAACGACCACCATTGCCTTTGTGTGTAATTTGATGCAAATATGAATCCAGATGGATCCAAATAAGAGGATTGTGCAGCATCGTCTGATTCCAACGAGCTCAGCCGGGGCCACAGTGCAGCATCTGAAACAGACATAATGCCGTTTTTTGTCAGAAAGAGAGATTTTGGGCTGTTTGCCACTTTTAACCACCAGTATCGTGATGAGTAAAAAGTGATTATTGAAATGAGATGCAACCACAAGACAGTTGATTGCAGACTGATAAATAAAACTGAGGTTCAGCCCCCTCAAATTTGTGGTTCTGCTCAACGCTGGGCGTCTAGATAACGCATGAAATTTGACTTGTTTTGTGAAATGTTGCCCTTTTGTTATGAAGTGTTATACGTCAATGGTCCACTGTTGCCCAGTAACAGAATGGAGATGATTCACAAACTCCTTTCTACACGACACACCCCAAGAATCAACCTGTTGCACTGACTTACAAATTTTGAAACACATACACTTCTTTTAGGGTTTAAGGGATTATTAAGCTCACACTGTGAGGCACAGCAGGGTCTTGAGACACAAATGAAGATAAATTCAAAGTTGATCACATGAATGAAAGGAAGCTCGAGCTCTTTGACAAAAATCGACCTGTGCACAAGTAAGACCCTCCTGATTTTCATACAGGAAGGAAGCACACGTCAAACCTGCCCGTTTGGTCCCCTCAGCTGTGCCCAGCCTGCAGATCTTCTCGCACTCAGCTAACACGAATGTTTGTGGTGTGCTGAAGAAGACGCGCAATGAGGGTGTTAAGCTGCGAAAAAAAAAAGAAAAGAAAGCACAGCAAAAATGCAACTGTGCTGCATTGTGGTCTGCAAGCTGAATTGTAAGCTTTCAAAGAAAGAGAAAAGTCTTTCCCCACATTTTAGCTACGTTGGAGGGTTTAACTGCATCTTCCAAAACACAGATCTGCCTCTGTTTTACACTTCTGCTGCACCTCAGTGCCCCAGTGGAATATATGAGAGTCAAGTTCATTATCAGGAGCAAAACCACATTTGAGTCGGTGTCTTTATCTAAATACTTTCCAGTGGTCAGGTACAAAACTCATGTGGGTGTTTATTACATGGCAGGCTGCTCCAGCACTTTCAGATCACATTTACAAAAACATTTCCCCCTTCAAGCAAATGAAAATCAACTTAAATGTCTTTATTTACCTCAAAACAACCATCATGTAACACTTTTTTTTTCACTTTAATAAGCACACATTTAGACATCATAGGTGTCAGATCCACATTAGAATAAATATTTTAAAGATGCTACAACAATATCAGTGCATTAGTGTTAACTGACTCTCTCAACTTTAATAAAAGGCACGCTATTTGTTTATTGCTTTAATTCATTTCACCACCAATTTTAAAGCTGGCAAATAAAGAATGTGTAATATTTTCTCTGGGTTTTAACATTACAGACCGTTTCATATCACACTGCTCAGTGCAGTTATCATCATCACCTTCAGCATGAGTAAAGTCATGAGTAAGATTCACTCCTGTCTGAGACATTCTGAGCAGTTTACATTCTTTCATTGCAGTAAAATTAATATACACAAAGGGGGCTCTGATCACTTGGAGCTCTTCAGATCTTATAGAGACCAAAGAAGTTGGCATAATGTGCATGACTAAGATATCTGGGGTGTGACAGGCGGACGAAAACCCTGTCGTTCTGCTGCAGCTGCAGGGCGGAGCCGAGGTAGCTCTCTGTGGTCCAGGGGCGTCCCAGCCGCTCGGGGCAGAAACCCGCTCTGTGGGCCTCCATCAGGTTCATAGGTGAAGCACGTCCCTCTCTCTTCACAAACACCGTGTGGACAAACGAGGATGAAGGGGTGCAGTCCTTAAAGGTCAGCTCCACTCGTGAGTAAATGTGGTAGAGTCCGGTGTGGTTGACTTGCAGTGCGCCGTCTTCAAACCGGTACGCTACTCCTCCGGACGTGAACGCCCGAGCCGCCTGCGGCTCCCATCGCAGAATCTCTGAGAAGTTTTCTACTTCAATGCGCCCTGCAAGAGGAGAAGAGGAATCCTGTCACTTCTCTCAGACTTATGTGGAACAGGGACTCACATAACACAAGTTGCATTTTCATCGTATGTACCCATCACATGTGCTGCAGGTCTGTCCTCTTTGTCCTCTTCACTCGGTTCAGGTTCATAGGGGCCTGAAAAACCATCAGATTGGAGTCACGTCACCTTAACTGCGAGTGTTTTTTCTCAGTTGGAAACAGTTCACGTGTTGTGAGACATGTTTACACTCACCAATTTGCTTCTCAGCCGCATTAAACTCAGTCACAGGTTTCACCTTCAGTGAGACAAAAGAGAAAGAGGAATCTCAATACCACATCACACAGATGTCTGAGCCTCGGTGCCTCTCAGGAGCCTCAGAGCACAAGTCACAGAGAGGAAATCCGGTCTTATTGGGCTGATGGTCGCATGATTTTGTCCTTGGTTTGTATGCGTAAATGTCAGAGCTGAGCTGAAGTAGATGAACTCTTCACACGATAGCAAAGTAAAAAACAAATTATTAAACTTTGCAGTGCTGTTAACTTTCCAGCTTGGTTTTCCACTCTCCCACCTCACACCTCTCCATCACCCCCAGCAAAGGTGCAAGAAGTCACACCTTTTTTATTTGCAGCTTTGCCCCCATTAAAAGTGGAGCCTACAATCAGCAATATTCCACACAAAGGAATACTATTGTCATTATTATTTCTTGGCAACAAAGACTCATCATTCTCTACTCTTCACCTGCTACTAATTTTCTGAACACTGCTGTCACATTTCTGCTGTTTTCAACCTCTAACCTATTTATTCTCACACACTCCTGCAGTCATCATTAGCTTATTAATTCAGTAAAAGCTCAGTAAGTTTCCATCATATATCCATCACACCCAGCGGCTCCTTACCTCTGTCAGCGCTCTCAGCTCTTTCTGCATGTTGTAAATCTGGTAGGCTTCAAAGCCCAGGCCCGCAAACACCAGCAGGAACAGCATCAGCACGACCAGGGCCGCACTGGGCCTAACTCCCATGTAGCCCTGGCTCTTCCCACGACTCCTCGCCCTCTCCTGGGCAGGGGGGAAGGACCAGCAGGGTACAAGACAGGGCGGCTGCGTAGGGTGCTGCGGACCCCCACCTTCGTTCACGAGGAACACCTGTGGGAACGGGTAGCTCTGGTCACAGCTCATGGTGCAGGTCCTGCTGTGAGACAAAGTGTGTGCGCATCTGTTGCCTCTGCACAAAGGAGGTGTGTACTTTTTGTCTGAGCACCTCTAACTTAAAAAAACCAAGCTTCAGCTGTCAAGACAATCACCACCCACAGAACCCTCCCACACGTACCATGGACCGAAGGCAAGTGCACGTTACTTGAACTCACACAAGACAAGAAGCTATCAAGTCATCTCTCCCTCCCCCATGGTCTGCAGAGGGTTTCTAAAATACTTGTTGCATGTTTACTTCTTACTACAGAACTTGATTAATCTTCATCATCTTGTCTTTCTTTTTAGCATATCAGTTCATCTCACTGCTCTGTGCATGCATGAAGCTCGAGGGAAAGGAAGCCAGAGGTGTCAGCTGACCCCCACCTCACTAACCACTTTCATGTCATCATCAGAAAGAGACCTTTTCACATATTCCACGAAAGGAAAGATTGAGCAACCACTCAAAGTCACCTGCCCAGCGTTTTATGTGAAATCTAATCTAACTTGTCTTGTGGCCAAGGTAGCAGCCTTTGTTCTACACTGCTGGGGATTCTTTATCTTTTTCAGGAGTGTCACTGCGCTCCATCAAATCTGAGCCGTGTCCTGAATCTGAATATTTCTCATCAGTACTCACCAGTTCAAAAATGCTTTATTATTAAAACGTATTACACTTATCAGTCTATACGAGGCAGACTGTTAGTAAACAGTGATACAGCAGTTTCAGTAGCACTTAGGAGTACCTTGGTGGGAAGTTGCTGCTGCCACATGAAAAGAACGTACGTCTCTTTTCCTGTTGGCTGCTTGTGAAAAAAGCTGGTAGCGAGACACATCTTTACGGAGGTGACAATTAACCCCAAGCAATACCTCAGTGATGAGCTTACAGGAAAGCTAAACAGGCACACCGCTTTCCTCCCCACTCACGGGGTGTAGGGTTAATACCGCTGTGGTCTCTCTGACAGTTTTGGGTCTATGTCCTAGGATGCAGAGCACTTCTGCTGCCCTTTCGTTGTGGTTGTAGCAGTTTCCATAGAATCAGTTTTTAATCAGTTGTTTAATAAAGGAAAACCGTCTACAAAGATGAAGTGATACTGCTGAGTGGGTTTGGTGGTTTTTGATAAAGACATCTTTCCAACCTCATAGATGGGACTTCATTGCCAGGTTTGCTGTGGAGGGGGTTGCATCAGTGCGGTCTCACACACTAAAACTTAAGCAACCAACTTCTTTGAGAAGCTACATCAGCCTTGTATATTGTGTAAACGTCAAAAGATTTTTTCTGTGTGCACTTCGATGGCCGCAAAAGAAGCTCCCAAAAGCCCCAGCTCTGTCCACTGCTGCAAAGGTTTCATTTCTCCAGGCCCCTGCAGAGACAAAGGGAAACCCACCTTGCAGCGTGCATTCACAGCTCTCACTAAAAGGGTAACTACGTCAAGCTTAACCATAAACTGCAAAGGGTGTCTGCACTCTACAAGACGATGAGTCTGTTTCCCAGAAGTGTCATGCTGAAAGCGCTCCATGCAGCGAGAGCAGCGGCAGCACAGAATGGGTTAGGTGGGAGGGTACGGTTTTGGGGTCTAACCAGGTCGTGTTCAGCATTGCTGCTCCAGTTAATACAACCAGAAAGGAGATGAGAATGAATCACTGAATCAGCAAGTTTCTCTCTCAAATACTGTCACCCAGTCTCCCTTCATTCTGTTGCACAATGGAAGAGGTTGTGGTCGTGATGACTGATTACACAAATGGAGTAGTGCTTGAAAATTACAATGAATTTCTGAACCTGCGACGAACGACATTACTCATGTCTTTCATGCAAACAAACCTTTTCCCTTACGCAGGAGCGGGGCTTTAATTCACTATCAAAATTCAGCGTTTTTCTGAAACATTTTCATACCGTGATTCACCGTCCCCATGTCTAAACAGAGTAAGTTACGTTTTGATGGAATCTGTCACAACATCGAAAAAGTTACATTTTATACATGACTCTCAAAAATGCTACGAAGATCACAACATCAATTTTGTCTGTATGACCAATTATGATGCCTTTGAATGACCACGGAGCAACAAGAGGTTCCACGAAACTCTAATTACTCTAATTGTAGAAAGATGTGGACCATTAAGCATCACGTGCCACACTCTTCATCAGAGGAAGAGTAACAGTCTAATCCCAGGACATGACCCGTCCTCTCCTCTGTCGTCCCAGTGCTGGAGCGTTTCCCAGGTGTCCTCTCCGCTGCTTCACAGTCTGATTTGCGGTCTTGGACGGCACTTTTCTGTCCAAGTATAGAACCCATCGTTGTCCCGTCATCACTCTCTGTGACTCTGCTGTGGGCTGAAAATGTTTGTCTGAATGAAGCGTTAACAAGGTTTGGCAGGCCAGACTGCAGCACCCTGGCTAGGCTCTGTGTCTGAGAGGAGCCTCGCTGACCCGAAGGTCCTCTGAACGCAGCAGAGGCCACTGCCAGCCTTGTGCGGTCGAAGGAGAGGGGCTGGTCCTGGTCGGCACAGACTGCCTCTGAGGTTTCTGACATTGGGTTGGAGGGGACGGGGGCTTGAAACCTGGTCTCCGAATGGCTGAGTGGTCCCTGTCTCTCTGGGGTTTTACGACATCCTGTCCGATTGCACGCCAAGTCACTCTGACCTCCACTCCGCTGACTGCTACCGTCATGTGACTCACAGGGCCGAGGGATTTTCGCTGTCAGTGAGAGTGAAGACAAACAGGGAGAGGAAAGATCAGCTATTAGTGTCTTAAAGGAATAGTTCAGACAAGATGAAACATCATCCTGCTGTACTCCTTTCAAGCAGGAATCCTGGTTGGTGAGAAGGGGAATCAGCATTATCAGTAGAAAAAATGATTAGTAGTTCCTGTATGTGCTGGTAGACAGAAGCCGCCTGACTGCCTGGTTATTCAGAGCTCTGGAAAGTTCTGGAAGCTACCATAAAATAACTACAAGCAGTGTTCTCACGTCTAACAATCACATATTTGGTGCCAAGTCCAGTATCTGGCTCTCCTTGTCCATCAGTTATCTGCACGAGGAATCGTCTGCCTTCATGTGTTCTCGGAAACTCTAAACACTAAATAATTGTAAATGCAACTTGTTGCATATCCAAGTTATTTTTTTTTAAAAAAAGTAACATTGGATGCTTTTATGGAAAACAATTTTAGAGAAAGCATTTCTAGAATCAGGACTTTTTAGGATCAAGACTCCTAAAATATGAACATTAAGTGCATTGTCTTTTCTTGGCTTCTTGCTGTCATTCAGATTTCTCAACACTCCCAAAACCCATTTCCATTTGTTTCTGCCGCTACATGCAGTTCTGGTCCTGCTGTCAACTTGTAACCTGCAACATTTACTTGCATTATGGAGAATATTATTGGATAAAATATTCTTTAAATGAGTGTCGAAACAGAATAGCTACGTCTATCTACATAGACAGACACACATCCTTTTACTGTATGTTGACCATGAACTTTTAACATACTGACCGAGGACTGGAGAGTCTTGTGTGTCTGCTCTTCTTTTGCAGTATGCTCGAGGAGTCCATGGCTTATGCTTGCAGGACGGGTCAAGAACTCGTAGCTTGCAGATGAAGCTTTTGTACTCCTTTTCTAAAGCCTCAATGTGCAGCTGGAACTCGGCTATCTTCCTCTCTGGGTAATGAGAAAGCTGGGATTGCTGAAAGGGGAAGCAGATATTATCAAAAACAGAGGGACAGAAATATCTATGTAGTCTATTTTATATATTTCTAACAATTCACTCACCTGCAGATAATATTCTATTTCATTCTTGATGCTTGGTATCCATTTTTTAAGAGAGGAGGCTGTATTGAGAGCAGACTGCAAAGACAAATGTTGGCTGTAACATGCTGGTACGAGTAAAAATGAACCGAGTTGAAGTGTTAAGAAATACAGTTTATTACCAGTTTGGGTCTCCGCTCATGTACATCTTTGAGTCGTCCCTCTGTGAATGAGATGTTGAAAGAAAACATCACATCAACTCAGCTGTTAGGAGAAAAAGTAACGTTAGCACTATTAGGAGGGGATGATTAGCTTGAAATGTAGTTCTTACAGGTCAGGTGAGGAAGTCATTACGGAAACATGAGTCAGGAACTTTTCTTTTATCACTTCAACCAGAAGGAGCTCATGTAACAGCTGTCAGTTAGCATCAATGTAGCTAACGGTTCAAGCTAGCTGCCGGTGCAGTACGGCAGGGTGTTTTTCGAGGCCAAATATTAATTAAATTACAGTGTTTTTAATGCTGTTCGCTGCTTACCTTCTCTCTCTTTCTGAAGCCACAGTCTGTTCAACTTCCCTTGTTGTTTCTCCTCGTTTCTTGCCATTTCAACTCTGTTGTTTGCAAGCTCGCGGGTCGGGCAAAACAATGTCACGTGATGGCGTCACATGACAGCGCTGCTCTCGGGACGTACCGCGAGAACAACTCCCAACGTCTTTAATAGTGGACTTTACCTGTAATGTTCAGCACGAAATGTGGGAAAGTTTTTCTGCTTTCTGTGTAGAAATAACAAGAAGAAGTTTAAAATGAAAATTAAAATGTAAAATAAATACTGTGTCTGATGAGGATGAGGTTATGACTATTCTAACACTTTTATCCAAAAGTGACTTACAATACATCTATTAAGCCGAGAGCATGCAACTCAGAAATCACAATGAACACGCACATCAGCTTAATCAAACATGCTGAAATGCTTCAAGTTTTACAATTAGAAATCAGTACTTTATATGTACCGTGATGCATTCTGAACAGATGAGTTTTTAGTCTGCTGTCCTGATATCAATGAGGAGTTTGTTCCACCATTGTGGAGACAGGACACAAACCAACTTGACATGAGAATTTTGCCTTCTCAGGTGTCCTTAGGAAATTCAGATTACTAAACAGGAGGGGGCTGAGCACACAGCCCTGGGGGCTCCAGTGTTGAGCACTAGAGTGCAGGAGGTGTGACTGTCAATCAGAACTGTCTGTGAAGAAGTCCAGTATCCAGTTGCAGAGAGTAAAGTGTTTGTGGATTCTGAACAGTGTTTTGTTAAATAACTTTGAGTTTTTCAAAGATTGTTTAGAACTTATCTTATCTTACCTTATAAATGGACACTGGCCCTGTGAGTTGAATGTAATGATAATGCATGAATGCCACAGACTGGGACCTAGCACTGACTACAGTTTCCTGATAACGAGTGCAAGCTCTCTCTCTCTCTCTCTCTCTCTCTCTCTCTCTCTCTCGATCTATTTAAGTAACTGTTACTATTTATCACTAAACATAATGTATAAAGTGATAAATCAAATTTGCATTTGAATGTGTAAAAACGTTTTAATGATGATTATTCTGTATTTAAATAAAGTGTTGAAATAATTTCCTCTTTTAAAGCATCTGAGTAAATTCATTGTGTTCTAATTTTCAAACATTTTTATTCTATGACACTTAAACAAATTAGCAAATAGTGTCAGTAGGAAGAGAAAATGAGAAACATGTAGCTCCATGCCACTCCATTTTAAATATTATATTACATGTTATATATTTGTACGGTATTTGTTTCTGTTTTACATGATATCAGTATACTCTGGGCCATGTAAAAGTGAAATTGCATCATTCCATTACTGGTATTGATTCAGATCATAGCAACACGACAGAAAAGTGATGAAGTGGTGTGTGTGTGTGTGTGTGTGTGTGTGTGTGTGTGTGTGTGTGTGTGTGTGTGTGTGGGTTGGGGGATGGAGGGTGAGAAGTAGAAGAAGTGTAGATAGATTAAAAAAAAATCCCACCATGATAACGGATGTGGGAAGTGCTGACGGGGCTGCAACACACTAAAATCATGCTTAGTAAAAAGCAACTAAACGTTTAATAACTTTTAATGTCCTTTTTTAATGGTATTTATAATCAAACTGGTATTTATGGTAGGAAATATCTGTTGTTTATCATTGACATGTCTTAGTCTCAAACCCATAAAGTTCAGTCCAGTCAGTTACAGACAGAGAACATGAGGCACGTGTAATTACTGCCACTGTAGAGTGACACACATAAGCCATCAGTGAAACAGGAAATGTGATTATAGATCTAGATTAGGAAATATATCTGAACGCTAGGCTTGCTCTATTTTTTTTTATTTAACAAGGTTTAAATGCTCTGTACTCCGCCAGGGGGAGAGAAAGAGGTCATGCATATGGACAGAAGTGAACCACTGAATCCTCTTTCCCCATTCAACTGTTTCATGGAGGTCTGTTTCACAGCTGGGATTCTATTTGCTTCAGCGTTCAAGAACACTTCACTAGCAGCTTTGGACATGGGAAAGTGGGATTTCATTACTACATATTTGCTTCATTACAGCAGATAAACCAACCTTTTGCAGTCTATCCTAATGTCCTGCATTCATATTTTGATTAAAACAGTCCAACACCTGTCACATGATATGAAGGTTTGAAATGTGATAACCTCCTTTATTTCATAAGAAGCATCTTTCTCATAAGTAAAGTTGCAATATCCTCATGATCTGGTGTGTCTCCACTCTCTGCCACCTGCAGCGGGGTCTTCCTCACGCTATTGGTAGCCTGCAGATTCACCTTCCTCTGCTGTCCCATGTGACCACCTTGGCCCCAATTAACAAGCCTCTTCACTACCTCTTGGTGTCCGCCTCGTGCTGCACAGTGCAGAGGAGTGTCTTTACTGTGATCTGTGCTGTTGATCTTTGCCCCGGCCTCCAGGAGCTGCACCGTCACACTAGCGTGGCCCTTCTCAGCTGCAGCATGAAGCGGCGTTTTCCTCCAGGCATTTTTCTCCTCTATCCCCTTGTTGTTGAGTGACTGTAGAAGAGCTGAAACCGCGCTTGCATGCCCACCAGCTGCTGCGTAATGGAGAGGCGTGGAGCCACCCATGTCTTTTGCCCTTCCCTTTGCCTTGCAGGACAACAGTGAAGTCACAGCATCTGCTTTCCCCTCCATAGCAGCCAGATGGAGGGCAGTTTTCTTCTCATTGTCAGTGGTGTTTGGGTTGGCTTTGGCCGACAGAAGCAAGTCAACCACACGGCGTCCACCCTGAGAACAGGCTGCCCAGTGCAAGGCTGTTCTCCCCAGCTTGTCTTTGACGTCTGGGTCTGCCCCACCTTTAAGAAGCTGGATCACGGGGTCTGCATGACCCCTCTGACTGGCTATATGCAGAGGGGTCAACCCATCCTGCGCTCCTGCATTTACCTGAAGGATTGACACACAACTCTCAGACTCCACAAACATAAACACCAACAAAACAGACACCAGTGACCACCTGGTTTGATGATTACCTGCGCTCCAGCTCTTAACAGCAGATCAACTAATTCTGGCCAATTGCATTGAGCTGCAAGGTGTAAAGGGGTTTGAGCTTTAGTTCCAGTAATGTTGGGGTTTAATCCCTTTTCTAATAATGTCTGCACAATGGGCACACTCCCGCTGTGGACAGCCAGGTGCAATGCTGAGGAGAGGTCTGATAAAGCAGCATCCAGTTTGGCCTGTTTTGCCACTAGTGCTCTGAAATGGAAAAAAAAGAAGGTCACTATTTAAGATATGCCAATACCTAATGAGCTGGAAAATCAGAAAAGAGACTGACTCATAGTAAACTTTATAGTACTTTCCGAGAAAGTGAATTATGAACACATATAAAGATGCACAAAGCTATAGGAAGAAGGATATACTTATTAGACTCCCCTTATTTGTGACATTGTGTATATGCTGTGAATGCTGAATGCTTTGATATTTTCACATTTTATGTTGTATACATGTCATGGTTTGTTGCTTGCTGTCTGCAGAAATCAAACAAAAAAAAATGTAATAATATTGGACACTCGTGCCCCCTGGTGGTCCTATAAGGAACACTGTGGCAGTGAGCAATGCATGCCGCTACCCCCCACCCCTGTCCTGCCCCCTGATCTTTATGCTTCGTCTGAAAATGTTCTGACTAAATTATGTTGACGAGATAATTCAGATAAAAGCACTGAGAGCTATCAGATTCTTTCAGTGTGAATTGGCCTTGTCAGTGTGTTTTATCAGTGTTCAGTCTTTGTTACCTGAAGACTTCGGCGTGCCCCAGCTCAGCCGACAACAGGAGAGGAGTGTAGCCCTGTTTGTCTAACATGTTCACATCTGCCCCGCTGTCTATGAGGGCAGTCACCACTCCATCCTGGTTCTGCTGAACAGCTGAGAGGAGAGCAGAGCCCAGCACGTCCTCACTCAGAGCTCCTCTAGCATTATCTATGGTTTAAACAACACATAAGTTTGCAGCTTCATGCATCATTTATGTGCACTTAACATCTCAGAAAACAAGTCAATGCATTATAGCAGGATGTTAAATGCAGTTTAAGGCCGCAGTCTTTTGGTGAAAAGACTCACCAAGCAGCAGACGGAGAATTGAATCTTCATTAAGCTTAACAGCTTCATTTATAACATCACAGTCAACGTTAGCCCCTGCGTTTAGAAGGACAGTCACAGTTTTCTCATTGTTCCTGGAAACTGCATAAAACAGAGCAGTTTTTTTGTGGTTGTTTCTGGCATTGACGGCGGCCCCGCTCTGCAGCAGCGCCTCAGCCAGCCTCCAGTTATCTTCCATGGCCGCCGAGTGAAGAAACATGTCCTGTGTGTGGCTCACAGACTGTTTGGCCTCCTCCTTCACCAGGACTTTCACAGAACTCAGGTGCTCATTTTCCGCTGCTAGGTGAACAGCGGTTTTGCCTTGTTGATCCAGAGTGTAGATGGGGGCCCCGGCGTGTATGAGGGCCCTGACTATCTCAGGGTGACCTCTGCTGGCTGCTCTATGAAGAGCTGTGCGGCCCTTACCATCCTGCAGGTCAAGTCTGGCCCCTTTACGGATCAAGAGCTCAATGATGGACAGGTGACCGTACTCAGCAGCTACATGTAATAGAGTCTCACTGGAGGAATCGACAGTGTTCATATCAGTGTTTTCTAACAGCTCCTCCAGCAGAGCTACATCCCCATCTGTAGCAATCATGTGGATCAGCTTATCAGCTTTACGCTGTGCTGGTTTATGCTCCTCTGATTCTAATTGTGGCTCAGTGCTTCTGTCTTCCTTGTCAGTTTCTTTGGTTGCAAATAAAGTGTGAGTCTCCTGAGTGACACTTCTATTTGCAATTTTATCCATCTCCTCCTGCTCCCTCTCCAGCAAATACCCAATCAGCTGTCTCTTTGTGTCTCGAATCCGTTCATTCACACCACCCACATAGGTCTTGATTTGCTGATAGAGGTGAGGTTCTGCCAGCATAAGACACGGATGGAAGAATTTCCGACATGCCCTTTCACCTCTGGCCTCCAGGATGTCCAGGACCCTGCAGTTTTGATCTTTCCGAGTCCGGATGGTCAGAACGACAGATCTCTTTGCTGCTGTCATGGCCCCCTCTG
>JBBMOE010000039.1:286682-296682 GCA_037975065.1 Chaetodon trifasciatus
TGTGTGTGTGTGTGTGTGTGTGTGTGTGTGTGTGTGTGTGTGTGTGTGTGTGGTTTATGTGTTAGTGCTAGGTGAAAAAAAACCTCACCCTAGCAACAGAATACAGACAGGAGCCATTCACCACACAGACCTGTCCAGCTCAACCTGCCCTTTGTGAGATTACGTGACCAACTGACATTATTACCTTTCATAACATCCAGCGTGGCAGTTACAACAGAAATCATGCAGTTATTAAAGTTTGTAACTGAAGTGATAATCCACCGTTTCTTCTGATGAATGTAAATTTTATTTTGGAAATACTGACAATCACAGGCTCTGATATTTAACTGTTTTGAGAAAACTTCGTGCATGAGGAAAAGAGAGAAAGAGAGTGCATGTATGTGTGTGTGTGTGTGGGTGCGTGTGTGTGTATGTGTGAGAGACCGTATGTATGTGTGAGAGACTGTGTGTGGGTGCAGAGATGGTGCACTCCCTGGTTAACCCCATCCTGCTCAGTCTCTGAACCACACATAAAAGGTCAGTGAGATATCTGCCAATAATACAAAATACATATACATGGAATTACAATGCATCAACTGATTTTTGATGATCTCACACAAGCCGAACACTCTTTAAAGTTATTTATTCGTGTCAAATGTGCCACATGCAGTCAGTGGTGGAAGACGTATGCAGTTTCTTAAGTAAAAGTACCCACACTAAACTGTAAAAATACTACAAGTAAAAGTCCTGCATTCAAAATCTTATCAAGCAATTTTATAAATCGAATGATATTATTTAATTACTGATACATTAACATGTAAGCAGCATTTAGCTAGTTGAGGTAGAGATAGTTCTCTCTACTTCATATTTGGGTAGTTTAATGTATAACAGCATTACTTTGTACAAGGTGGCTATATATTTTGCATGCAAAATATTAGTCTGCAAAATAACTTGCAAGTATAACTCAAACAAATGCAGTGTGGTTAAAAAGCAATATACTCCTCTCAAATGTAGTGAGGTAGAATTATAAAGTAGAATAAAATGAAAGCATTCATATGAAATAATACTATACCTTCAAAATTGTACTTAATACCGTTTTAGTATTGACAACGGATTTAGATTTAGAAAATGGGTCTTCAGGTCTTGTTTTATTGTTATTTTAATTTTAACATCCAATAGGGAGCGTCTTGCTGCCGTGGTAATCTTTTCATTGATTTGCCCTTGGTAACTTCTCAGGACCGTATTATGCTGAGATTACAGAGTCGGTCCACTTCCCGTAACACACGCCTACTGCGTCGTGACGTACATCTTCCGAGTTTTCCCTCTCCTTATATGGTAGGGAAGGACTCCGCTTTCCGGAATGATGTCATGTTGCCCCAAGTTTAAGAAATCAGGGCAGGTTACTGTCGATACACACAGAAATTAGAGTTCGCACTGTAATGAAACACGGAGAATAATTGTTTATTAGAATAAACGTCCCTCAGACCATCAACTTTATTCATTTGTTCATCATTACATTGTTGATAATAAATACTGACTAAGCCTCATGTCATTTTATTTGTTTATGAACTTCAGTCAGATAAAAATGACAGTTATATTAGCTGAATTCATTCATAACCACTGTATAAAAATCTTCCGTATGCATTTATAAGAAAATATATGTAAAGAGAAGACAGAAAAACAAACCAAAATAGAGAAAAGTAAAGAAAAAAGGAAAACAAGGGGGGAAGTAGTAGAAAAATATACGGCTATATAGACAGAGCAGGACTATAAAGCAGGTTTGTTTCAAGCTTTGGCTTTATTATGTATTATAGTCAAACCAAAAATATCCTTCAGGCCTCCATAGTTAATAACCTGTTCTGTTTCTCTGACACTTGGCCAATCAAACAATCAACATCTGTGTTTATTTAAGCGCAAAGCAACAACCGATGAGCCAACACAGGCTACCGTGGAGGTATGAATACTTTGAGACAGAAATATTTAATGTCGTTCTCCAGGTGATCCAGTCTGTGTCGCCATCTAGTGTTTTATTATGAGCATCACACGCTGCTGGCTGATAGGTGTTGGAGGCATAATGCTGAATAACCTGAAAGCCTCCTACGGCCTGTCCCGCCACATTCACCTGCTGTAATTAGTGGCTACGCAGGAATGAGACTTCTACCGTTTGCTGGGTTTACTGTGGATTAAGTCAAACGTTCCTCACTTTGAGCTGCACAACGCCCCACTCTGTTTTCAGCTCCATGACTTTGAGGAATACGCATTTATGTCATTGAATTAAATGCTTATTTTTTTCTCACATAGTCAGAACTGGAAACATTGCGGTGGGTTTACCAGCGTTATAAACGTTTAACAGCCTGAGAAAACAGTGACTGATGGCTAGTTATTTGTCTTGTCCTTGAACTTAAAGGCAATGAGGCTCAAATCATGTATTTTGATTTCTGGTGCTGGAGCTATCCTTTTCTTTACATTCTGATAATTGTTTGTTCCTTTAAGACACCTTTTTATTGACAGCATACTCACTGAAAGTGCACCCTCTCCCACAAACACACAGCGGTGCTTTTGCATTTTATCAGGCTAATATTTAGTAATGTGTTATCTATGATGCAGCCTAAATCTATTCATTTGCAATACAGGATCTAAGACTTAACTTGAGTTTGTTTCAACATGTTGGGTTTTTCTTTATTTACAACAGGACAGGAAGTCATGTTGAATAACTGAATGGTGCAACAGCGCAGAGGATGGCCTGTGATGTTCCTGCTACTGTATGTGTCAAACCAATGATATCTTTAATATCCAGTTGAGATTTATTGCTTACTTCAACCTGTTGTAACTCTGCTAACAGTGTTGTAACTGCTACATTTCACAGACTTGTCCTGATAGTGCTATACTGTGATAAAATCTGAGAATAACGGTAAGTTTTGAAAAATATTCACACTCTTCAGATCGATCTGTGTGTGCAGAGACCTAAAGCTCTACAACACCAATATACAGAACCAGCCTCCATCGGTGCTAAGTGAGCCTGGCCTGTCAGCTGAAACACAATCACTTAGCCTGGATCAATAGAGGCTCTAATGGAATTTACCTTGAGGTACTGGGAACTAGCAGCTCTTGCAACATGTTGCAACATGTTTTATTGTTTGAGCTCCTGACATGGCACACCCACTTTTTTTTAACAAGAACACAGAGGCAACGTTGCTTCATTTTATCTGGTTTATTTTCTTAAATATTGATTAGTTTCTGAAGTGCTCAGAAAACAAAACATAAAAAAATTATACAGTATTCTTATTACAAATGGTAAACATAAGTACTCCAAGTTGATCTTATATACATATAACAATGAGTGAAACCCCATTAAACAACTTTTAGAAAAAAACAAGTAAATCTTGAAGCTTTTCTAACTTAATTTCTTACAATTAAGAAAAAAGTACATTGTACTGTAACTCAGAAGTCAGGCAGCTTTTGTTACAACTTTTCAGCCGTTTAGAGTTGGCCAACACGCCCAAGTTTGAGGCCATTATGGCTACAGCAAGAAAAGTCTCTATTGCAGGTTCTTAAATCCTCTAATACTGAATTTCTCCTTTGATGGTCATGACAAGGTCCATGCAGAGCTGGGTGTAAATCAAGAAAACTTCAGTCCCGTCCAGTTCTGTAAAAAAACAGCACGAAACAGAGACAGAAAGGTATCCTGCGTGTTGCCATGCCCCCTCTGGATCATGGCTACTGTCACTGTCTCGAGCCCCTCTCTGGGACGCGCGTGGCACTCAGGAACTTTGGCGCGGCCCCCGGTCCTGCCAGTGTCGCGCCACATCATCCCAAATCCCGTCACGATTTCGGGAGATACGGCCACTCACTATCACAGGAAGCGTCCGTTTCGTTCAACTACAGTCTTTTCTCTCTCCGCCGCCGCTGACGCCGCCTCAGAAGGTCTGGAGCTGCTGCGTTAACATGAGCTGACACCCGCTGTTGACGTGGTTCATCACCTTCTGCTTCAGCTGGGCCACCTGCTCGCGCAGCATGTTGGCGGTGGACGCGAGCTCCGAGTTCTGGGACTTGAGGGTCTTCACTTTGTCCTCCAGCCTGGAGATTCGCTCCAGCTTCCTCTTCCGGCATTTGGAGGCAGCGATGCGGTTCCTCATCCGCTTTCTCTCGGCCTTGATGCGCTCCTGGCTCTCCATGTCAATTGGGGAGAGAGGAGGGGTCTCCCCCGGCATCTCAGGCACGGTCTGCGGCTCCTCCTTGAGCGCCGTGAGCCGGGGGATCTGGGCGGTGGGTGGCTGTCCGTAGATGGGGAGCTGAGGCGGAGCAGCAGGGAAGGACATAGTCGGGGCTGAGGTGGTGTAATTCGGCGCCGAGACGGTGCTGATTGCCGGGTTGAAAGTGTTCAAGTCCTCATAAACCGGCGAGTCGGAGCGCATGGTGGCGTTGTTGTTGTAAACGGTGGCACCGGCAACAGATGACACAGGCGGCAGGGCAGTGTTGACACTGGTCTGGGGAGCCGAGGTGACACTCACATTAGGTGTGCCCGGCATGTGCTGGTGGTGGAGCTCGGCCAGGGCTCGGACAAACCCCTCAGCGAAACCCTCCTGCTCGTCGGTGACATTCTTGGGGCACAAGAACTGGGTCGGGGTCGGCGTGGTGGTGATGAGTCCGTTGCTGGACTGGATGATGAGCCGCTCCAGCTCCGGGGAGGCCAGCTTCAGCAAGCCCACATCGGGAGAGGTGAGGATGTCGCTGGCTTTGGCCCGGAGGTGAGGCTTCAGAGAGCCCGTCGGGTCGGACAGGTTCAGTGTCATGTTGTGTTTCAGCGCTTTGGTGTTGCTGTACCCGAAGCCGGCGTTGTCGTGCTGGGAGAAAGCGTTGAGTGAGTCGTCATAGAAAGTAGTTTCCATCTTGGTATACATAGAAGAGAAACCGAAAACAATATACTATAAAGTCTTTTACAAAACAACTTTTCGTCCCCCCTTCACTTCTTCCTGGTTTATCAGTTGAGGGAAAAAATGGTTTCCAAACGTCCTTTTCTGTCCGTAAAAACTTCCAAACTTTTGAGTGCGCACTTTCTCGACACAGGAATCAGGACTTACTTCTTTCAGCCAGCGATGGTCGGTTGTTCAGTGCTGAGTTGTAAGAGTTCACGAGGCTTTTGCTAAAGTATCCAGACTTGTATTGAGTCCGTGAATGAAAAGCGCCGAGCGGCTCTAACTTTTCTCGTCAGGCACCAGCACTGTCTGTGCTGCTTCCTCTGTCTTACTGTGTGTATACTCTGAGCGATACAGCGTGGAGGCAAACCTTATCTGCTGCCGCTGCCTCTCTAAAAATAGCCATGATGTCATGACGGGGCTCTCCCATTGGCTAGGGGGCGTGTCGCGAGGCGGGGCCCAGCCCTCCGATAAGGCGCGTTGCCTTGACGACCACCCAGAAGATTCTTAATCTCGCGGTGGATTGTGGGATGAGGTAATGCTGTAAGGAGAGCGTAACGCGGTGCATTGTGGGATGACGTATTGTTTTTGAATATCTGGTTACCCGCTTTACTGTCAGTGGCGGGACAGCCAGCGTTCAGGACAGCAGCTCCAGCTGTACTTCTCCCTTCTCCTTGATTATTTTGTGGTTAAACATCTCTACAATACATCTATTTTATGTTTTTTATTTATTACACATTTTCTATTTGCTAAAACTTTTTGTTCGCACAGAAGTCTTCAGTTTAAACTTATAGAAGACATTTAAAGTACAGCAGAAATCATAAAATATCTTCTATTCAGCCTGAAGAAGATGACCACCATTCTCCTCTCTCTTACTGCATATTTTTTTTATAAAATTCAAGTTTATTTTGCTTCTTTGGCTTCAAAACAGTTATTTTATGATATAAAAAAAAGACTTTTACGACATTTTATTCTAGTCTGCCTTTCAATGTTGTTCAGGTTTCAAAATGGCTATATTATGATACAATAACTGAATAAACCTCACTAAACCTCACACTATTTTATAACGCCATTTAAGCTTTTTCAAATTCGTCTGAAGTCAAAATATCGTCAAAATACTGTTTTGTTTTGTAATGCAGTAAAAGAAAATGCCTCTCACAAATTCTGTTATGCAACTCAAGTTTATTCAATGTTAACCAGCTTTAAAATGACATTAATAAAAAAAACTGCCTCCAAAAACTGCTGTTGTATTTTTTTTATTCTATTCCACGGCTTTCTACTCGTTTCCAAATATCTACATTACCTCTAACTCGGAGCTCTAATTTCTGTGGGTTAGAGCTGGAGAAAGTTGTGAGCTCAAAAACTTGGAAAAAGCGAATGAAAACCCTCACGTGAAAACAAATTATGTACTTTTCCGTGTGTGCCTGCACTCAGAGTGGAAAGTCATCTTGTTCTGACTATCATTTTGCTTCTCAGTCAGGGATATCATGGTGGTCTCTGGTTGGTGGTCTCCTGTAAATTGTCATATAGTGTAGCTCCCATACTCAAAAGACCTGCCACATTTAGTTTCTGACTACACTGTGCATGCCGAGGAAGTTAAAATTTGACACGTGCAGGTTAATGTTAACATTCGAACATATTTAACAAATGTATTAAAGCTCCGTTATTCACCTGAAGTGTAGAACCAAGTCCATCTTACTGAGTCATGTCCTTTCATGCCTACAGTCTTTTCTTCCCTTTAGTCATTAGGAGACAGATTTAATAGGGACCTTTTCGCTTTTACCACTGCACAGACCACCACACGTCTGAAAAGCTCCATTTAAAACCTTTTATTTCTACTACAACTACAAATTGTTAAAGATAGATCCACAGACGTCTGTTCGTCCTCATAAAGAGCAAGCACATTTCCTATTATCCGTGTCAGGGTGTGTAATTAGTGTAGTGTAGTCCATTGTCCCCTGGCCCTTGGTCAGAAATCACAGCTGGTTTAATGGCAGGAGGTTAACCAGTGTGTCTTCCACACTCCCACTGTCTGGGTCATCTTTTGCCCTGCCAGCTTTACTGCCTACTACCTCCGGCGCACCATGTCTAAAAATGTCCCCCTTGTGTGACAAGTAAATCAGCCCCCTGGCGCTGGCTGGCTCAGAGAGGCACCGAAGGACGATGAACCGGGTCATAAAACACCTCCACAGACTGACTTTTTATGGCTGCTAATGTTGTCTTTATGTACTGTTGTATATGTCAAACCATGGCAATCAATAAAGTCGGATATAGCCTGATCTAGTTGGTTGATTTAACTGATCTTGTGCAGTGTCGTTTTTGATTTAAATGCTTTAGAGAAGATTGCTTTGGTAACTTTGTCTCACGGGAAAGGTGAAGGTGGTTCTAAAGGTCCATACATCTTGTGACTGGCATGGCCTGTAACAAACCTCTTGACTTTCATTAGTTTTTCCTGGACTGCTTAAGGTGAAGGTTAACAAGTTGCTCTAACTCCAAACGCTGTAGAGCCTTTCTTATTCTCTCATCTTCTGCCAGTTTCATTCACTTTGTCATACTTCTTGTAACTATCGCTCTGGGGATGTAACAAGAGGAAGCAGAATAAGAGTAAATTGTTTAGTGGCTTGTTTACACTCAATGTTCCACTGGCACATTCTGAAATATTTATCCACTTTGGCTCATTCATCTATTCATGACTGCTTTTGTGCTTCATGTGCTTAACTTCTGCATTAAAGCGCATGAAAGAATCATAAGTAGGTGGTCTAGAGCCCACCACCTGACAGCAGGGATCCTCATGTATGACTTCACCCATTGTCCCAAACAGACAAATTAAGTTAGGCTAAAACATATGATGTCATTTAAAGCTATTATCTCATTTGAATTAAAACTCTTTACGGAGTTAAATCCCATGGCAGAAGTCAGACGTTGGTAAATTCTGTTTTATATACTTTCAAATAGTGTTTAATACAGAACCCTTAAATGTTTCAATATGGTTGGAGCGCTGGATGGATCGGGTCTGCTTTTCTTCCCTGGTTGCCATGCGTGAAGTTATAAAGGGGTAACCACAGCATGGTAGTTTGCCAAAGTAATTTTCTGTGTAGGAATGTATGGGAAAATTGGCATGGTGGAACCCTGCTGTTTAAGTGACTATTCAACGTGAGGTCGGGGTGTCCTGCTGTTGCCTTATTGGTTCAGGGTCTGGACATTTGGTCACCTGTGTCTGCATGCAGGACTTATTCAGTACTGTCCTTGCATGTGGTAGGATAGAGCCAGAGGGCAAGGGATGAAACTGGTTGTTAAGGTTACCAAAACGTAGCCACAACCGACCTGTAATAATTCCAATAAAATAATTTAATTCTGATATTTTTGTAATAATTTATCTGAAATGAATGGTACACAAATTCTAAGTCAAGCAGCAGACCATATTTCACTGACTCCAGCTGATTCACTGCCACCAGTGTGAAACAGGGACTCTTTTATGAAAACATCTGATTAGTGGGACTAACTAGAGACTTGCTGTTCTTATTGAATTATTTCTGGTCGGTGGAGCTAACTGCAGGCTCCCAGGACTTTGGGAAGTGAGGTTTCAGTGCTGTGGAAAGAATAAATGACCACAGGAGAGATGGATAGGAAGCACAATAACTAAGCAGTACTTTGCTATTTTCCATGGGTGGAAAATCCAGAATCAATAATAACAATGATATGGCTTTGACTGTGCTGCACTTCAGACACGAACAGAAGCCATATCTGTTTCTTATGTACATCTAAAATGCTCATGAATCCCAAATAAGCACATACAGTTTACAGGTGTGTACACTGTCTTAATGAGACATACATGCAAAGCAGTAAGTGAAATGCTAACATTAGCATGCTCACAATGACGCACATGCCGATGATAAACAGGTGTAACATTTACCTTGCTCAACATCTTGGAGATCTAACATGATTAACACATGGCACAAAGTCCAGCCAAGGCTGATGGGACTGCCATTTGCTTTACAGTTATTTGTCAGAAACCAGCCATTTTTTATTCTATACTGCACAAATGCCGGTGATTCATTTCTTTCTCACTTTTCTTTCGCTGCATCTGTGTTTTATTTTCAAGATTAATCATGAACGTAGACTCTCATACACATGTTTTTCAAGTACTGTGTTCCTGCTCAGCTGCATCCTGACCTGAGGTGGTACAGTCAGGCCTCCTGAGTTGTCTGGTCCTGAAACTTTCCTCCCATCAGCCCCTGCTTCTCGCTGAACTTTTCTATCATTACCTCCCCCTCTCTCCTGACTCTCACCTCTTTCGCTCCCTCTATCCTGATGTTATCCTCTGTGCTGTTTTCCCTCTGGACTGCATCCCAGAAGTCCTCCACTAATACCCCTCCACACACTTTGCCTTTCTCTTATCTTCCTCCTCCTCCTCCTCTCTCTCTCCCGTCCCTCTCATCTTACTCCTATCAGTGGCCGTGCAGGCAGCAGGATTTCCCCTGTGATGGAAACAGGCTGTGGCCCATTGTATTGTTTCAGCAGTTCTTTTCAGTAAAATCTCAGAGTGCTCTCTGTGTTTGTGTCGGTATCATTTAAACTTGTACACAGCACAAAGGACAAGCACGAGTGAAAAGACACTGAAATGTGAGAGATTGTCTGTCTTTACGTCAAACTGATCATCCCTTGAGGTTTTCAGGGTGAATGAGAGACAGGGAGACAGACCGTTGAAGCTTTTGAGACAGTGCGCACTCACAATGGTCTTACCCTGTGAGAACAATTGTTGTTTCAGCTGTTTGAAGGAAAAAAGCACCCGAGTGCGTAGACTGTGTCGAATGTGTGTGTGTGTGTGTGTGTGTGTGTGTGTGTGTGTGTGTGTGTGTGTGTGTGTGTGTGTGTGTGTGTACATGACTGAGTCTGCCTTTACTGTATGAATTTATCTGTTTTATTGTGTGAGGACACAATAACACAAAAGTGTATATGCACCAATATTTGGAGCCGTGTGAATTGTCTACACCAGCGATTCCCAACCAGGGGCACAAATAGTTGATAGGTCAATAAATGTCATAAGTCAATGATTAAGATAGCTAAAAGTAATAAATAAATTGTTAAAAAAACTATCTTATTAT
>JBBMOE010000039.1:301682-318224 GCA_037975065.1 Chaetodon trifasciatus
ACTCCTCCAAATTAAATGACACAATATGTTGTTTGTCCATGTCAGCCAGAACAACACTTACGGTAGAAGCATTTTCTTATCTGACGCCCCCTGCTGGCAGGATGCATTAATTTGTCTGTACACATCACTTTAGAAAACTAAATCAGTGTCATGATTCTTATTTGATGGTTTGGTTAGGTTGGCTAGTGTGGTAGAAATTCATTGGACATAAAGCAATGTTTATTTTGTGCTTTGATCACTGACATACATTGTTTTTTCTCCTCCCTGGTGGCATAATTATACGTTCTTCTGTATGACGTGGGATATGCTTTATAAAGCTGAGCTAACGTAATGTTAGCTTAAGTTTTTGGTATGAACTGTGTCCATATATACAAGCTGTATCAATATCTTTTCTGAGGTCAGATCTCTGTTGAAATAAACTTTTAATTCAACTTAATTCTTCCATTTAACACAGTGAAGATTGACTAGAAGTACAAGTTTTTCCACAATCAGTTCGGTTTAGGGAAAGATCATGATTTGGGTAGAGTAACATTAAGGTTGGGCTGGGGTAAGAATATCAGGGTAAGTCAATCAGAGGCAGAGTAGGGCGGTTTATGACACTGTCATCATGGCAAAAAAAATTATTGCACCAACGTGGACTTCAGTCTATACTCCATCTCAACCAGCTACACCATAAAAAGGCTGCTTACATGCTAATTAATCAGTAATGATAATGCCATACTATAACTACAATAATATAATTCTTGGATGGACCATTTCCATAATGAGCACTTGTAGCTTTGTAACAGAAATACACTATGACAGATAACATTTGACTTACTGTCCTCGGGTCAAATTTTGATTGCAAGATTTCTACCTTTACTGAAGTATTTTTACATTCTGGCATTACTACTTTTACCTGTGTGAGCAGCTCTTCCTCCATTGTCTCTGACACAGACCTAAAAACTGAACCACAGTGTGAGCCCTATGGTGACAGATAAGAACTTCCCCTAATTAATATGCTGCTTTGGTTTCATCTCAAGTGTTCCTTCCTTTTTGTGCTCTGTGAGTCTGAGGGAGTGATCGGTGAATCCTCGGTTAATCATTACATTAAGTAACGGCTTGAGTTACTGCTGGGCTGCTGAAAGGCGATCAAAGCGTTTAGCGTGAAATCTGGAACTTCTGACAGGTGACATGCAGTACAAGCAGTGCCTGGGAACGTGCCCGCCTGAGGATTTACGTGCAGGCCTGCATGCACGTACGGCTCACCCACACACAAAGTCCAGATCAGTTTGAGATCCACAGTAGTGGCTATCACTTGTGTGCAGCAGCAGTGTAGCTGTTGCATGTCTGCATGCTGATGGACGCCAGGAGCTCTGCGAGGCATCCAGCTCATCTGGTCCATCTCATACAATCCATCTTCAGGGTTTGCAACATGCTGTGACAAATTATTTTGCTCTTGTCTCAACAGACAAGAGGCATAGTCTGAATTTACCAAGAGAGACAGCAGGTGCTGTTGTAATTTGAGCTTTTTGGCATCTTGCCGCTCAGGGTGCAGGATTAATGAGACCAATGCTGGTTTACAGTGTCTGATTTGCTAACAGTATTTTATCTAGTATTACAGATTCTTGTAATGCAATGTGTTCTTTTTACTGCATGTATGTAGGTGTAGGTGATCTTTACGTCGGTAGGACACAGCAGCCCGTATGTGTCTGAGGAGTCCATGTACAAAGTAGGCCAGTAAGTGTGCAGTGGGACTACTTAATTTCTATTAATTTCTTCTAAAGAAGAGATAGCTATCTCGCAGCATGTAGTGTGTGTATGTGCGTGTGTATGTGTGTGCATCATTTCAGTTTGAGGTGGCTGCAATCAGGGGCTAACTCTGTGGAATGCACTTCCGTCCTCTACACCAATCATTAATCTGTATTTACTCAGCGTAGCTCAGGGCACTCTGACCGTGAGAAATCTTTCCCAAATCACCTCTCTACTTTAGCGCACTTGCATTTGTGTGTGTGCCGATATGTGTGCAGTCAGACTGGTTTGTCAGAGAGGAATAGAAAAAAAAAGCCTCAGCCGAAACTGACTCTGTTGCATGCACATATACACACATGCTGTCCGTGTTTCACATGCAAACACACACCGGTGATTGAGTGAGCGGCTGGAACCCTGTTTGCACTTAAAGTTCTGCCTCTATCTCGGAAGGTTAAGGGCTACGGTTCTTATCACATACTGAGGCCGTGTGTGTGCGCATGCATTAGCGTGCTTGTATGTGTGTGTTTGTATAACCCCGTGCACAAGTGTGTATGTATGTGTGCATGTTTGAGAAAACACAGACTGGCTCATGGGACTGCTCAGGCTGTGTGTTTTGGCTCTGTCAGGCAGACCATTACTATGGCGTCGAAGGTCAGGTGGTCTGGCCAGAAGGCCCAGATGTATTTGTGCGTTTGAATTAAATATGCAGGCTTGATGAATAACCTCTCTGGGACGTTGAGGTGCACTTCTGTAGTTCCCATTCAGTTTTGTGGGATTCTCAAGACACTTCCTGTAGGTCTGAATGGTGGGTTGGTGATGAGACAGGCCACCCTGGAAGGTCACAGTTTTTATACCTGGTACACCCTGAAATAAAGTATCCTTGAGCAACACTTACCTGTGTCAAAGAGACTACAAGCAGCTGTAGAAACACTGCTGATATGCATTAAAAAATACATATTCCAGATGTTCTCAAGCCAGTCCTCCACAACCTGGGAGCTATTACTGGCTGTGGAAACATATTTGACATCACTTTCATATGATAAAATGACAAATACTTTACATAAAACCACACTATTAAAGCAGAAACATGCATAATTCACTGTCAAGAGAGTGAATGACACATTTTATGTAAATATACTACCAGGAAGCTTTGGACTGATAATGTTCAATTAATAATGACATCTACTGTCATAAAAAGACTAAATGATAAACTAATGAAAGCATAACACATAACACTACTACTACTACAACCAAAACCAATACTAACACTAAAACTAATACTAACACTAATACTAATAATAGAAACCCCTCAGTCATATTGAGAGAGCAGATAATGAAAGGCTAGCAGATATCTGTTGCGGGCAGACGGCAGAATGTCGTCCAGGGACTCGCTCTGCAGCCGCCTCATCTCCAGGTAACCTGAGGTCAACATGCGGCCAGGCTGACCCACAATCACGCTTCTTCCCCTCTCCCTGTGTCTTTCTGTTGTTCAGTACTGTTCCTCCTGCTTCCTCAGTCTTTCTATCAGGTGTCCTCGTCCATTTTAGCAGGCTGTTTTAATAATGAATGTCTTTTTGTTTCTCTCTCTTTAAATCCAGGTCAACAACCATGTAAATCTTGGCAACAGATTCCTCAGTGGTTCTGCGCAACCCTGGTCGTCTCCCTGGTTTCTGCACGCAAAGGTAATTGTGCAGACATATCTTAACTGGGGCATTTGGATCTGTTTGGTCGTTCAAAATAAAATTCTCTATTTTTGGTGTCCTTGTGGTCTAAGGGGACATTGGTAGTCCTTTCATCTCTTTATGTTTCTATTTGGCAGTGTAAAGCATTCAAGCAAGATTGTGCAAGAATGGGTATTTTTTTTGTGACTTGGCGCAGTGCAATTCACTTTTATATCACTGTCATAAATATAAATCAAAGACAGCTGTACAGGTTTGTTGATAAGCTGAAGGATTTGGAACCGGCACAGCTAATATTACTTATTAGTCCAACAGAAAGAAGGCCAGCTCAGCAGCCTCCTGTAGCCTTTTATTTTCCATAGCTTTCGCCAACGACTAAAAACAAGTCTGAGATTTACTCTTGTCTGACCTCTTGCTTGGTCACTCTCTCTCTTCTGAGGTTCCTCTGTCAATGGTCTCTTTGCCTCTTCCATTATGTTTCTACTGAGAATAGGGAACTAGCTTCTTCTTTTAGCTAGCTGAACAGTGTGTGAAGTGGTGCCATAAAGCCATGCCAAGCCCTACACTGCATCTGATAGGCTTATCCTAGTATTCTTACACTAATGTGAACCAATCATCACTCCTCATGCCTAAACCTAACCAACCCAACTAACAAAGGCAACGAGCACCAGCCAATCAGAGGCAGAGTAGGGCGTTCTTTATAGGAGGATCCATAATTTAGCATGTTGGCGTGGCTAGCGCAGCTATCAATTCAGATGCTTTTTTATGAACAAATCAATACAGATTCCAACTGAAAAATGTTTCTAATATTCATGCTAAGCTACAGCTGCTGGCTGCATCCTCATATTTACTGATGCATAAATGTCAGTTATGAATTGTTTTGTTTCTGCGTGTATTTTCTTCAGTTGATTTCCATTGTTGATCTGGTGGGTCATTATATGTCGGCTGTTCACATTTGGATGAGGTCAGTATGTTGTAGCTTTTAGATGCTGGTGGCTTTCATACAGGAAGTTGAATTTGTTGTTTATTTATGTGTCTGAATAACGCTATGATGGGTGGGTGATGTAAATGGACAAAGATGAAAATAAAACTATTCATTCTAACCTATCTAACAATCCTTTTAAATAAAGGTTAGAAAACACACAAAAGGCTGTCAGTAATACGGTTGGCAGATCAATATGAGGCAGTGAGGTTGCAGGTGTATGAAAAGAAATGCTGTTTTTACATGTCAGGACTTCTCAGCTCTTATTTGTGAACAAATTAAAGCAAGTAGCTGAAGGTGAAATGCACCTGATTGATAAATTCACTTTAATTGCTTAATTGTGTCTAGTCTGTCAGGCCCTCATATCTAAATGACATGTCCAGACTGATGTGCATTCAAACGGGCAGTGGAGGAAGTCGTTTTGGCATAATAGCGATAAATGAGTGGGCTAACTGGCACTAATTACCCATTGTGCATGTATGTGTGTTAGAGTGTGAGAGCCTTTGACGGGCCGGGCAGAGACACCTACGATAACACAGCTGTGTCTTATTCCCCTGAGCCTGGCAGTGATTAGGTTGGAACTGAATGGCTCCCTTTCTATTATTCCTTTCCCCATTTCTTCGTGCATTTGGCTTTAATTTCAGCTTTATGTCTGCTGATGTCCTGCCCGATGCGTTCATCTGCTCCAGCGTGTGGGATGGAGAGATGGAGAGAGAGATGGAGAGCACGGACAGACGTCACTGTCAGTCGGCGTAGGAGCTCTCAGACACTCACACACTTTCATTCAGCTCATCACAAACACCCCGCTGTCTTTATCTGTCTGGGTGCCATGCCGGTTAGCAGTGGGCGCGTGACGTTATAGGGGAGTAGGATTCCATTGTTTGCTTTTGACGTGCGTCCGCCCTCAGCCGTGTGTGTGTGTGTGCGTGTGTGTGCATTTGTGTTGACGTGGTTTTTGTGAGGGGACATATTCGTATGTGTGGTTTTGCACAGCGGAGAACTGAAACTAGTGTAGCCCCAGAGACAGCACCATCCTCTCTCTTTCAACCATAACCTGAAAAATACAGATCGAAAGCTCTCGCTGTCACGATCAGTGTCTCACACTCTTGCTGTTTCTGATGATGAGCTGTGTTTTGCAGCACGACAGTTACATTCTCACACCAATAACAGATATGATCTTATAGTCGGGTTTATGGATTATGTATTGACAGTGAAATTTAGGCGTTGCACATGAAGAACATAAAACACGTGAGGAATGCACTGAGGCCTGGGAGGATAACCTGTTTGGCCAACAGACCATCGCAGTAGCATTTCACAGCCCTACGCCAGCTTTGAGTGCCATTCTGCCAACATACCACTACCTTTCAGCTGTGACTGCGCCATGTTGGTTGGATGTATGTGTAGGTGATGGATGCAAACACATCTCTGACACAAGCACAGGCCTCAGTGGAGCATGGGTTCTGCCTTTCAAGAGCAGCAGGAAGGACTTACAATGAAACTACTCAGGCTGCTTCCTTTCTGTGCAGAGGCGCTGAAAAGGAGGCACAGTGCCAGCTTTTGCTCCTCTAGCCCGAGGTGGGGTTTTTTATAGAGAGCTGCTCAAGAGTTTGGGAACATGCAGAGCAAATAGTTTGATGGGCTGCTGACTGATTGATTGACGACTTTGTTTATCAAGGTGTTGCAAAAGCTGCTCAGGTGCTACATTAGTATGTATTAAAAGCACACCACGTTATTATGCGCTTGTTTTGTTATATTCCCAATGCACAACCTTGTCGGACGCACGCCACGTTGTAAGAAATGAGGAAAGGCGCTGATGCATACACTCCAGTCATTGTGCTTGTGCACCTGAAAGCTGTGTTTATTTTCCCCACTGCTGCACATGCAAGCTCTGTTTTGTACGTTGGTCCTCAGAGCAACTTCCTGAGGTTCTCTCCAAGCTTCCTGTCTGAGAAGTCAGAGGTTATCTGCAAACCCCGCCCCTCCCAACACACACTGGTCCGCGCAGCTGTTTCCTCTGATGATTATAGATCAGACACACACACATGCACACATGTTCTGGGATTTCAGGAAAGGCCACAAAAAGTGTAAAAAGCTACAAGAAAAGAATCGACATTTCTGTGAGGTTTCTCTACTTGCTGGGAGGATGCTTTTCTGTGTCTGATGTGTTCCCTGACTTCTCTTTTTTAAATCTGTGTGTGTGTGTGTGTGTGTGTGTGTGTGTGTGTGTGTGTGTGTGTGCAGAAGAGGTGTGGTCGTCAGTTCTAGGACAGGAACTATACTCCAAATGCGTGTGCTTGTGTCAGTGTGTATCTCCGTGTGTGTGTGTTTTTGTGAACATCTGCTCCTCGTTGGCTTTGTTTTCCCTCCTCTGCATGGCCCACCCTTGTCGTGGGTGCTGGACTCTTCTGCCTAAAAAGAGAGGAAGACAGAGACGGAGCGAGGAAGAGATGAAGAGAGAGAACATTCCTGCAGCCATTTCAGTGGAGTGAATTTTACCTCATTGTCAAGGCATTAGCATCAGTTGGTTTTTGCAAGCTCCAGCACTCTGTTCTTCTCCCACTTTGTTTTCCTTCGCTCCTCTTCTTCTTCCCCCTCAGTGCTTCTCTCGTGGCCTTGCTCGCTCCATCCACCTCCCTCAAGGCAGCAGATGTTGGTTCTGTGTCCAGATGTTTTGTGTTTATCACTCTCCGATCACATCTTTAACAAACTCTCATACAGTAAACATTTACAGAGGCGTCTCCTCTCCTCTGCTGCCACAGGAACAGGCAGAGAAAGGCTACAAAAGAGATAAAGGCTGGGGAGAAAAGCGGAGTATAAAGAGAGAAATCCATTGCCACCTACACATTCACGTGCTTGGTGCTGAGAGTGGCAGCTGCTCTTGTTCTCTTCTGCTTGTTAGACCAAGCGGTGCACAAACACACCCTCAAGAAAATAGACTCAGGTATGCACTCACTTCATAGATTTTTACTGTCCAGCCTCTTCTCTGCTGACAGTGTTCACTTAGCAACAAACAGAGCGTTCTGTCCCTCGCGTGCAGCCAGACTCCAACACAAAGAGGAAGTCTTCAGATCTGCTTTTACACTCAGTCTAGAGATCACTCATTCTCGAGAGGCATTGCTCACATAGCTGCGTCTTTCTGTTTTTCACCAGCCAGTCTGCATGCCGTTCTTTCTCTCCTGACCTCTCTGCCGTCTGATATCGGTGTCATCCGCAGAGATGATCCTGGGAGGGATTTTTTATTGATTTGCATTTTACATTTGACTGAGACATAATTCTGTTCCCGCTGCTCTCTCACACGCAGCCACGAAGGGAAGCATCGGCTATTAATATTGAGCAACTCAGCGGTAAGATACCAATAACAAGACCATAAATAATTCTTTCTACAGTTCACCTGGCTTGTTCTGGCTTGGTGGTTTGATAGAACAGGCAGAGAGACAAGAGTACATACCAGCACATAGACATGCAGATAAACGCCCATGCATGCTTACACACCTTTGTACAAACATTTATACTGTGTGTGTGTGTGTGTGTGTCTGTGCTTTATCCACATTAACATCTGTTAAATCTCTTAAGAGCATATATTACCGTAACCACATCTGCAATCTGTATATTGCTTATTTTATTGCTTATTAAAAAGTTTGGTGTGTGCATTGCGTTGTTAGCATTTTTGTTTTGCTGATAAATCCCCAAAACGATTCAGGCGGCTCATTTCAAGTTTGCAACTTTTTAACATGACTTTATGGATGGCAGTGTCTGTCTGTTGGCACACTTGAGATATTGTCCATGTATTTATTGTCCCCTGGAGATGATCCCTGACGACTTTGGTGATCCTCTGACTTTTAATGCGACCAGCATTCATCCTTTTAGAGTTTGTGATCAATTTTAACTCCTAGACACTGTTAAATGCATTAGTTAAAAGAAAGAGGGAGTTGGAGAGACCGATCAGAGCGGGCAAAGCTAAAGGAAAGGCAGACTCAGAGCCACAGCAGCTGATGTTCTCCACTGAGTGACAATGCTGAACCTCAGGTTGCTGAACTTGACCGCAGGCCCAGACTCTGGCACAGAGGTGTGACCCTCAGCTTGACGACATGGCACCCTGCTGACAATTAGAAGGGATTCCCTCCCTTTCCTCCTCTCCTCACCTCCCCTCTCATTCAAGTTTGTCTCGAACAACATGTTCTTCCTGTTCTGTTATATATCTGGCTGACTGATGGACTACCGTAGGTCACAGTTTATTACTTCCACAGGCTTTCTGGACATGAACACAACTCACTCAGCACTAACCTCGGCCCCCCTCCTCCCACCTTCCTCGTCTTGGCTTGGACATCAACCCCACCGCTGTATCTAACCCCTTTCACTCCCTGTGGTTTTTCCTCCTCTTGTTGCTCTCAGCCTTCTTTCCCTCCACTGCATCACTTATCCAGGTGATGACATCCATCTCATGTCGCAGCAGACAGGCTGTTCTGTGTGATGTCCAGGTGCTTAATCCCTCACTTATTTCCAGTTAGCCACTGTTAGCCGGGCTGGGGACATGGAGCCAGAGAGGGAGGCCATCAGACAGACAGCTGCAGCCCTGGGGTGACAGTCCGACCTCCCTCTACTCCCCTAAACACACACATACACACTTCACCTGCACCTTTTAAACAGATGAAAACCTTCCATTCATCCCCTCACCTTGTTCTCTCTTCTTTATGCTTTCTGTAAAAGCACATACACACATTTTAGTGCTGACAGAGGCAGGAAAGACAGTGATAATTGAGCACTTTAGTTTGATATTTCCATCTGAAAATTCGTTTTTATTTGTTCCATTTAGTTTCATTAAGGGATCCACCCACGACAGTAGCAGCACATTTAGCCTGTAGACAGACCAACAATAAAAACAGTTCATAAGTCACAGACAATGGGAATGTTTTCCTCTCCGTGCCAGCATTCGTACTTGGCTCATTTGTCCAAAATTTATAGTGGAGGTCTGTTTGAGCCTTTTTCTGCTGAGTGACTGGAAATAGTAAGTGGCAACTTTCCTCCTCACACATTTACAATGGTGCTGGCAACATCCTTACATCTGCCTGTATATGACAGGAAATAGCAAAGAGTCTAGCCTAAATGCTTATTGGAGGAAATGTACCCAAATGTGTGTTTATGGTTGATAAAGCATCAGTGCTAATAAAAAAGACTGTGAATCCACATGCTTGCATAAAGAAGGAGACGCACATACACACACACACACACACACACACACACGCACACACACACATTCACATATGCACACACATACACTCACACATGCGCACACTGAGAAACACTTATTCATTCCACTTAGTGGTTCTGAGAAGGAGCAACGCTCCCCATAAAGTACTGAGTCATGAGTATGGCGCAGAATTCAATCATCGTTTTCCCTCCGGTCTCTGAGCTTGATTCCCATCACACACACACACACACACACACACGCACACACACACACACACACACACATACACACATGCACCCTACGTTTTCCCATCAACACATCACTATTATCCAGTGCTGTTTAGTGGCTAATGAATTTACATGCCCACCAACTGATGTGCTTCTTTACCACTCGTAGAAAACACAAGGCCTGAGTGTGTGTTTAGCAAATGTTTGTGTGTGTGTGTACATGTATTAATCATGTTGTGGGGACATAAATCTGTTTACACAGTCACACTGGGGGGACTCGCCTTCCTTATGGGGACAAAGCACCAGTCTCTATAGTGTAAATCATGATATTTCACAGTGAAGACTCAGGCTAAGTTTAGAATAAGGTTAAATTTAGGTTAGGGTTAAGGTTAGGCAAGTCATAGTTATGGTTAGGGTAAGTCTCCAGGACATGAATGTAAGTCCATGTCATGTCCCCAAAAATTATGGAAATGTGAGTCTGTGTGTGTGTGTGTGTGTGTGTGTGTGTGTGTGTGTGTGTGTGTGTGTGTGTGTGTGGGTATAAAAGTAATGAAATACAAAGGCTGGTTTCATGGTAATTGCTTATACAGTACAAGTCCCATCCCATAAATTGGCCATCTTCCATAGCTTATTGTTTTAAATGGCTGGAGTGGAGAGAGATAGAAGGATACGATCTAGAGATTAGAGGGAAAGGAGAGAAGAAAGGTTTAGAGGAGGAGGAAGAAAGTCCTGAAGATTTATTCTCTTGCATTTCCTAACAGCTTAATCCTGGTTTGGTAGATCCCCCATTTGTCCAAAAGAAGAGAAAAGCAGGGAAAAAAATGCAAGAATTTCTTTCAGATGTGATTTACCCCAAGTCTGGTTTTAACTGATCAAACAAAGCAGGCTGAAAGTGAGAGGAGAGAGAAGGTGGATGGGTGGAAGATGTGGGGTGTGTTTCAGATCAGGGGAGGAGGAGGGGTGAGATAGGACGAAGAGGAGTGGAGCGAGATGTGGAGATGGAGGAGTGTAGGGAGGGGAAGTCCCTGAGGGAGGTTCATCTGTCCACATATGTAATGAAAAGATAGTCATCCATGTACCCGCCTAATGTAGTGTATCGATGAACAGCGAGCAGCCTCGCTCTCTCGCTCTCCCTCTAATCACTTGTGTTTGCAGCGAGGTTACAGGCTTTGTTGGGGTCTTGCTGCCTGAAGGCAAACCAAAGCCTTTCAACTTCGTGGCTTGTGGACCACCCCAGCCCGCACTGGTATGCACTCTATCCCCCTCTATCCTCGGCTCTGTAGCAGAGGCCAGAGGTCAGGAGCTGGCAGGTGATTGGATGTTGTTGTGGTAAGGGGATACTGGACGGCTAAGTGCTGCAAAAACACCAACTGTCTCTGATATCACTGGCCACGGGCCTTTAGCCTGCCGGTGTGTGTGTGTGAGTGTGTGTGTGTGCAGGTCAAGAAGGGACAAGGACCAGATTTTTGTCTTGAACTAGACCTTCTGAACACACACCCCACCTGGAAATTAACAGGATCCATGTGTCTGTGTGAACCTGACTGTCTGTGTTTAAGAGCGCCATGTTGCTTGTTACAATATTTAGAAATATCTTGAGATCATATCTGCCTTTAAAGTAAGTTACAGTTGAACAGACAGACAGTAACAGTTGGACGTGCACGCACATTCAGCCAGTTTAGGTGCTGAAGAAGTTAAGTCAGGGGAATGCAGACAGACTCTCCAGTAATGTTTTTGATGAGCCGGCTGTGGCCACCACATAAACTGGAATGGCTGCAAGAACGACGTGTCTAAGGAGAGGGAGAGGAGGCCAACTAGGGGCGGTAGAGAAGAGAAGTTTCTGATAAATGAACCAATAGGTGTCGCATTTTTGAAGAAGTTACATTTGCTTTCTGCCTGAGCAAAATTTACAAGCTTACTCTAACGTCTTGCTCTATGGTTGTATCAATCAAAGTCTGAAAAGTGCATAAACTGGTGATGAAACATTGATTTCTCACAGAAATTGCTATATGGTTGCTAAGATGTTGGTACTAGAGGTTGCTGGGTCTCAAGAAGATTAATGTCACAGTGATGATAAAGGCCAATTTTGAGCATAATTGCAGCTTGACATATGCTTAACTGGATCAGATGCAAGGATAAATACACTCGGATAAAGTTAACACACTTTGGTGGAGTTTGGGTGCCCAACAAGCAGCTTTCAGAAGAACACATTAGAGCAGAGAAAATGTTATGCAGGCAAGTTTTTGTGGTGAATGAACTAATTGCCTGTTATGACATCTGAATATGATATGAATGAAAGGTTTCAGGACATGAAAAGTAAGAAAAAAAAGAGCCCAAGAGCCTACAACATGAAACCACTGAAGCTGCAAAGCAAGGACGCGCTCAAAGCTACAACAACCTTCCTCTGCTGGACTTCTAGAAACTGCATGTACATCCAGAGGATTTTTCCCAACCCGTAAAAAGCAGTTATTTTCAAAACTGGCTGGATTCTGCTCAAGACTGTCGGACCCAAACCTGGAAAACCAGCTGCAAGTAGCATCATCATCATCATCGCTACCATCTGACATCAGACGCCTCACCAAAGAGGAGCAGTTCCAGAAGTTAGTGTGACATTTGTGTTCAGTAATTTAGGATGTTATAAAAATTGAAATGACCCTTGGTAGGAAAAATGTTCTCCACCCCTGTACCACACAGCTGCTGCAAAATGCTGAAAGTAACAGGAGGTTTAAAGTTGGGTAAAAGGTTGACGAGGCACACTGGAAGTTTTTTGTGAATTCCATATGTCAGAATGCAAGAAGTCATAAAACACTTTGCCTCCATTAGCTGCACAATTTGATGTGTCATGTGTGTAGGTGGGAGAAGTAGGACACAGAGAAAATGAAAAGCTTTTAATTCTAATGCATGCGCATTGAAGGCAATGAATAGACGGAGTCTGAAGGAAAGGTACGCCCTTGTCTCCACAACCGATCGCCTTTTGAGGCATCGAGGTTTTGAGTGTGTGTGTCAGAGTATACGTGAAGGTGATTTCTCTTAGATGACACGTGACATTTGTGTAGCATGAACGAAGGTTTTTGGATGTGATTCAGACCGAAACACGCACACACACACACACACACACACACGCAATCAGTGTTTTCGGCTGAAGGTTGTGGACTGAGAGGATTCACTAGTAATTATGGGTCTATTCTCATCACTCTTCATCTGAAGGCTAAAGTGCTCTCTTGGCGCTCCCCTCTCCACTTTAGTTTGATTGAAAAGACTCAAGTAGATGTTTCCAACGTGGTTTAGCTGAAGCACATGCACACACAAACTCACACACGCGCATATTAGCATGCAAGTGCGCAAAAAAACACACATGCAAACACACACCACAGCTGTTGTATAATATTTTTTATGAGCACACAATGCTCTCTTGGCAGTGCCTCAGCTCCCCAAAGTTCAAGCACCCTATAGTTGATATTCTGGGTCAATGCCAGACTGACTCACTGCACTCTCGCTCTCTCTCTCTCTCTCCCTCTCCCTCTCTCTCACACACACACACCCTTACACACCCGTACAGAGCCTTGCCAAATGTTTCACTGCAATGGGAACTGACTGCAGCCATTTCTCATGTAAGCTCGCTCTTTCTCTCACCTCTTCTCCACTTCTCAGCCTCCACTCTGCCTCTGCTGTGTGCAATAAATAATCACAAAGTGAAGCCCAATAATTAGCTGGCATTGGTGTGAGAGGGCTATCGAGATGAGGAAATGCCCGCAGGAATGAGATGATATAGGGAAGGAGGGGAGAATAAAAGGGTAGACCGAGGGGAGTAAAACATTAAAAGGTGATGGAGTCGTGCAGACACGGCGGCTGTCGGTGCAGCCAAACAAACCCGGTGACCCCTCTCTACAACCCAGTGCTTTCCCTCTCTGATGTTCTCCTCTTCTGGCAGCAGCGAGACATCTCCATCCCAACCAGGCCCTGCCCGTCCTCTCTGAGCCTCACCTAGCATACCAAATCACAGTTGGGCCTAGCCGGGCAGCGTGAGCCAGCCCCGCCCGACCGCTCATCCAACCCCGCAGGAGGCAAAGCATGGAACCTCGGCTGCTCATATGAAGCACTGGAAAACTTTTATAGCTCCATAATATTTAAACCTCTCCCCTCAGCTCCTTTTTTTCTCCTCTTATGAAGCAGTCACATTCTTTCTCCATGTGCCACAGATGATCTGACTCTGCTGTAGTACTGTCACTGCTATCTCATCCTTATTTTCCCTTCTATCTCTTTCCTCTCTCTTTCTCCATCCTCACCCACTCCACCACAACCTCCACCGCGCTCTGCCCCCTCGTCTCGCTGTAACAAAATCAGGGGCTTAGAGAGCATTCAGCGCCGAGATCCTCCACAATGCAAAGCAGATGTGTGACACACACACACTAACACACGTGGAAGAGCAGCCTGGAGCATTCTGGGCCAGAGGGTGGAGAGAGAAGTAAGCAGAAACAGCTCCGTCACTAGGATACGGCCAAAATAAAACAGACTCGGAGAGCTGCAGTCTCTCGCTGAAACAGGCGGTTTGTTTCACACACACACTACTAACTGTCAAGACAGGAAAACAATGTTTTGAGAGTCCTGGGAAAGCGGACGGGTCGAACCTGTACACGCTCATAAACTGTGCCGTGTCAGATTTCTTGTACTCGTGTCTCATTCTCAGCTCGTGTTTGTTCACAATCAAGCAAAAAGATGCAAGTTGTTGGCTTTGGCAATCTGTTGCTAATTATGTTTTGGTGTAGGGTGGGTGCATGTGAGGTTGGGAGTGTGTGCATTCATGTATGTGTGTTTGTGGAGAGTTGAGGAGTTCAGGCCTGCTGGTACATGCAGGTGTGTGTGTGTGTGTGTGTGTGTGTGTGTGTGTGTGTGTGTGTTGTGTTCAGCAGAGGAAATCTCTCGCTGATTGAACTGTTTTCCAGGGTGCTTATCATAGCCAAAGGTCTGCTGTCTTCCTGATGGGGAGAGTGGGAGACAGAGTGTGTGTGTGTGTTTGTGTGTGTGTGTGTGTGTGTATGAGAGAGAGAGAGAGAGAGAAAGGAAGTTAGAGACAAGGTTGGTGGCTATCTGTCACTGTCTGACAGCTTGTCCTCTGATATATTCTGTTTTTTTTTTCTCTATTTTGGGCCACTTTGGCTTTAGCAGTGTTACTTTCATGGTTTTTAAATACATGTATGTGAACGATTCCTCAGAGATGTGTGCATACTAGAATGAAAGTCTGCAGGAATGTTTATTTCACTGAACAGGTGCTGTCTTTCTTGGAAATCTCCTGATGGCTGTAAGCGCTCACCCACACACACACACACACACACACACACATACTCATAAAGCCAAGGGGGATTCCTGGGACTAATGTTTAACAGGGAGAAATTGGACTGCACCATCAATTTTAGCTCTTTGTGCAGACACTGTGGTTTACTCTAGATAGCCGGGCCAAGCCTCTAAGATAAGACGACTCTCAGCCCGCCTGTGGGAAAGATGAAAGCATTCTCTGAAAAACTGGCTTTCTGTCTCTTTTCCCACAGTCTGTCGCTGTAAGGGTACTATGTGTGAATGCATATGTGAGAGAGCAAAGACTTGTATTAGTCCTACGATTGCACCCTCAACGTTGGATACATGTTTATATGTGGTGCCTGGAGAAGTAGCATTACACTCATCATGTATGTCAAATGCACCGCTCTCCCTGCAGGCGTTTAAACACTGGTTTACATATCCTTCCAAATATGTGCCATTTTGTAGATTAAATACATAAACCCTCATACATGATGAAAACCTGTGTATTTAAGTGAAACATATTCAGCCTGACTTGGTGACAGCTTTCAGTTGTGCAGCTGCACGTCATCAGGTTTTCCAGATCTGCTCACATGCTGTGCACTGCCAGTGACTTCTAGAGTTCATGGAGAACAATTTGAAATACTTTTAAATGTTTCTGAATCCTGCAGTCTTCACAGCTCTTCATATCATAGGTATTACTTTAAAAGCAAAGGGACAGGAGCTTTTTGGCCCCAGCTGTCACAATGACCTCGAAGTCAGATTGTGCACAAATTTATGACCGGAGCGAAATTGCAGGTATGTTTCAGAGGAGGCGTGGTGGTTAATCTGTAACTTGTCATGGCATCCAGAAGAAACACACACACACACACACACACACACACAGACTCAGGCACATATATGCACAACTACACATGCACACACACTCACCTACACCCATACACAAACAGACCTACCATGGTGAGTGCTGTGAGTAATGGTAGATTACAGAGCTGTCAAACTGGGTGCTGGAAAGAGGCAATTAGATAAGGGGATGTCTTGCTAATGGGCCCAGATGACCCCAGATGCACTCATACACACACACACACAGACATGCGCATACACTCTCTCACACACACACACACAAACTGGATTTCTCCCTCCTGAACCTTGCCCCAAACAAAAGCAGAGTGCTGTTGAATATAAGGCTGCCTTTAGACTCAGATGACTGTGCCTCACACACACACTCTCAGACCAGGAGTGCAGGATATGCAGAGGCATGTACCACACTAAGCCCTGACACACAGGTATGAAACAGATTCCACTGGAAAACCACTGGAATACTGTACCGTTTCCCAGGATCTCCTAACTATTAGTAAACACTATGTGTGTTGTGTGTGGCCGTGTGCAAATCTGTGTGGGTTGGTAAGGATATATATATATATATATATATATATATATATATAT
>JBBMOE010000039.1:318283-420021 GCA_037975065.1 Chaetodon trifasciatus
ATTACAAAGTGCCTTAGAGGCAATAAAATAATATTTAAGTGTCAATTAGATCCAAAAATCAACATCAATGCAATCGCCTTCCAGAGGAGTTTACAGACAAAAACTCAACTTGGCAGAAAAATCAACTAGAGAAGGACAGCAGAATACAAAATGAAGATCTAGATTTCAACAAGTTCTCTAACCCTGCTGTGAACCTCTGAGAATGTTTTTATCCATTTGTCCATGTTCAATCCCTCTCATGTGTCTCTTCTTTCTAATTTCATCCTCCTATCTATGAGCAGAAAGAAAGGTATAGCTGCTCTTATATATATATATATATAAATATATATATATATATATGTGTGTGTGTGTGTGTGTGTGTGTGTGTGTGTGTGAACAAGTGGGTGTGTGTGCACACGTTTTAGGCAGACAGAGGATTCATTGTGATATGGTTCTGTCCCTCAAGGCGCTGGAATCTGGCACATTGTCTTTGTCGGAAACTCAAACCATTTACAACTCTCGACTTGTTTTGATCCTTTCAGAAAATTCCATTTCCTGCGGTCGTTTGGGGAGTGACTGCAGAGAAACCTCTGGAAGGAAAAGCCTCATTATGGTTTCATTGTGAGTTGGAAGACTTGACTTGAAGGTCAGTGCCAGCCTCGCGGCTGTAGTTTCCCTGTGTGGGAATGGCTTGCGGATGAAAAGGTGACCCGGCGTGGGTTGTTCGGTGCTGGATGGGCAAACACAACCTGCTGCTTCTTCAGGCTTCAGTCGATTTGCTTTTTAGCTGACACGTTCACTGATTTATTTAAAATTTGTCTTGGTAGTACAGAACATTAGTTACGTGTAAAGGAATAAACATGGATCCACCTGTGTTGGTTTTCCTGATCCTCCCATGTGCAGTCCTTTTCCATTTGTTTTTCAATCCCTGCCCTCGCTCTGCTGTTCAGTGCAGCTTCAGTTCTCCACGGTCATGCACATGTACAACTTCTACCTGTATCTGTACTTATGTATATCTGGGAAAAGAGGCTGTGTCAACACTTGCTCCTAATTGTGTCCAAATCTGCACAAAGTTCAGACCCAGTTTATTAATGACAAGTGAGTGAAACGGATCATCCTCCAACCTGTTAACACCTAAACCAGATGTTTTCATCAACAGCAGAAACACACTGGTTTATACTGAACACGTGCATCAATGATGGTGCTGTTTAAACAAACTATGTAGTAAACCATGATAGATGGACTGTGCATGGGATGATGAGTTAGTCCTACCCCCAAAAAATGCTCACATTACCTTGGAATGAGTTTTCCAGTGTGCTTGTGCACCCACACTCATGCATGCGTCTGTTTGTAGGTTTGTATGCGTAAATGTGAGTTTTTGTATGTGATGTAACGTCTGAAGGAGCCACTCTGCTCACTGCCAGAGCGCCACTGCTCCAGAAATACAACCAGTATGACCTCAGCTGATGCACACTTCTTCATGGACAGTGTGAATCAAGGAACTGGAGCAGAGTTAGGAAAAGAGAGAGAGAGAGAGGGAGAAGAGTCTGAAGGTACGCTATGTGGCCAAAAGTATGTGGACACATAAACTTAATAGGACTTATTTGAGATTGTAGAGGTAGTGATGAGTTAAAAGGACTGACAACAGCAGTCACAGATATAGAACAAGTGAGCATCTGTTGTGTTTAACCATGATTTACAGCTGGACCGTCTTCTGGACCCCAAACAGAAGAAATTCATCATTTTCTGCAGCAAACTTCAGACATGTCATCATGCTGTGGCAGTATATTATAGGAATACCCATGGTCTCCGGAAGAGATGTTGCATATGGTTGTTGTGATCAGGTGTCCACATGCTCAAATACACATGCATGTAAACATGCGGTCAGGGCGAACAGGTCTGTTTAAGCAGATTCTCCGAGCAGGCCACCTGTCAGGATGCGAGACGGATCACCGGCTTCGTTCAGCTCAGACATGGTTTTTCAGCTTGTTTCTGTCTGTATGAATGGGTGCTTTGCATGTATGCCTGCATGCAGATGTGAACGCCGGGGTTGTGGCAGAAAGGAATAGAGAGATACACTAGAGATGGAGAGAGAGAGAGGTTATTTGTGTGTGACAGAGGGTAGCCTGTATCTGTAGCGTGTGACACACAGTGCTCTCTCTGCAGCAGCCAGGCCACAGTTTTAGGGACTTGTGCCAAGGGACAGAATAGCCTGTCTGTTTCCTGCCTCTTACTGAACCCTGATTGACAGCAGGGCTTCTTTGTGTGTGTGGATGTATGTGTATGCGTGGCTTCTCTGTTTCTGTGTGTGTGTATGTATCAAACTGACAGACTGACAGAAACGCACCAACACATCGCATGGAGGGGGACGTAAAGGAGTTGCCATCTCCACAGAGAACAAAACACCCCACTCCTGTCAAATTGTTTATCTGCTCTTTTTGTTCATTTCACATGCACACAAACACACAAACACCAAAGAACACGTATTCACACACTTTCTCACACACACTTTCACACACCCTCTCACAAACCAGTCAGCCTCCATTTTAAATAAACAATTTCTCCACAGTACATAATGCGGTTTATTTATTCAGAGTGTCAAATTGCACATGTGAACTTACACACACATACGTGCACAAACACACAGGCCGGCCTCAGCTGTCATGTTTCTGGAGTGTCAGGTTGTGAAGAGCAGGAGTAGCTGCCTCACCTCCGACCTCCCCGCGGTCCCTCGAGGTCATGAGGACTGCAGACGCACAACATGTGTATCTGAGGTTTAAGCATTCAGACAGAGGGAGGCAGAGATCAATGCAGGAAGGGTTAGAGTGTGTTGGTGGAGGTCAGAGCGTCTGCAGAGGAGATAAAGAACAGATAAAGATGAAAAACAGATGTTTGCATACAGGAACAAAGTACGGGCTGAAGAACTGCAGAAGGAAAGATGCTATTGGAGTCTGTTTACCACATGATGTGAATTCAGTCTGCACCGTTTTTAGAAAGGCTAAAATAATTTTGATGCACTGACAGACTTATAACTAGAGATTAACTGGCAGGTATTGGAAACCTGATGTAAGACGAAGAAGTCTGGCCATATTGATGTAGAACCACAGATTCGACCCAACTTATGCATGAAATTCGGAATGATTGCAATGCTGCACCACAATGTCTGAAATCTTAACATTGCATTAGCAATCATCAAAATGCAAAGCAGTATCACAAACTATGTCCTTGGCCTCATAAGGCCTGGTGCTAATTTAAGAAGGCATCACATGCACTGACAGTAAAAAGGGAGGAGCGGTCAACTCAAGACAATTAATGCTAGTGTTAGCATCTAATGCTACGTCGAAAGCACACTGCGCGCAGCTCCACCTGATTGAAGGTAAAACTGCTGCTGAATGTGTGTTGTTTTATTTACAGGGACATGCACCAATACAGCATTCTTTACTTTTGTTAGTGAAAAAGTGAAATGAAGCTGAACCGCGACAAAGCGCCTTTGAATGGCAGCATATTGTACTGCGACACATTTATCTGTGTGTTTTAGTGTTGGACTGTGCTTCTAGATCCAGATCGAATCACCTAAGATGGACTAATCCGTGACCTCTGGGGTTCACCACCAGGTCAGGTTGGTCAGATTGCAAAAAAATGACACGGTGGCAGATGCATGGATAGATGAGTCAAGTCAAGCACATTTTGGATGACAGTGACACTTAATTGTTGTCTTGCATGCATTAATAAAGTGTACTGTCATCACGCTTAGAGTATTGTACTCTACGAAATGATTATCCATTATTTTTCCAAATGGATTTCCAAATTGGACAGACTAATTGGGCTGGATGGTTTGATAACTGATGAGTGTGTTAGAAAACTCATCCGCACAGACCTGCACAATCTGTTTATTTTGTCACCAGTTTTTTGTATCACGAGCCAACAAAAAGGGAAGCATATGTGCGTATGAGGGTGATGCACGACACAAAGTATCCAAGAAAGATTCCTGTTTTAAGGGCTTTATGCCTGCGTGTCAAGCAGCCTTTTAAAAGCAGAAGGATCGTGCTGCTTAGCTGCTAAGATGTGAGTCGGGGGCCGTTTGAAAGGACTGTCACATAAACTGGCCAGCATGCCCGTCTTTTAAAATTCATAAGCAACAGGAGAAAGAACAGAAACAAATCAGGGAAACTCTAAACACTGTATGCTGGAGAAAATACATCATTATAGAAATAAATCACCCCCAGTTGTTTAGGCAACAGCAGCACACGCTGATATTGTTTTGTTTTACAAGACAAGATATGACAGACATGCAGTGCAGCGGTAAAACAATATGAAAACAGACGGTGAAGTGGGCACACGTTCAGTGCAGCTCAAGGTGCGATTTATGTGTTTTCATTAACGAGAGAGGCTGAAGGACAGATGAGAGAAGAGAAAAGAAGTGGAGACAGGAACTATAAACAACAGGAATTGGACACATCATCGAGGGCAGCTGATTATGCCCCCCCCCCCTCCCCCCGCAAGCCGCCCTGCTGCCGTGCCCACTCCCTTCAGTGAGCCCCCAGACATTCGGCGAAGGACTAAACAGGAATCCCCCATAGCCTCACGACAGACTGACTGACTCTGCATGGTCTAGATCACACACACACGCACGCACGCACAGACACACATGCATTCACAAGCAGGTTTACAGACAGTACAGAAATAGCCCCAGTCTGGGGTATTACCATACACACTATCTCCTCCTCTTATATCACACTGCAGCGCTGTATGGCTTTAGCACATGCAGCCATTTATAAAGAAAAAGGAAGACTTGCTGCTACCATCATCATCTTCATTTCAACTTTTCACTCTGTCATCAGCTCTCATCTACCACCTTCTCTCTTTGTTTTTCTTTTGCTCTCTCTGTGACTGTTTTCTCTTTCACTCTCTCTCACACACAGATATTTACATAAAAATCAGTATGTTTTCCTGAAAGCACTTTTCTGACTGTTTATCTCGCCAGCTTACGTTTTGCCCGGCCCTCCCACATCTCACGTCGACACCAGGTGATGTCTGAGTGAGAGAAAGTGCAGATGAAAGGAAAGGTCAGGAGTTCCTCAGCCTGTAGTTCCTGACATTGCATCACCTCCCACAGCATCGTCAGTGCGCTCTGGTTCCCCACAGCGTTCAGTGAGGCGCCACAGCAACAAGGAGGGGCTTTCTTCCACCCGTTCCCCTCAACATTTGCATGGCACTCACGATTAGGGTTTTCCCTCAAGCACAGGATACCACATAAACTGACACACAAAGGAAATGCATGGTCTCTCAGAGCAGGACTGCTGCAGCTCAACTGTCAGAGATGATCAGGTCCTCGGTGTCTTCACGGATGCTGATCAGGGGGAGGTGTGGAGGTTATGTGGGAAAACACCTGCAGGAATTTTCTGAGACTGTTTCCTGGTTTAGGATTCAACACTTCAGCAGAATGTCGAGCAGAAGAAGGTACCCAAGTTCCCTAATAATCCCCAAGATAATTCAGAACCTTTGCTGCATCCAGATGGTCGCAGCTGTGTTTCCCTGTGACTGAGGCCGTTCTCAACCATTATAATTTATAAAATCCCATCCAGTACTCTTTAATACTACTCTTCAGCAAGCCTTCTAAGGATTAAACTGTATTCTTTAAGACCTGTCCTGCTGTTTCTAGATTTTGCCTTTAATCTACAGTAAACATACCTACAGATCTTGTTCAACCAGAATATCGAGTAAATATTATCCAGTTTTGCTGCATTTGGTTGACTGCGGTAAGTCATTTCATGCCTCTGCAACAAGCTGAGGCGTCTTCGTTTGAGGATGATTCAGTGGTTTCGAAAAAGAAAGCAGTTACTCGAGCGTTAAAGAGAAGTGCTTTGTTTGCAGCAGTGAGACTGTTGCAGTAGATACTAGATGTCACTATCAAAACACTTGATGGTGTTGTCAGAGAGACTCAGTACACAAAGAGCACCGATATAGTTAAAGCAATAGTTTGACATTTTTTTGCCGAGAGTTACACAAGAAGATCAATACCACTCTGACGTTTGTGTGGTAAATATGTACAGTAGCTGGAGCCAACAGCAGGTTACACAAAGACTGGAAACGGCAAGAAACAGCTACCCTGGCTGTCTCCGAAGGCCACAAAATCCACCTATCAGCACCTCTAAAGCTCAATAACTAACACATTGTCGTTTGTTTAAAAATTGTTTTACACATAGGCAACCAGCAGAGAACACAGAAACTTAGCCACTGCTGTAAGCTAAGAAAAGGTAGTATAACAGCTAAATTACAACTACGCTCAAATAATATGTAGAAGTATGAACTAAATAGTACATGTGGCGCGTACTATTTCTTGGTGAATATTTCAGTATGCAAACACTGGACACTATGCACAAATATCCCACAATGCAATGCAGTGTTGACGACAACGACAATGTTGATGTGTGTTTTCAATAAAAATTTTAACCATTAAGTCTGAATGCTACATATTAAAGACCTGTTGGAGTAACGTTGGTTGCCTATGTTTTCGAGTAGTTTAAGGATTATTTGGCAACGATGATGTCCACGAGATTAATAACGAGTTCATCTGTAGCTCGCCTTTCTTCTTATATTTTTGAGTTATATGAATACTATTTATTTACACAATGAATCAATGAATCAGACTACGTATGATGTTATTTAGTGCTCTTTAGAGGGGCTGGTAGGTAGCCTTTGTTACCTTCGTACAGATCCAGACTAGCTGTTTCCTGCTTTTTCCAGTCTTTATGCTAAGCTAAGATAATGCTCTCCCTGCTTGAGATTCATATTTAACATATACATATAAGTGTGGTATCAATCATCTCGTCTAACTCTTGCCAACAAAGCGAAGATGCATAAGTCCCAGAAAGTTGAACTGTGTTTTTGGTATTGTGGTCCGAGGGCAGAATATCAACTTATATGACATGAGTGGTGATTCCCTACTGTTGCCTTCAGGCTGACGTTCAGCTCAGCACGAGGCTGCGGGCAGATTTGCTATGTCATGATGGCTGCCCAGGACACATGATCTTCTCCACAGCATGCACCCTGCTGGTTTCTGTATCAGGTCGAGCTTGCCGCCAAGAATGCCGTCTATTTCCAGTTGACCTGTCGTGACAGCTAGTTATATACACGGGTTATGCGATTAGGGCTGCCAGAGCGGAGAAAGAGGAGGATGAGGAAGATAAGTGTGGGGTTTCCTGGGAAGCTCCCAGTCAGACATCTGCTGCCATCACTCCATCACTCTCCCACTCCCGCCCCCCCTCTCTGCCATCACGCTGTCTATCGGCTATTTGCCCTCTTTCTGTCTCAGTGTCTCAGAGATGGGTCTTTGTGGCGAGCAGCAGTGCTCCACTGAATAATTCAAAGAGCCAGCAGGGACAGACAGTGGATTAAGTCCCCGAAGAGGAGGTGGAGGGAGAGGGATGAAGAGGGAGGACAGAGGGGATTTTACCCCATTACACGGGAGGAGCTGAGGGGAAATTTGTTGACGAGGCAGCGGGGTGGGCAGCGGTGTTAAAATCAGCAGGGTGGGCTGAGGGGAAAAAGAAAGGGAGCCCAGGAGAAAGAGAGTGAGTGAGAGAGCGAGCAGCATGTCACATGACCATCTGGAGATCCCAGAGCAGAGCTGGTCACATGACTGACTGGAAACGCACTGTGCTGCTTGAGAACGATTCCCAGAAGTTACGTCTGTGTGCGTGAAGCCGTGCCTGCTGTCTTTGTCCTTAATGCTGATTAAAGCATACAGCAGCTGAGACTGTTGTGAACTGTGTGACATTAATGCATCACATTGTGGGATTTTGACATTCAAAAACTGCAGTTTTATACACAGAATTAAAATGAAAAATGCGCATCCTGCTATTTGAAACACAGTCGGTCGACCATGACAGTGGAAACAAAGAGCTAAATGCCCTTCAGACGTCTGTCTGTGTTTAAGCGTTGGCAGCTGGGATGAAACGAGGATTTTGCTGAAACAAAGCTATGTGTTTACATGTCAAAGGTGCAGGGAGTGTTGAGTTAGTGTGACTGATCGCAGTCTAAACCAGGGTAATTCGCTCTCATCTTCTGTTGCTGGACTTTTTGGGCCAGCTGTCTCACGCCCACTCAGTCACACACAAATGCACAAGCTCACACACCAAAACAGCCAGACCGTCATTTACAGCTCACAGAAAGTCAGGGGGATTTGATAAGTTGTCTTTCTTAGAAAACCAGTTTGTGATTACTTTTTGATTTAAAGCCTAATTAAGCTCTGAGTTGAAGCTTATTGCAGACTGAGTTCCTCTTGAATGGTATACGCTGGTCTGCAGGCCGAGGCCACTGTGGTGAGTGACTAACCATTCAGTGGTTATATGTAGGTGTGGGATCGAGAGGGTACGATCAGTCCAGTTTCAAGTGTTTGTGTAGTATTTTGTGGTCAAAGATGTTTTACTCATGCTGGTTTTAAAGCAAGTCTGGCTGCTCTCACTCTCATATTTTAATGAAAAACCCCAAGAAGCCCAAAGATGGCAGATTTATAATGAGATCAGAATATCTTTTTTGAACAAAACAAGACTGTTTTGTCATCTTTACATTGATATCAATGTAAATAAAATGAGATATGTATATAAACACATACATAGCATGTGTCATATATACTGTATATGTAAAAGTAAAACAGACAAACACGCCTCAATACACCGGAGATGAAGAGGATAAAATCCTTCGTCCTTCATAATTTAACTCAAGGTCCACTTTCATGCTTTGTTGGAGCTTTCGCCCACATCTCCTGGTCTTCCTCAGCGGATGGAGTTCTCATTTGTCATCATGTGACCGTAGTATGGAAATTCAGTCATTGGCCAGGTGTCAATGTACACCTGTAGATAGATCAAAGAGTCTGATGCCCTCAGAGTGTCACTGGTTGTGGCGGACTCCGCCACCATAGTACCAGTGCAGAGTACTTTAATGTTTAAATACTCAATGTAAACACAATGAATGGGTGAAATAAGATAATTAATATTGTTAAAGTTAGGGAAAATCAAAACATTATAAGTTTAAAAACTTTCACATTCAAACTCAATTTTTAGATTGAAAGCTAAAACGTTATGGGATTTGACATAACTGCCATGTGTGAACAGTAATATTGATGAATGAAACACCGCATTTTCATATCAGTTACAATGTTGAGTAAGACGTTAGTAACAGGGGCTTGAAGGCTTTGCAGACGTGAACTTTACTCGTGCTTCATGGGAAGTTTGGTGCTCGGCGCTGAGTCTTGCTCATAACCAGTCGACACAGTTCATTCTAAGGCTGGTCGAGCAGCATTCAAAGCCCTGTGCATTCTGGGAGTGTGACTAAATAAACACATTGCAACCATAACTGCACAGTTCGTTGATGGACTTTATGGGCCTTCTCCGAGCGCAGCGCCTTCAGGCTTTGTAGCGGAGGATGAAAAATGCACTCGGCATGAAAAGACGTTGAATACTTTCCATGCACGCACGTCGGTCTGCGCTCCCTGGAGGACGTCCACACGTTAGTTTATATGTCCCCGGTGGGAATCTGGTGTTTGCTTTAGTTCCGGGTGGGTTGTGCTCTGGGTTTGTGGGTCGGTGTTTTCGGGCCAGTAGCCCCAGAAACAGGACCGGGCAGGACTTCTGTGTTTTTAAAAGGAAGCCATGTTGCTGCGGTTGCCCTCATCTCCAAAATGTTTCTCTACCAGAATGAGCATGATGAAAAACTGTCTCCTGGTTCTAGGTAAAAACAGGTGATGTAAGTACGCAGAATTCTTTGAAGCTTACTGAAATACACGTAGCCAGTGTTGGTTTCAGGTCGCCCACTCTCCTCTCTTCAGAGCATCAATAATAGAGAGTCACTCCTCTGATGCAGTCCTCCAAACACTGGCCCACTCTGAGCAAACGAAGGCCAACATCACTGCAGTGAGCGTAATAAAAAACAGAACAGCTCTGTTGTGTCCTCCATCAATCAGAGAGACATCTGGCAATGATTCATTTTATTAAACTGCAATGTACTTCAGTTTTATACCTGCTTTCCTCTCTCTCTCCTTCTCCATCTCCCTTCATCTCTATCCCTCTTTCTTTGCCTCTAACGTAATTGAAGTGAGCGTCTCCTCTGCTGTGTAACCCAACGCTCGTCCCACAGCACTAAAGTGTCGTTTGGGCCGCAGCTTAAGTAGTGGGCGCGCTCTGTGCTGCGCTCTAACTCTTACAGATCAGCAGAAACCCAGATTAGACGAATGAATTATTCATCTTATTGCCTTAAATGTAGTTTGTGGTAAAAGACAGTTATAAATCCTATTAGACTTCTGACCCTGATCATTTTCACTGTTTCGAGGATCCTGCTGTGACCAACGTGAAGGCTGAAAGCTGTTCAAAATATACTTTGTCTTTCTTATCCTTGCCTCTCCTATCCTTGCCTCCAAGTTGAGGTTAATCTTCAGGACCAAATTAGATGTCTAGCTCTTCATTGTTCCTTCCAGAACTCAAGGACAAGCGAGCACATCTTGAGCTGCGCTGTGAGATTTATACATACATGGGTGTGTGTGCTGATATTGACAGTCTGTATAAAAAATGGTGGAGAATAATATTAAGTTTGGCAGAGCAGATTCTCTCAAGGCCAAGTCAGATATAAAGATGTTCTCTCTTTCTCTCTCTCCCCTCTAATCCATTTATATAATAATGGACGTCAACATATTAAAGTGAATTAAGGTGAGGCTGGTGTTAGCTATCACTGTCTATTATTGAGCTTTAATAATTGATGCAGGTGATGTTTAGTGTGGCTCATATTATGATAATGGGTTGATGCTGCCCAAGTGGATCAGCATGTTAAGGCGATAATGCTTTTCCTGAGTGTGTGTCGGTTGTTTTCACTCTGTCTGTCTGTCAGTCTGTGCTGCTGTGTCTGTTGGGGGTGGGATTAACCTGATGATCTCATACTGTGGGTGATGCAGTCCTACAGCAGGTGAGTCATCAGGCGATGCCGTGAGCCTCTTACGGGAACAAAGATACGCTCAGATCATCTCCCCTGCAGCTTTCATCCACCGCTGTACTTACTGCTGCATCATCAGCCGGTCCTCCGCCTCCTCCCCCCTCTGCCTCCACCTCATCGCACAGCCTCGTTTCACTTTCCTCCCTCACCCTCCACTCTCACTACGTTCTCTCAGCACCATCCTGTCCTTCACTCTCATCTCTTTTCACTCCACTTCTAGAAGTTGTTGCTTTTCTCTTCCTCTTCTGCATCCCATTCTTCTTCTTTCTAACCTCTCTAACAGTGGCTGATTCATACATCAAGCACATAATTAACATTTACATTAAAAGCATTTTATGATTCCAAGAAACCGATCTTATGACACTTAAATATACAAGCAGACAACCTTTGAGTAAGACAAAAAGTAGCAGCCACGTGCTTAGGTCAGTTTACACCGGTACAAACAAAATTTATATTTGGGGAAATGTGCTTACTCACTTTGGTGTTAGATGAGATGATTAATTGCAGTCTGTGCTAAATATGAAACTGGAACCAGCAGGCAGTTAGCTTAGCTTAGCACAGAGATATGAAATAGGGAGAGAAAACGATAATTTGCCATTTTATTGGGGGGTTATATGCTGGGACCAGTAAGAAATAGAGTAAAAAACTTGTCATTTTCACACTAAATTAATGAATGAGACGAGACATAACCTGTTAGTTAGTGAGCTTTAGAGGTGCTGGAAGCAGATTTTGTTACCTTTTGATGGATCCAGGCTAGCTGTCTCCCTTTACTTCAAGTCTATGCTAAACTAAGCTTCCCCATAAACACATGAGAGAGGTAACAAGCTTTTCACGTCACTATGGACGATATTTTTCCCAAAATGTCACACTATTCCCTTAACACCAAATGCAAATTGATAAGTTGACAAACAAAGCTCAGCCTCTTCGCAGCAGCTTCTCTCCTCGCTCATCTCTCCTTTCTTTGTCCTCTGCCTCTTTTTCCTCCAGCTTTTCTGTGTCACTCTGCCTTCTGTTTGCACTTCTACTGCTTCTTGTGTTTTATGCCCTCCATCACACAGCAGTAAACACAAGAGTCACAGAGAGCGCTGGTTTGTTTTTTTAATTAGGTAAATGGACTTGAGTCTGCCGGAGCAGACAGAGAAATCACTCTCTGGACTCCAGCGCTGTCATAACAATTTCTTTAAATTAATGAGTTCAGCTAAATTTATTAAAATCTCGCCGTGCAGAGGGTTATGCCCACTTTCACCCCCGCTGCTGTTTTTGTTTTGGGTTTCCTAGGTTTGCTCTGACAAGGTGAACGCTCCACAGTTTCCACAGAGCAGACTCGACAGACGCTCGTGCCAAACGTGAATTCACCCACGCAGCAGGCAGCCTCAAACCTCAGTCTTACCTGTTCCTGACAGGCTGCAATCTGACTCTCCCACACCCGCGAAGGTGAGGCCAGGCTGGGTGAAGGGGCACTGCCCATCTTTCCAGGGAGGATCCCTTCAGACACAACAACAAACATGTGCTCAGACAGAGGGGTATTATCTGTTGTTATTATTGGAGATAATTATGTCAGATAATTATATCTATTAGCTATGTTGTGTCTTTTCAGCCGCTCCAATGTCAATATTATTTTGTTCTCAGTGCTGAGAGCGCTGGACCCCATGGGAAAATACTGTGTGCTTGGTGAAGAGGGGGTCTGACGGGACCGTGAAGCATAAGTGAGGTGTTTGGACTTTATTTATTTCTGTGATAAAGCTTGAAGAGCATAATTAAAAACACAATTTGTGTACAGTTTTAAGATTTTCAGGGACATTTTGATCAAAAGCAAAATTTCAATTCAGTAGAAAATAATCCCTGAGAACAGGGAGGTAAATCTAAAACAGTAAAACAGCAGGTATACTCAAGTAAAGCCGTCATTTACTCACTGCCAGTCCATAAGATTTAATCCACTATAGCATAAAAGAAAACCACCTCTGTGTTCTTTCTTATTACCAAATACACACTGTTAGCCAACATCGCCCGTTTCCTTGTCGTACATGAGCGTTTCTGACTTTTGAGGGACTGTTTCTCTCACAGAGGGCTTTTGTGTGCTGCAGGTGTTGAGGTATATGAGGCTGTGCTAAGGACTGTTTTATTCCTATGGCCCCCCTGAGGCCCCGAGGCCTGGTCCAAGAGAAAGACCAGAAGCCGTTTCAACTTCCTCCACTGTTGTTTTGCATGGAACACAGCTTCAAACACTGTACGTCAGAGTGCACAGCCAACCACAGCTACACATACACAACACTTACATGCTGGCTGTTTCTGTCTTTTTATTACACAAATTGGACCACAGAATCTAAAATAAAGAATATTTATTGTTGGGGGAGAGGAGAAGACATGTAATTTTAGTTTATTGATGTCTTATATGGTTGAACTATCGCTCTGGAGTCTGTGCTGATCGTATTTGTGGACAATATGTTTATTACCTCTATGTTGGGGATATTGTCCCAGATTATGTTTGCAGTCTCTTCTCCCAGTGGTGGAAAAAGTATGACCACTCTTAATAATAGTAGTAGCAATATAAATATTCCCAAAGTTTTGCTTAAGCAAAACTTCAGAAGTGTGTAAAGTGTATACAGAAGAATTACAAAAATAAAGTAAAAGTTGTCATCATGCAGAATCAGCCTTTTCATAGTGAACAAGCACCTAAAAATTGTACTCCAGTACAGTACTACAGTAGTCTTATTAAAACTCTGAATGTTTCAGATTTATTTACAAACCCAGAGTAAAATGTTGTATTATAATCTGGAATTCAGGTTTATCATAAAAGAGGTTATCGTACAAACCGTTTCATTTTGAAGATACAGCAACTTCAGAATGTCTCTTGGAAGGCAAAATCCCTAAAGAATCATTTGTGCTATATATAATATAGCAAAAATTAGTCCCGCTTAGAGTGACGATATACAATACAGTGTGTAATATTAGACTTTAGCACCAAATGGAGTCCAGTCAACAGGTAGAGCGGCCGAGCAGAGAGCTCCCAGAATGGATTGTGTTAGCGTCTCTAAAGCCCCTGGAGCCACAACACTGACCTTTCCTGTTATGGAAATGTACTGCTGGCTGTTCTAGGCCCACAGCCACATGCTGCTTGTTTGAATGGCCACGCAGGCCCCCTTCTGCTGCCTGCCTCTTTCCTGAAGACTGCTTTTACTGTTTGTGCTGCTATTAATGCACATTTGCGGAGCATTGTTCAGCAGAATGGGCACAACGTGTTCCCTGTTAATGTTATTCTCTGTCTTTATTTTGGCAACCTTTTACTCTACTGTGTGGTAGAACTTTCCTCTGAACTCCTTGTAATACCCAATAAATAATGTCCGCTTGTATCTGTGTGTGTGTTGGATGTAAACCAGTTGTTTCATGACTCCAAACCCTGAATATTGAAGGGTGTAGAGAGTCCACTTGTTTCAAGCTGCTGGCCGTCACAGAGCCTCCCTCTCTCCTGTCCGTCACTGTGATTAGAGGCTAAACTGGGGCAAATGAAGTGACATGTTTTGCTTTGCAATGAAAACAGAGCTGTGCTAATACTTGCATGTGGACTTGTGTGAGTGTTGGAGCGGGGGCTCATGTAGCGCACTGGGTCAGCAGTGATGCGGCGCTCGGCTCTGTCCGCCATCATATGGACTTTCCATGTGTGATGTGATTAGAAAGCAATTTGCTCCTTGACAATCTGACCCAAGAAAAACACACGCTTTATTAAAACATAACAAATTACCCCATTTAGCCCCAAAGACACAGAACTGGACAGTTTAGCGGCCTGAATACATCACATGGATGGATTATTATAAACAAATGGAGGTTTTAGGAGTAAATCAGAGGAGACGAACATGATCCTTATCGTGACGTATGTAGGAACTCCACCAAAATCTCTGGTTTTTTTTTTTTTTGACCCACAGTCTGCGCTAAAAGGCTCAACAGAACAGAGCTGAACATGGCTGTTTGGATTAGCCGAAGTATCGTAATTGCAGAGCATGTTAATCCACTTTAGATATACTTTCTACGTCTCCGAGCTCTGTACAGTATTTACATGCTGTACTGTGTGACCTCTTAATCCCAACGTTAATTTGGGGAACTTTAAAAGTTATTTTACACTGCGCAGCACAGAACTTGAATATCCCAGGCTTGTGTTCTGAGTTCCTCCAAAGACAAAGCTTTCTGGATAGTATAATACTTTTTCTGTATATTTCACATCATTTAGAAATGAAACAGATTGCCCCCAAGAGAATTACACTGTGCTGGGTTACATAAAAAAAACAAGCTACCTTGTAAAATAAATATTTCTGGATTGATGTGGCTGAAGTGTCAGAGAAATTGGAAGATCTACAGCAGTTTTTCCAACACGTTCTGTATAAATGATATTTTAAAGACAACAATTTTGGCTAGAGAGGTTTGGCCACAAGAAAGCCCCCTGAAGCAGGGCGAGATTATACAGCCTGATGTAAACAAAGATCAGTCCCTCAGTGCTGGTAAAAATAGATTTAACAAACATCTTGCCAACAGGAATTTGCATTAAATTTGACTTGAAATATCTGAGAAATGCCATGTGGCTTAGCCCCGCTTAGGCTTGTGACGTGTCCCATTGTGAGGGCGTTTGTCTTCCTGCAAGCCCTCAGAGGATGGTAATCGCCTTGCCAGCATTTGTGGGACGTTAGCGTAGCGTAGTGTGCCTTCGCATTAGACGAGTCAGCTGTAAGCCCGGATTGTTTATGATTTGTCAGAGAAACTAAGTATGGCATGACAATGGCTAAGCTGCTGGGATGCCCTTTCAGTTTTGGCATTTTGTACAGTTTTGGATGTTGTTGAAGCACAATGAGGCCTATTCATGCAATTGTTTTGCCAGTAAATCTCAGCTGAATGTGTGTTCTACTCAGAAATCTGCATGCAACAGAAATCTGTGTTCAAATCTGTCAGTTTTCAGGGCTGCATGGCAGCGGTCTTCTGTAGAAACTGAAGAAGCAGCGGCCTTATCTCCCCGCTCCACACTGTCTCTCTCTATCAGACAGGGTTCCCCCCTTCAGTCTGCCTTTATCTGCTCATAAAGACAGTAAGCTCTATAAAAAGAAGGAACAACAGTGCCTTCAGCTCTACATACAGTACTTTCCTCTTCGTCTGTGTTTGAGATTAACTCTTTTTCACTTCCATATGCAAAATCAGAGGCATCCAACTCTGATTTGTATGCTTCGCTGGACATTTGCTTTCTGTCTGGCTCCTCTCACTGTAAAAAGTTTCTGCTTCATCCACTCTCTCTTCCTCAAAGCTGTTGTTACTTTATTCAGCTTCAGACGTCACCTCTGCCCCAGTGTGTCTCTGTCTGAATGTGCTGTGTTTTCTGTATTTTCTTTTTCTGTGTGTGCAGACTGCGTAGGATGCAACGGGACAGCGGCCAAAAGCAGCGGCCCTGACAAAACAAAAATGGTGGACTCCGAGTCAACACTTTCACATGAGTAACTTTGTTTGTTATCATGTTGTTCAGATGGGCAAGAATCACAAGAGTCACTGCTGTCATATCTGTATTAAGTATTTATAAAATAACCACTGCAACCATCTTCCAGGAAAACATTTTTTTTTTTTTTTCATTTCAAAAAAAAGATCAGCTTGCCGTGTTTCTGAGCTAGATGCACAATGCAGCTTTGTTTCCTTCCTGATTTCCGTTTGCTGTTACAGACTGTACAGCTCCTACTGTCTGTGCAAGACAAGTAAATTCCTTTTCTTTAATTTGGTATCTTGTTTAAGTGTAGAAGCAGGAGTTTTGGTCTGGAAAGTAAAAAAGTAGCTTCAGCCAAATGCTGAAAGGAAAAGATAAAACTGCTTAATTATGGGATCAGTGGCCTCTTCCTGTCAATGGTTAACTATTAGCAATATCTATTTGCCAGACACATGAAACCCACGTAAAAACTAGAGTTTACAGCCATGCTGGTGGCTCTGTGCAGCTGCAATGCTTCGCACTAAATGCCAACATCAGCACACTAACATACCCACAATGAGAACGTTAGCATGATTTTTGCCATTTTGATTTCATGTTAGCATGCTAACATGAAAATCTGTAGTACTCACTAAGCACAGCTGAGGCTAGTAGGAAAGTTATCAGCTTAGCAGCCACCTGAGTTATTCAGATTCATCCTCTGGGGACCATGAATGTCTGTACAAAATCTCACAGCAATCCATGAAATATTTGTTGACCAGCTGACTAACAGACAGTCGTTCTTAGCGGCTGCTAGCCCAGCTAAAAAGAGGAAGATTATTCAGACCAAAGATTTCCTTTCATGACGGTCAGCAACGTGCCTGTAAAGTTAAGATAAACTTCTGTCTCCCTGCTTTTAAATTACAGAGTCAACCAAATATAGTACACATCTGCTGCCAACGCTCACATCTTAATGTCTGTTAAGAATATCAGCAGTATATCAGTGTTTGACACGATTTGTTTGAGTTGAATTTAGCAGCCGCTCAGGATTATTTGAAAAACGACCCGTGGCATTCTGTGGGGACGAACTGGCCAAGTGAACTGTCTGCACAAGGGTTCCAAGCAGATGATCGCAAAATCGCTCCTTCCTCAGCTCGGTTTTCCAGCATTTATTTGCTCCACAGTGACAACTCCAGGCCAACGGTAAGCAGGGATTTGTCTTTCGAAGAGTTGGCCTACTTATGCAGAGAGCACAAAAGTCTAAATCTGTTCTTTCAGCGCTTCTCTGTTTGCTTCTCACCATCGCAGACAGACAGACAAGATTCCAGCACTGGTGCCAGCCCCAATAATGTGTGTGTGCGTGTGTGTGTTTGTGCGCTGCGGCTGTGTGCACGTGCATGTGTGTGAGTGTCTGTGTCAGCATATGTACATTTTTGGACGAGACGTGGACGTGTTGAGAGTTTGGAGGAACAGAGCGGTTGGGTGAAAAGAGAGATGAAGCAGATGCCATTTCTCAGTTGGTGCAACATTAAGTTTGGGCTGTGCCAAGAGGCAGCAGCCGTTGGCACGGGACTAACAAGTGTGTGTGTATGTGTGTGTGTGTGTGTGTGTGTGTGAGTGAGTGTAATTGCAAATGGTTGGGAGGAGGGGTTGTCTCAGTATTGCATTAGCTGTGCCCTTATAAAGACGGGAGCAGGATATACTGTTCTCATACTGAAATGCCATATTAAACAAACACCAAGCAGTGGGTGGTGAGACGGTGTGTGTGTGCGTGCGTGCATGTGTGTGTGTGTGTGTGTGTGTGTGTGTGTGTGTGTGTGTGTGAGATGGTGTCTTTCTCTGTGTGAGGCCTTTATGGGCTTTAGGAGCTGGAACACCACAGTCCTCTTGATGTAAAAATAGACTGTATATACTTACACTCGCTATACGCTCTGTGTCGACAGTCAAGAGATTCAAGCCCACTTACCTTCTTTGTGCACAAGGACCATCCAGCTTCATCTACTGGGGAAGGATAGGAACAGCTGACGAGGAATTATGAGTGCATCAGTATCAATATGTATGTTTTGGTTTCAGTTTTGCAGCGTTACATATTAAGGTGATAATCCTTCAGCAGCTTCTCTGTCCACACTACAGCAGAAGAGCAACCGGTGCATCTTTTTACAGAGCTACCAAACAAAGTGAGATTGTTTTAACACACAATTTAGTCAATTATTGGACTTTTTCCATCATACCATGACCAGCTGCAATCTGATTTCATGCTACATATGCTGCAAGTACTTTCCCACACAACAGCAGTTTGTTTGTTACTATTGTGTCTCCAACTTCATCACAAAACTGATCCACAGTCAAAAAACGAGCAAAATAACCAATATCTTGTTTTGTAGTTGAAGAATGAATGATTAGTGCTAACTGCAGTGACAAATACGTCTTGTTTCCTGCTTCCTGTGACCTCATGTTCCAGCAGTAAGCAGTGTTTGGTTTGCATCAGCAAACCACGTATTGCCAGAGTCTTTCCGTGGCGCTGTTGAGATCACGAGAACCGATTTTACTGTAAATTGTGGTAATCAGTGTCATCTTTGAGTGAGAAATGAACAACTTCTTGGTGCACAGGGACCAAAATTCATGATGATCTGCTACTTTTAAGTGAGCCTTGGATGTAGTAGAGTAAAGCTCAGTCTTAAAGGGTTTGATGTGTATCAATGTCTGCAGCTGCTTAAGATCAAACTGACCTTTATGAGAGGAAAGCCGGTGTGCTGCTCCCTTTTCCCCTTCCTTCCCTCGCTCCCTCGTCTCCTCTCCTTTCTCTTAAGGTCACAGTTCAGCATGTGTGTGGCTCACTCCATCAGCTCTAAGCAGCTGGCACAGGTCGACTCGAGCAGTATGGTCCGCTCACACCGGCGCACATACATGGACAAACTCACACGCATAGACAAAGATGCACACTTGGCAGCGACAGCTTGAAACAGAACACACATGCGAGACACACACTGAATGTTTGTTATGTCTGTCTGCGTGGTATTGTACAAATCAGGCCCCATGCAGAGCGTCTGATACACTTCCACTGTGTGTGAACCATGTATCTGTGTGGTTGACTGCTCCTTTTTGTTGCAGAAGAACACATGGACACTAAATTATTGGGTGGGAAGACTTCTTAAAAGAGGCAGGAGACACACGATTGAAGATCAACAGGACAGGATTACAAACCGTGTTAGCATCGGACTCTCATTTCTATTCCACATCTCTGTCCTCATCCTGCCTGTTTTCAGCCCGGCATTGCTTTTGTTGCATGACTGCAGCTTTACTGATCACTATCATAAGTACTGTTGGCCTTTAAGGCAGCACTTAAAATTGATTTGTGCAAGCGCTTCACGTTCAAACCCCTCAGACTGGCTTGGCAGCAAAGATGCAGAGTGTTTGTGAGTGTTCAAATACTTTGGCTTCACGGATCAACTCTGGTTACAATATAGACTCAGTGTACTGACACCCACCTACAAATAAAGATAAATTATGTCTAGTGCTGTGCAACATAAGACAGTGAGGAGATCAACAAAGCAAAAATGGGAAACTTCTTCAAAGCAAATACTTTTAATCGTTCCGATAAAATCCAAATTAACCGATTTTAAATGCTGTGTTTGATCACTTTAAAGTCTTTATGGTTTAAAGGAATGAGTTGTCATTTTGAGATTTAAGAGTCAGATGAGAAGATATTGATATCACCATGCTAAATCTGATGCTATAGCCAGATGTGGGTTAGCTTAGCTCCAGATGAAGACAAGCGAAAACAGCTGGCTCCAGATGTAACAAAATCCACCCACCAGCACCTTTAAAGCTCATAATTAACATGTTATATATCTTGTTTTTGAGTTATGTGCTGGACTATTTCTCGGCCAGAAGCAGTGACTTCTTGGAGCCTCCGCTGGTCGCCCTGAAATTTCACTGCGACAACGAGGCCCTCATAAACTGTTTTACACTCTGATTTTTGTAGGATTAAAGAAACGAGATACAGCGTGTTAATTAATGAGCTTTAGAGGTGCTGGGAGGTGCATTTTGTTTCCTTTAGGCAGAGTCAGGCTAGCTGTCTGCCCGTTTTCAGTCTTCATTTTAAACACAGCTAACTTGCCGCTGTGTGTAGCATCAGTTTTATCGTGTGGACATGAGGGTGGAACCAATCTTCTCATCTAACTCTTGGCAAGAAAGGAAATGAACGTATTTCCCAAAAGGCCAAACCATTCTGTTAATATACAGTTTAGCTTACATTCTTAAACATTTACATTCACGCGGCTTCACACTTTTTCCATTGTTGATATATGTTGTTGTCATCTTCTGTGCACGAAGGTCCAAACTGCACTTGGAGACGAGTAAAGTCAAGCTTGGAGGCAAATGAAAAAAATATTTCTCTTCCACTTGCAGCTCAGTCAGCTTGTTGCTTTTAATGAGGCCGCGGCTCCGTCTATGTGTTGAGTGAGATAATAACTTTATTTGAGGCCTGAAAGTGTTCATTTTATTTCACCATGGCTGTAAAGTGCGGGTGAGCGTGCAGCTGTTTTCCGCGACTGGAACCGTCTTCGCTTTATTCTCACAGCGAGAGACAAAGCGAGAGACAAAGCGAGAGAGGGAGCGATTGGCTGCGGCCTTAACGCTGTGGCGTGCGCGCATCTGTGTGTTTGTGTGCGTCGGGCTCGTTGCAGATGTAGGGCTGGCCGTGTGCCAGCAGCAGGGATCTCTGGGAGCAGACCCAGGCATGATGTCATTACCAGCCAGACCGAGGAGCCGCAGTAATCTGTGACACTGTGTCTTCGAAAGGGAGAGCCGTACACCAAATGTGTGTGTGTGTTTACGTTGTTTTTGAACGGTTTGTGCGTACGTGTGGCACAGCACATGGTTATTGTCAGTTGTCTGTGCCTGGTTTCTGTCAGTCACACTCTTCTGTCAGACTTGCCTCCCTCATGATGACCCTCAGAGGTCCTTTTTTTTCAGAGTTTTCAGTGTGTGTGTGTGTTTATGTGTGTCTCTCTCTATCACTGAGGTGCAATATGAGACCTTGTTGCTCTTTTCTCTTTTCTATTTCAGGTTTATGACTGTAGAGGGACAGATGGATGTCTGACAGGGTGGCATTGCTCCGTGGCCACTTGAGTTTACAGCTGATGTGATCTGGATGTTGGAGGAGAGGCAGTGACAGTCTGACAGTCGAACCCAGTCCACTTTTTATAGTGTGGAAACGTTAAAACTCACCATGACGGTTTTTCCTTTCCTCATTCACTTCAGACTGCCATTTCTCGGGGATGTATGGGCCCTGTCTGATGCTTTCCATGTTATATTTGTTTATGCTTGGCTAGTGAGGGGGGTGGGAGGCGAGGGGGGAGGCAGGGAGCCAGAGAGAGGAATCATTGAAGTGCTAGCCAGTGTTTATGTTTGTGTCTGGGTTTCCATCGCTCTCTTTTCCCTCATACCCACAACAGCAAGCAGCTTCAGTTTCTTCAGCACTCCACTCTCTCCTCTCTCTCTCCATCTTCTCCTCTTTTTCGCCACCTGTCCCACCCCCTCCCACACTTGAGTACAATTCAAGTCAGCCCTAACCGAACCTGTCCTCCCTTCACTTTCCCTCCACCCTGCTGTCTCTCTATACACCTGCCAACCTTTACTCTCCCGCCCGTGTTTGTGCTCCAGTCTGGCTCTTGGCGTGGTCCGTCTGGACGCTGAGGAGAAGGAAAACCCGTCAGGTGGAGCGCAGCTGGGAGGAGTTCTGAGGCCGGGAAGAAAGAGCGCCTGTGGAAGAGTCCGGGCTTCAGGATTTTCCATCGGAACGGCGAAACCCAGACGTCTGAGCAAGCTTTATCAGGAAGGGGTTTGCTCCAAATGGACATACCGTGCAACAACACACAGAATACTAACTGGAGGAGGTTGTACCATCTGTAGTTGTGGAAACTTTAACACCCTGGTTGACTCATGCTAACTCTCTTCTTTCTTTCTTTCTTTTTCTCACTCTCCATCTGTGCAAGCGTTCACATGATTGGGCCTAAATTGAATCTGCACTTTCAGGTTTCACTTGTCAGCAGGGAGCTCTGTTTTCACAAGGTAGGTTTCAGATAACTACCCGGTTCCTGGTCCATGTCTCTTTCTACCCAAACACATTAGCACTCTGCACTGCTGCTCCCATGCGCACTCTCACCTTGGAGTATGAGGTTCACCCGACACTGCCTTCAAGTCATTTCACCTCATTTTTGAGGTTCAGAAGTTTCCCCCAGGCCATAACACAGAGACATACAACACCAGTAACCTGTCTGTCACCACTCACACAGGGAGACATGCAAAACCCCCACCGACCAACTCTGCAGGAATGAACAAAAATCACATATGCATTATATTAAAATGTAGGTGGAAATATATTGCAGGACTCATGCACACCATGCATATGTTTTGTGCAATATCAAGATTATTGAAATATCCTAACTTTGCCACATCCGTTTGAAGCATTTTCCGGATGTACATGTTTTCGTTCTTAGTTGCCACAAACAATCGCCGCAACTTGTGTCATTTCCAAATATGCTTAGCCGAAAGTTGCAAGTCATTGCCCACACATTCGTTAAGGGAAGAGCACTGTTTTTCCCAGAAGACAACAAGCAAAAAGTCAAAGTGGCTGGTCACTTACCACAGGGCCACCAAGCTTGTTAATTCAGTTGAGTTTTACTGGAAGTTAAAAAGCACGTTTGTATTTTCAGTATGACTTTTACTATCTAAACCGCCCAGCCCACTTTCAGCAGTTTTGTTTACATATTGTTTGTTTTTATCTTCCTCAATGTGAAATTGATTATCAAGAAATGTGTTTATGCAAACCAGGCTTGGCTCACATAATTTTTCTGTTGCATCTTTAAATATCAGGCATGTATCAACACATTCAGACACTCATTATATTAAATTGTCTCAGTGCGGTTATGGTTACTGGTTTACCTGAAATTACAAACCTTGTTTTCCTAATAAGCATATTTTTAAAAAAAAAATTCCAGTAACCCTCTGAATCTTTCTCACTGGGATTTTTGTTGGAGTTTTGGAGAAACCTTTGACCTTTGGGTTTGCACTTTCTGTCCACCCCTGCACCAGCTGCAGAGCTCTGAATCTCTGCTCTGCTGAAGCTCACCTTGTGTACTCATCTGTATCCCCTCTAACCTCTCACCACACCTCTTCGGATCAGACTGAGAGGGATTCCCAGCTTGTCGCAGTTAGTTAACCCCCACCCTCCAGCCCCGACCTTGCATCGCTGTCACCTCCTCGCTCCCCTGTGGTTTCTCCAGCCTACACTGTGGTGAGCCATCGCTGCTCATGAATCAGCTAAGCTGTATGGTAGAAACATGCTGTGGTTAGCTGATCTTTATGGTCTCCCTGATGAGAATCCACAAGAAGGAGACCCCCATGATGCCTCACTCCTAAACATATAGACACACCAATAAATGCAAAATCTGTGGTCAGTCTCATTTATGCAGAAATGAAACTACGAGAAATGACAGTTTAGTTAGATTGAAGTCATTTTGCACAAAGTGTACTAGAAGTAGTAATGCACTGGTTATTAGATTAAGACAAAGCACGCCGATGATTCATCATTTTAAAAACTGCATCCATAATAAGAAGCTATAATTACATTGTGCTCACAAAAGTAATTGCTGACATCTGGAACAAGCAACATTGATTTATAGGGCAGGAGTATTAGCAGTTGTACAGGAAAACAAGCCAAAACAACAGTTCAGCCAAATCACCTAAATAATTTATTTGCAGGTCAAAAATAAAGCGAAAAATATAACTATGGCAAGCACAGTAGGTCAAAACTGAACCCAGAAGTTGTTCTGTAAACTGATACGTGTTAATAATGAGCAGGTGGCTAATAATTTTAGCATCTGCTCTTTCCTCAGAACAAAGAATCTACAGCCATGCTAGCAGAGCTGTGAGGCTGTACTTGAGCTACGAGCTACTGTCACTAGCTGTGAGCTCTCTGTAAGAAAGGTTTATCAAAAAGAGGCCACACGTTTTATTTGAATGTCATTATGTGGAGCGGTAACTTCTATCTCAAAGGTGTCAGCAGTGTGGGAGAGGGGATCCCATTGTCGAGACACAACCCAGCAGAGCGTTAAAGATGCACAGCCGAGCGGTAACATGGACCCCACACAGTGTGTGGGCGGCCTGCAGCTTCTCAGCTGTGAGGGGGGATTCTGAAACTGCAGGGGGAAAAGGAAAGCCCTTATTTCAAAGAGTGTGTGGGGGCGAGCAACAGCATTTGACAAGAGCTCTGAGGGTGCAGGTACATGCTACACTAGAGCGGGTTGGAGGTTGGTGGTCTTTGCTGCGCCCACACGTCACCTTTCTTCAGGCTTGGTTCCTTCATTAACAGTAACTTCATCTTTCTGATGCTGACACACTCTTAATATGTCTCGCTGCGCTCCGCTCACACACTATTTTTCACTTCACTTACAATCAAATGCCCTTTAGGGAGGCAATTCATGCATCAAACATGATCTTTAAAGCGATAGACACCATTGATCATGCAGAGGAGGGTGAATCAAGGTGTTAAAGTAGGGTTTTGGGGCGCAATTTTCCTGCAAACAAAGTCAGCTGTGCCAATCCAGATGCACTGTTGAACCCACCTGTCTTGATATTCCAGTTAATTAAAACACAACGTGTGATTTCACTCTTGCGTAAGGAGATAACCTTACTGGAAGTCGCAGCTTCCTATGAATGACCATGAGTTCAGTCAGGCCAGCACAATAGGATACAGTACCACTTAGTGAGGCGGTGACATGGCGCCATATTTCAGCTAGCGAAGGTTATGGAGCGTTAGCATGAAGCTGTGAAAGTGCTGTTGTTCTCAGCGAGCGGGTGTCCTGGTTGATAATTAGGTCAGCACAGCCCTCCTGGGAGGAGAGGGCAGAGGGGACACTGTAGAAACCCCTCAGCCCCCATCATAGCCAGATGAAAAGAAAACACTCCCTGTACAGGTTCCACATGTCAGGGCGAGGGGTGAAAATGTGTTTTAGATTTTCCTCCTTCCCTCTCCTCTCTGGTCCCGTTTGATTCCGAGCTGGAAGGGAGTAACCTCCTAAGAGCTCTTATAACACCTCTCTGTCCCGCCATTTAGCTTTGTTTCTACACTACGTGAGAGTGTGTGCGCAGTGCGATGTGGTCCAGCATATCTGTTTCTTCCTTCCTTTGGGTTTTAGGTAATCCACTTCTCTAGGCGTCCTTCCCAGAACAGCGAGACCTTTCTAAGGAAAACAGGGCCGAGCAGTACCTTGGAAATCCCTCCACCTCTCTCATTAGAGATGAGGATGAAGACGAAGTTGATTTTCCTGATTCAATTTAAGCCCATGAAACTAGACCTCAGCCATGCCGCTCCGTGAGAGGGATGAAAGCGAGACAGCTGGAGAGAGAGGGGGACACATAAATGAGAAAAGGTGAATCTGTTATATCGCTTGTCTTCATTTCAGACTGCAGGATCTTTGGCGGGTTGCTGTGCGGTGAACATTTTCACATTGTGTGTGTGGCACAGCTAATGGCATTTCAGCCATCTCCCTCTGTTTAAAGTTCTGCACAGATTTAAAGCCATGGTGAAATTACAACATCGTTTTGCTAAGAAGTAAAGCTTAGGTGTCAGTTTAGACCTCCAAAACTGAAATTACCACAGAGGAAAAAAGCATTTTTTTCAGAGGCCAGAGGGCGTTAATATTCAGTACCAACGGTCAGTGTCTGTGCTTGTAATTTGATTGGTGCCATGTCTGTGTGGGTGGGCACTAAAAATAGTTTGCTGGCCACACAGGGAGTTTACCAGCTTGGGGCTGTTGCTTTGTACCCTCTGTGATCTAAACAGTTATTCCGTGACACCACACGTTCGCTACGCCGCGTGGTGATTCGACCCATGAAGCAATGTATGGAGTGCAGATGAGACTATTCATTACTGCGAGTTTTGGTAATTTGGTCATTTGCCATAAAAGAGAATTACTTCACGCTGACTTGCCACCCTCCTATCTATAGTCAAGTCAAGCCAATTTCATTTAAACCGCCCAATATCACAAATCACAAATTTGCCTCAAGGGGCCTCACAATTTCTACAGCATCGACCAAGACCCAGATAAGGAAAAACTCCCCAAAAAAGCCTTTAAAATAGAAAAAATATCAAGAAGAGCAACAGAAGAGGGATCCCTCTTCCATTTTTTCATGTACAGAACAGACCAAGGTTGTAAAATTACAGTTTGGACAGTCAGGACGACAAAATTTGATACATCCATGATGATTATGATCTGGGAGGATGTAAGGCAATGGCTAGGCGTAGCTGAGACATGCGGCCTCCTCTCCATCATAGAGACCTGGAGAGAGGACAGACGACGCAATCACACAAGATGCAAAACTCAAGCAAGGAAACAAACAAGGACAACAAGCAGACACGGCAAACACTGACGGTGTGTCTACACAGAAAGCCTTGTTTTAAAGACAAATGGAAAAGCCGCATCATCGCAGCTATTTGCTCACACAGAAAGCGTCGAGGATCCAAACTCTAGTTCAACATTAAGTTGTCATGAAGACATCTAATCCGAGTCCCTTGTATTTAGGGAGAGACAGACACGGCGTGAACGATTGTGGTTGCATCCTGCACATGCATGCGTCCGCCTGTGCGCATGTGCAAACATGTGCATGCGGTTGTGTACAACATAATGACCCACCAGCAGAATTGCACGTCAGGCAAATGACAGACCTGCAGAGATAAAGACTGTTCTTATGTTCATGTAATTCAAACAATAATCTGCTGTGGACTCGCCGATCCCGCCAAGCTGGGCATCTTCTCTGTAATCACACTCCTCACGTTTGGACTGAAGACAAGAGCAACAGTTCCTGTCTTCCTCCAGGCCTTTTATATCCTTCATTAATAATACACGAAACCCTTTATAACAGGGATTCTTAGTGTTTGAAGATGTGAAAGATCTGAATTAAAGGTGCAAATCTATCGCTTGTCCTGAAACCCAGGCTTATTTAAAAGTCTTAGTGTTGTTTTACATGAAGTCAAATGAGCCCAAACTGAGTCTGTATTTCTCAGCCATCTCTGCAAGTACAGATTTTAACATCTTCCTCTGACACACGAGTGTGAGTGTCAGCTCTGTGGACATCAGTGTATTTGTCTCTGTCAGCAGCCCTTCAGCGCCAGCGAGGATCAAAAACCGTGAAATAACAATCCAGGAAACCAAACTGACCGAAGTCTCCAGTTTCAGCTGGCAGAGGAAATGAATGAAAAACTGGAAGACAGGCAGAGTTTAAAGAAGGAGAAACCGAATCACGGAGAGGAGAGAAAAAAAAAAAAAAAGACAGTTTCTCCTGAAAATATTAGTAATTTTCTGACTCAGGTGCTGTTGTGTAGTGAATCACTGTCAGGGGCATCTGCTTCCTGGAAGGGTGTGTGGGCCTTACAGCTTCCCACACCAAAACCAGTGTATCCACCCATTCAATTATAAAAGTAAAGCCAAGTAAAAAAGAATTGAACTGAATGTAAAAGTGCAACTGTACATGAAATCCTGTTCAGATTTACTGTTACAAACCGCAGTGGGAGTGAAGTGCCGGTGAAAAGCAATGGCTGACTGTGGTGCCCCTCACAAGAGGGGGACGGGGTATTCAAAGCAGACCGGGAGTGTGTTTTCACAACTCGAAGCTGAGACTCTTTCCTCTCATCTCACACTACCAGCTGTGTTTTTGTTGTCTTTCCCCCGTTTTCTGTCTTTCTTTTCATTTCAGAATAAGTGCTGACAGGGTCTTTCAAACACTGCAGAAACTTCTCTTTCTTCAGACTCTTTGACTATTGTTCACTTTGAGTTGAACTGTCAAAGCCTGTAGGTCCAGACAATGCGTACGTGGACCACATTTAAGACTTTACACGCTGTAAAGGGTCTAGCCACACTCCATTCTTTGCCCTGATTTGGACTGTGTGTGTATGTATGTAAAATAAACAACGTTGTGTGACTAACCGAGTGAAATGTATTATGCAGATGTGTCCGCACTGGATCAAAACCTGCATATCTGCTTGAGAAATCATCCCCCCCGCTAACACTCCCCCACACCCTCAACTCTAGACCTCCCCATGCACCCCCTTCAGGCTCTCTGGGGATCCACTTCAGGCAGCCTGGCTCCAGTGTTCTGCGCTCAGAGCCAGGGGGTCTCCATGGAGGGCATACCCCAACTGTGAGTCCCTCCTGGGGGCACAGGTACACTCATCACCCTGGAATCATGGTGGAAGAGGAGGGTCACGTGTGGTCATAAACACGGTATGAGCGCACTTAATGAGTCACAGTAAATCCCTGATCTTGGCTGACATTCTGTGTTGTTTGGTGGAAATTTCAGCAGGAAAGTTCTTGTGGAGAGTGGGAGGAAAAGGTCTCTCTCCTCACTTCTTGACTCACTCATTATCTATGTGCACTCACCCTGCCTCTTATAAATCTCTACATAACCCCAGCCTGCAGTAATAAGCACCTCACCTGAACTCAGAGGGTGAGACATTAACATCGCTAATAGGACAAAAGGCTGTCAAAACCTCATTTGATGCTATATGCATGTTACTCACAGTGCATCTCCATGAAAGCCTCATTCCCAGTAGACAGCCTTTCCCCTTAAGTGGCTTTGAAACGAGATCAAATGTTTTCTTCACATCTATCTCTGCTCTATCTGCCTCTTCCAGTACTTAACTGAAGCTACAAGAAGCATCTCTATATCTGATCTTTTATGGCTGCACCATTCCAACAAATGGAAGATTAGATGTTTTATGCAACAGCTTACAGACATCTCTGTTACTTCAGCTTCTCTTAAGTTACCTGATTTGAAAGCTTAGACCATACTACAACTGTTGCTATCTATGTTAGCGACATGGTGCTTAGAGATGACAGCATCTTTGACTTTGATCCAGACCAGGAAATATCTCCACAACCCTTTGATGGATTGCCATGAAAGTTTGCACAGAGGTTGAACCCTAATGGTGTTAAAGACTCCCTGACCTTTCCATAATGCCACATGCAGGTCAAAGTTTTCCCTCATGTTGTGAAATATATACGAACTCAAATGACTTTGATGATCCCTGACTTTTCACATAGCGCCACCATGAGGGTCACGTTTGAGGTTTTAAGGAAAATGTCTTAAAATCTATTTGATGAATTGCAGTGCCATTTGGTAGAGATATGCATTCAACCCTAAGGATTAAGTGTAATATCATTGGTGATCCATCACCTTCCACTCAACAAATTTGTCCACCTGACTGCACAACATTCAGTATAACAGGTATATTTAATGGTACCTGCTAATGTGCTCTGTTGTACTAAAATAGCAACAGCTGGAATTTCACTCACTAGCGATGAAAGCTAACAAAATGAACCAATCTTTGGTGCAGCAGTTCTGTTCATTCTCCTCTGTAGGCCTCTGTTGTCTTCTCACTGTCACAGATTCATTTGCGAATTGCCCTGTAAAAGAGCCACAGGCCACTTAGAGCCTGTTGGCCTCTGACCTCTGGGGGGGTTAAGTATGGGAATGAGAGGGTCACATAGAAGCTAAGGGTTAATTGTAGTCCCTCTTAGAAGTAATCGCCAACATCACCCACGCCCCCCAAGCCCCCCACTGCCTCCCAGCTCACACACACAGACACGGTCCAGCACTCCATCCTCTGCTGTGTCCTTTCATATCCTGGCCTGCAGGCAAATAGTCCCCCTTTTTATATAGACAGATAGATGTTCAGCTTGTTTCCTGCTGCATATTTAGCATACCACAGAGCGCTACAAGGTCAGGTCTTGCCCAAGCCTCTTCCCCAAGGGACTGGATGGGGACTGTACCCATGGGTCGCCCAAACACACAACCAGACCATAGTCTCAGACATGTAGGCGTCCTCGTGGGACTGAATTCAGCAGGGACCCAGCGCCGTCTACTCTAGCTCAAGACACACATGAATGACGCCTGCTATTGGAAGGATATTTGTGGGAAGAGGAATGTTAATTGGAGAGGAATTCTCTTTTTTTTTAAATCAGGCTCGACTTATTTTCCTGAACAGATGCAGTTTGTCATCCTATTTGAGCTTTTCATTTCAAGGACAGTGTGCGACTGTGTGTGTATGTGTGAGGAGTGACATGTATATGTGTGTGTGTGTGTATGTGTGTGTGAGTGTGCACTCATGTGAGGCAGAATAGATGCGATTAGAGGACTGGATTGAGCGCAGCAGGGTAAGAGGGTGAGATGGAGAGACAGAGGAAAGCCGGGTTGGAATGGGAGGGTAATTGGCTGAGATGAAAAATGAGAGTCCTTGACCTTTTGTTACCTCCAGGGATGGCTGATAGCATGAGAGCCCATCCAATCGCCCGTCCCTGTGCCACTCCCTCACCCATAAAGATCTTTAACTACAGGGAGGGAGGACATAAGGGATGAAGGTAAAGACAGGCGGTAGAGCTCAGGGGGGAGTCACTTGGTTGCTCTTGGGCGTGGTGGTCTTTTACTGTGTGTGTGTGTGTGTGTGTGTGTGTGTGTGTGTGTGTGTGTGTGTGCGTGTGTGTGTCAGGGTCTCAGCTGTCTCAGCCTCCATTAGTCTGTAATAGGGCTGTCACTCAGAGCTTTTAACTCTGCTTGTTAGCATGGCAGACAACCAACAAACCTGCTGCCCCTCGCTTTCTGCGCACCCAGTCCCAATCCCACAGATGTTACCATTAGCATTGTCCCCCATCCACCCACCCAGGTTTCTGCTCTTCATGTGCAGACACACGCAAGCGTGCTGGATGAGACGAATCCTGCCACAAACCGCAACACCTGTGGGGGAGAAAGACTGTCGACAGCGCTGTTTTTCTGGAGCAGATCAACAACTACATGCAGGCTCAGTCACCTGATGGACGTACAGTTTTAGAGGGAATTCCCCAGCGTCCCCAGTATGACCTGCTGTGTCTGTGTGCAGCGTGGTGACAGGTGTGTCCGTTAATTAAAGCTCAGAGCTAATGACAGGGCAGCAGACCTGAAGCCCGGCTGAAAAGATAAAGGGGCCCAAGGGATGGAGAACTGCCAGCACGAGTACACTTGTAGACTGAAACCCTCATTGCTGACAAATGACTAATCCGTTGAAGAAAAGGGAGCACTTTTTTCTTCATCTTAAATTCAGTTTTATGTTTCCAATTAACTAAAACAAAACAAAACGCAGTTAATGTTTGATTGTCGTCACCGAAACTGCCGGTCAGGGTATTCCTCAAGTCTGAATTAGAGAGCGAAGGAGCAGAAAGACACAGCCGCCAGAGGTGAAATGAATAAAAGGAAGGAATTTAAAAAAGGCTTAAATTAGCATGACTTGCTCAATATGGCCCCAATAACCTCAAGAAATTCCAACCTTTTTTTAAAGAAAGAAAACATCTGAACCTTTTTGGTTTAGACTGTCGCAGGAACGTAGCAGCGCATGATAAACTGAAACTCTTTGTCCTGCCGCACAGCGGTCAGGTCTTCACTTGGAGCTCTGCAGAGACAATGCACACAGAGAAAAAAATAACTTGTAAAGTAGATTCTGTGGACTCATCAGGAAAGGGGACAAAGAGCTCAGATACATGGGAAGTGAATTAAACCCGAAAAAGGCAGAAATGGGGAAGGATTGAACCCGAGAGAGCAGGCAGCTGTGAGGAGGTGCAGTTTGTCCTTGTTAAACTCGCAGCCATATGGCCGGCATCTGAGCTGGTTCTGGAGGTGATTTTTATAGCTGCTTTTATAGCTTGGCAAGCTCGACCTGCTCCAATGAGAGAGTGCCTGCCTACCTGCCAGTGCACGGCCATTCAGCTGATGGAGAGGAATAAACATGAATAATGTCCTGAACTTTATTCTGCATTTGGAATATTAAAAAGCACCCTGCGCCTTGGAAAGAGATTAGTTGGGATATACGGTTGGTTCTGCTCCACTGTCCTTCCCCTTTTGTCTTTTCTTTGCTACATTCTTTGTCCCCTGCTCTACCCATCATCCATTTCTCCGGGCTCTTTTCAACTATTCAAGGGTCATGGTGAAATATGTCCATTTGGAATGAAAACGTTGTTGATTTCACATCCATCCCCACCCTGATGGATAGTTTTATATGTTATCATAGGTGCAGTGAAGGCCTGTGCAGTGCTCACAAGTATCTGTCAAGTGGGAACAAGTCACAGTTTAGCTTTCACCAACAAACACAGTAAATAGTTCAGTATACAGTGGCTCTCCATCACATGTACCCCATTACTTGGCCATTATAATCAATGATAAATGGCTGCATTTTCAAGATAAGCACATGCTTTACTTGATCATTGTGCACATTTTCTTCCTCTTTAAATAGTCATAGAAGCACAGTTCCTTCTAAGTAAAACCACACGATGGGAACCTGTCCTCACTCATACTCAAACGCATACATTATATCTGCCATGCAGCTAATTTCTTTTCATCTTTTCCCACAAAGTTCATTACGTTTTGCTCCCGCTGTTGTTTGAGTTGCCAAGCCTCTCCACCAAACTGCATTTCTCAGCCATTTCTCTCAGTGTTTGAACTGGAAATATGAAGAAGATCAGGTTTCCACTGAGGGGAATTGGTGAGTGTGCGTGTGTGTGTGTCTGTGTGCATGTGTGTGTGGCTAAATGGAGGCTTCTCGTCCTTTGTGAGACTCTTTTGTGGACAGACGGTTGCTCCACACACATATGGCGAGGCCTGGAGTGGACAGGTGGAGAATTTGCTGTCAGAGTTCAAACATTTTTTGCTCGTTAGTTTTGTAAACTTCATCAGCAGAAAAGAATAGTATGAATATTATAACAATGGAAGTGAAACAAAATAGGTAATAATGTTTAGGAAAGAGAAAAATCTAACAGAACGATAAAAAATAATGCAAAAGAAACAATGATTTCATCTGATGTCAGTCAATGTTAAACAGTCTATTTGTCCCAAATTGAAGCAAATTCTTACCACTGGACCGAGTGTGCAGTCTGTGTTTGTTTTCCACAAACAGCCAATGGAGAGATGTTAGCTGCAAGCTAGTTAGCAACTTAATTTTCAACGCATGTAGATGCATCCTCACCGCAGTTTGTTCTGCTTGATGCAAACTGTGATGGAAACAGACTCAGTGAATGAATCATGACATACTTAACGTCATTTGACACTGAAGAGATGAAAACTAGCAGCAGACCAAAACATCAGACCTGTGTGGACCAATGAGGAGACTGTAACATCGTCTGAATTAACACATTTCCACTGCATTTTCTACTTTCTGGCTTTCCATCATTTGAGGTTTGAGCGGCACTGTTTTAATTACCTCACCTCCTTGCAGTGGTTTAAGGGAGACTGGAGAATTAACGCCAACAACTGTTTGTCTTGGTGCGTCCAACTCCTAATATTTGCATAACAGTATGCAAACAAGCATGAATTCATTCCTTGTTTTGACGATTTCATGGAAATTCTGTTTACATTTGGTCCACATGTGGATGGACATTTGACTCCTGATTCGCACGTTTAATCACTCTGTATCTATAATTGGCTTCCTGCTCTATCTGAACTCACTTTTAAAAACAGAAGCATTTTGAAAGTAACTCAAGTTAGAAGCTACAATCACAGAAACTAATGCAGAAAGAGGGCAGTCTTAGATAAACTGATCTGCTCTCAAGGCCGCTCTCATCGAAGCTACATTCACCCGTTGGCTGGACTGAGACATGCGTTTGAGTTAAAAGTGAAACACACACTGACGCACATGTTGGCCGCAGACATGACTGAGAAAAGTGATCGTTTATCTCTGTGCCAGGTGACCACATCTGTGGGGCCTGTGTTCATGTTTACATCATGATAATAGAGTCTCAACTCACCACACTGCTTCATTCCAACTCTCCCTCTCCCCCCTTCTCTTTTTCATCGTGACGTTGCGTTGTGGAGGACTCGTGGATCATGGCCAGCTTAAACAGTTCCCCCTCTCTTCCCACCATCCCCCCTCCCACTTGCTGTCACATCAAACCTGACCTTCAGAAACTGACTGCAGGCTCGCTTTAAGTGTGTGTTGTGGTTTTGGCAAACGGCAAACAGGGGATATGTAGGAGGGAGATGGAGAAAGAAAGGCACGAATTCAACGGAGAGAAAAGGGGGTTAAAAACACTCGATTCGACAGCATTCACGCAGATGTGGGCAGGCAGAGAAAAGGCACAGCGGAGAGGGAAGGAGCGGAGCTGAAAAGAAGGGTGGTACAAAGCTGAAATCTGAACTCCTGCCAAACTATTGTAAGAGTAGCCGCTCCGCCTGCAGCTGTCCTGGTAATCTTTCCCACTGCTCGTTCCCCCTCCACATCTGTCCTCATTCCTGCTGTGATGTCGATCTGATCACCAAAACAGAGAGGCCTTCTTAGCGCTAAGAAATCTGGCCACACACTAACATAAGGGTACCTCTATGGCCAAACACACCGCTGTATGAGAGATTGATATGTCGCGAAATATCTGAGTGTGCATTCCAAAGGAAGAGAGAAGCAAGGTGGAAATAAGTCCGGGCTGATGCACGCTAGGGTGAAATGGAGGAGAAAGGAGGGGACGTTAAATGGAAAGTGGCCGTTTGCCAAGTGGCAAAGTGCCCTTTCAGCTGTCTGCTTGTTTTATACACACTCCTCCATCACAAACATCTCATCGCTGAGGACAAGCTTCAGTGTGTGTGTGTGCCTGCAATAACTTGTTCCTTTGACCATAAAATGTTGAAGGCTTTGTTTTGCAGAGGGACTGTTAAGAAGCAACTATTCTGCTCAGCAGACAGGATTGGGGACACAGAGACATGTAATTTAGAGCCTTACATCCTGTCAGAGCCTCATAAAGCGAGATGATAACACACTCATGGAGATGTGCCTGTCACAAGCTTCTCGACAAGCCTGCCAATGCGTGTGTGCGTGTGCCTGTAAGCGTGCTCATCAGTCAAACTCCTCTCCTCCCTGACTGCGTTCAAAGACGTGTATTGTCTGCTCTTATCTGTGCATCTGTGCAGAGGGAGGAGAGGGGGAGCTGCAAGGTTGTAGTTAAACCTCCTGTTGCCCCGTCGCTTTTAGCAGTGATTTATATTCACCTCTCAACCTTTACAAAACAGACAGAGACTGCATATTACTGAGTGATGAATGTTGCTATTGATGGGAGAAGCTGGGGTTATCTCAGACTTTTAAGACAACTCCACTGTTCTCAAGTCAGCCATGAGCCACAGACAGGTGACAAATTAAAGGAAAGCCTGAATAAATGACTGGAGAAACATGAATCACTGACTGGTTTGATGAGTGTGAAAATGAGGTGAGTCATTTTCTATGGCCTTCACAGTCACCAGCTCTCTTTCCGGCTGAACACAGAGGATTTCAGAGACCCCCACCATCAACACACCACATGAGGGAATATCTCATCCTTCCAGTATCAGATCAACCTATTAATTTAGAGCGCTTTCCACAACACCACCTACCAGCTAATCTGTCCTCAGTCCAAAGTTGTCACCACACAAAAAGACCTTTTTTAATTTTAAACCAGCAATAACTGATTCTATTTTTCCTTTTTTCAGCCATTTGGGGACAGTGTCAACAAGCTGTAAACACACACTAAATGCTCTGCTGCTTTATATGTTAGCTAGTTGCTAATTTTGTCTGTGTGCTGTTTGATGCTGGACAAATGAGGCTAACGCACGTGGAGAGACTGAACCAAAGCGGTAAAGTAACCAAAACAGAGAGCCGAAAGGTGCAAAAAGAACTGCAGAATCGGGTGATAATCCTCTGCAGGTTCATCATTACAAGTGACTCCTTTCACCTCCAAGTTGTCAATACACAAACATTGATCATAGGAGCTTTAAATGGATTATCCTCCACTGAAACATGGCGGCTTGGTATGCAGTCGTTCATCAAACATCTACTTAAGTGTAAGTATAATAGAACAGATGTCACAATGTCACAAAGTACAAAACAGGCTGCTCAATCACAGTAATGAGGGTACTTGTGATTAGATTGTTACTTTCTGTCCATGTTAAAATGTCAAGCTGCCAAACATGAGCCTTTCAGCACAGTGTGGTAGCACTGGTATATAACACTATTCAAGTTGTACAGTATAAGTATTGTTTCTTGCTGTATCTAGAGCTCCCAGCTGAGTAGTAACCACAGTGAATGCAATAAAACAAAGACCTCTATTTAAAAAGGGCTCTGTTTGCTGTTAAAATGCTGGACCAGTGATCTGTAGCTTTTGCCCAGTGTGTTCTGTAAAGGGTATCAAGTAGATTTTAGTTGCTATTTTGGAAAGTAAAAAAAAAAAAACATGCACAAAACTCCCCCGCATCCACTATGCCACACCGTGCCTGATTGTCAGTGCCCCGACATGAGAAAACCTGGCTGGGCTCGGGCCAGCTGGAGCGGCCCTGAGCTCCTCTGAGAACCAGAGTTACAAAGGCTCACTGTGCTGGAGTGGCACTGAGAGCTGCACCCTGGCAGCAGCACTGAGACTTAACCAACGCTGGGCAACACTTGAAAAGACCTGAGATTTTTCTGTCTGCCATTCACCTCCATCCACCTCGTTCTATTTCCTGCTGGCGTCGCCCTGTCTTAGCTTTGCTGTCTGTCTCTGTCTGTCCTCCAGTGTCCCTATTTGTCTATAAAACACATTTTCATGGTTGGATTTGGGTTGGCTGGATGACTCAACCTGTCTCCCTCTTTCTGTTATCGTTCACATTCTTTCTCTTTTCATTCCTCTCTCCCTCACTCAGAATCAGATCAGATTGTCAGTTTCCAAAATAGCTTGCCCTTTCACACAGTAATCCATTGGCAGCATTGTTTTTCAAAAGCGAGAGTGACAGAGAGAGAGTCTTAGAGACTTCCCTGTTTGCACAAGTTTTTGCATCAAATCCCTCGACAACATGGCTCTGATGTCATCAGCGCGAGACGGCTGGGCTAAGATCAGGTGCAGTGAGGTGGAAACATGGTACTAATCCCACTGTAAGAGGCCTAAATGGCACCCACTAACTAGCAGAAGGGAGGAAGGATAAAGTATTGGGTGCAGCTGATAAGAGGGCATACGGAGAGAGTCAGGCAGCGGGGAAATCCCTGCTGAGGTGACACAACTATTCTGAGGCCTGACACCCCCCCCCCCCCCCGCCTTCAAACTGGGCCCAACTAAAGCTGTTCACTAAAAAATTCTGCTCAAAAAAAGGTGTCAGAGGGTAAATACCCTGATGCAACCTGCTTCAATAATGGATGTGAATGAACACAGGAATCATAGCTGCATTATTTGTAATGTGTTTGTTAAATCACATTTTCTTTTGTGTCAAAAAACATGTGTAACCCTGTGGGATATATGTGACATTAAGCAGGATTTGTGATACTCTATTTCAGTTCAGTAAATCAGGAGCAAAGACAGACAGCCAAAGAATGTCTTGGACTGAGCTTCGGGTTTAATCGCTTTATCCCTGCGTGTGACCACAACACTACTGTCCCAAACACCATTATACAAATACTGTACCGCAATGAGCATTAATATGACTGAGGCCTTTGTGAGAGCTATAAATAACCAGGGTTACTCAAACAAGTCACATTTTTGGACCATTCTTGCACCCGCTGCCACTGAATCAGGTAGGTTTGTCCATAATCCAAGAACAAACAGCAAATATTTGACTTTCCGTTTGTTATTCTGTGTCACAGAAAAGCTCAGATGCCACAAGTCAGAGGTGACTCGCACCTTCCAAGCTGCAGCCCTGAAGCACTGGTGTTAAAAATGTTTTTGTCCCTGTGCCACCGCTTTGCGAAGCAGATGTGGTTCATGAGCTTTTCTGTTATGAGGTTTGTGTGTTTATATTTTAAAGCACTAGTCAGCATTTGGGGAAACACAGTTGTTTGCTGTCTTGCTGCAAGTTAGAAGAGAAGGTCGCTCCCATGCTCTTAGCAGCTTGAATCGCTTAGCTTAGCACAAAGACTGGAAACAGGGGCAAACAGCTAGCCTGGCTCTTTTCAAAGGTAAACAAAATTCTATTAGAACAAGCAAATACGTCATGCAGCATCACCTCCGTCACTTCTCGCTCGTCACGGTGGGCGGGTCAATGCTCGCGAGCTAGCAAGTAGCTTGCTCATTGGCTAACATTGACGAAATAAGCAACCTGCACTTCCTCCCACAATTTACGTGACATTGTGCCAAGTAGCATTTTGTTTTTGTCTGTATCTGTAAGCGTGGAGGCGAGGGACATAGAAAAGGGACCCCAGAAAATGCACTAATGTACCTCTCCACAGCAGGTAAAGACTAAACTTGCTAATCCACCATTGCAATGCTTTTTTGTTGTCAGTTTCTCTGCAAAATGTATTGTGTTCACCATCAGCAAAAACCAAAGTGTAAAAACAATAACTTGCTAGTTAGTTATGTGCCAGGCTGTTTAAAATATTTATGCTATGCTAAGCTAAGCTAACTGTGTGCTGGTTCCAGCTTCACATTTAGCATACCAACATGAGAGTGGTGTCAATCTTCTCATCTGACTCTCAGCAAGTAAATAAGCATACTTCTCAAAATGATGTACTATTAATTTAAAAGATGAAAACTGTTTAGTGTGGCTCATAGTTTGCCTCAGATCTGATGAAGACAAGTTAGCAGCCATAGTTTGTGCTATTCTCATGTAAGAATCGAATCTTTTAGCTAAATGTGAAGTGAAACAGTGAGGATGGTGAACTTTTTCAGTGTTTGCATGTGTGTGTTAGTTTCCAAAGTGTGTTTGCTGACAGCAGTTTGGTCATGTAACATCACTTGTGCCCAGCTGCACCCTCAGGTGGGATGCACCCTCACCTATGCAGGCACCGGTAAAGGGCAGCTCCTGACCCTTGATCCCCTACAGTTTCGGCTCAGACTGGAGGCGATGAGCAGCCGCCCTCAGCAGCTTCGTGTTCAGCATGCGAGCGACGGCGTTAATCTCAGCATCATGGCCACTGGGTCAGTCCAAGGTGTGAAGCCACTGACCCGACGTCTAAGCTGTTGTCCCTTTGCCTTTTTGTTCCCAGCAGACAAATGTGGCTGTTTGTTGGAACCCGAACACGAATATCAAAGTCACACCAGCCCGTTCTCGCCCCCCTATTTCCTCCCCAAATCCTTTGCCCTACCTATGTATAAATAAACATGTGTACAGGCAGTCGACTCACCTTTCCTCCCCACCGTCCCCTACTTAAATAAACATGCAGGGGGAAGTGAGGGGTTAATAGGGCCAAGTTTAGGGAAAAGGAGGAGAAGGGAGGGAGCGAGTGAGGCACTGGAAGGAGGGGGTGAAGGTGAGGGAGGCCCAGGGGAGCTCATTATACTCAGACAGAGGAGACATTAACTCCCATACACACACTTTGACACACACCTCCAAACTTCTTTAACACACACACAGAGACTTATTACTCTCCATGTGTAACATGTGCTGGCTTAAAGCCCCATTAACACACAAAGTTTTATAAGCGTACTTATTGAAAGCAGTAACCCAGAAAACTCACTGGTTCCTGGTGGGTTGAAGCCCGCAAGCTACACTATAACATGAGACAGGAATATATGTCTATGCTCCAGGATATTAAACTGTGTGTAGCAAAGATTTGGTGTCTTCTGTCTGTCGGTCGTTTTAAGGTTCGGACTTTGTTATGGAAGCTCGTCTTTATGAAGGAACTTTTTTCAGGAACAGCCAGGTATATGTGTGTTATTATAATAATATTACAGTGTTCCTTTTGTCTTTCCCGGCCTCTCTTTATGTCAGCCTGGCAGTGTTTATTTACAAGTGCTTGTTTTATGATCATCGCTTTAATTGATAGTTAACCATGGCTCTGCTCTCCCACTGCTGGATGAACATAAACAAGTACTAAAGCAAAACATGTGTTACTCTCTCAGCTTTGTGTGTGTGTGTTTGTGTGTGTGCATGTGCGCACATGACCCAGGGTGTGAGAGCCAGGAAAGCCAGACTGGTTTCATTATGCTCCAAACTTGCCCATTATGGTTAAGGAAAATCATCCAAACCCTAAACAGTTGCTATGGCATCGCCATGTCACCTCTCTCTTTTTTTCAGCCTCCCTCGCTCTCCTCATTCGCTCTCTCCCAGTTTCTCCTCGTCCCTCACCTCCGCTGCCTCCACCCATTCTTTGCTGCCCTCCTCGTCTCCTCTCTCCACCACATCACACTCAACACACACACACCGAACTGCCACGCACACACACACACACAAACGTGGCACCTCCCCACAGCGACCGGGCTTCACGGCCACCTTCCCCCTGCCCTCTCACACTGACTGCCCTCTGCTTAAAGAAAAATAAACCAGTGGAAAAGAACATAAAGGATAAAAAGCAGACTTGGACTTGCAGGGTCTGTATTGTTCTTAGTTCTTGGCCCATCCATTTCCTTTTCTGAAAAGTCCAACTCAGGTTTCTGTGTAGGGGATAACAGCATGAGGAATACTTCTATCAAATCCTGTTGATGGCCATTTTCAACCAGGCCAACATGATCGTTATCAGCCTGCTGGGAGACTTAGCACTGGCTCTGTATTCGTCTTGATAATCGAAATATTTTTCCCTTGATTATAACACAAATGGAACTTTTGAGTCCATAATTTTCAGTCTACCTTTCCTATATTAAATTCTTGCTGTAAGTCCGTTACAGTTATTGACCCACTGGTGCAAACTTGTGATCTGGAGCCAAACTTTGCTCCAACCTGCAGAGCGTTATTTTAAATCCTAAAGTTTCAAATGATAGAAAGTATGACTGAATTCTGGAAAAATGCATGTAAAATGATGCTCAAGACAACTAGAATATTTCTGTTTGATTGAAAAATGCAGCCTATTCACATTCACATGATCATAACATTGTTAGCATCATGTAGCTTCACCAAGCAGTGGATACAGTATAAATAAATAAAATAAATCAATAGCAAGAGATCTGGAAAATACACTTGCTCACTTTCTTGCTGAGAATTAGTGAGAAGACTGGTGCCACAATCTCGTTTGAATATTAAATATGAAGTTGCAGTCAGCAATTGGTTAGCTTATCTTAGCATAAAGACTGGAAAGAGGTAAACAGCTAGCCTGGCTGCTAACAGCTAACTAGCCGCTAACACCTGCCAGCACCTCTAAAGTTCTCTAATTAACAGGTTGTATCACATTTGTTTAATCTGTACAGTGACTTCCTTTAGTAAAAACAAAGAAGATATCACGTGTGAGCTCTATCGTTGGAGCTGTTTCCTCATTTGCAGTTGTTATGCTAAGCTAAGCTATTGTCCACAGGCTGTAGCTCATCTAGCTAGCTGTATAACATGTAAGCTTAAGTGTGCCATTAGTGCCACTTCTCTTTCAAAGTTACCAAAGAGAGAAAAAATGAGAGAAACTTTAAGCTAAAGGGCTAAAGTATAAATATCCTTGAAGAATACGGAGAGTGTGGCTCGAGGAATCTAAAAGCCTCACGCACACATGCTGAAAACATTATTAATGACTTAAAGTGGTCTAGTGGTGCAGTGCTTTGTGGCAGGTCTGGTGGTCTGTGATTCTTATTGGCTTGTGTTTGATGTCTCCTCTTAATGGCAAAGTCCCCTGCGTTATGATGACACACACACACACATACACACACACACACACACACACACACACACTTATACAGAGGCACACTTTATTATGAGAGCAGCCATTTGCCTTGTCGCCATGATAAAGCTCCTGGCGCTCTACTGAGGTTGTTTTAAAGCCCAGACACCCTTAGCCATTACTCAGGTGATATGCCAGCGACTGGTGATCAATGTGTCTCTAATAGAGAGAACGGGGGGAGCAAAAAGCGAGAGAAAGACAGCGATATTGATAGAGAGAGATAAAGATAAGCACAGAGAGTGATTGCACTTTTACCTTCTCATTCATCACCCTGTTGTTGGAGCACTAACTGGCCCTAACCTGCTCTGCGGTAATAGCCTGTCTGGATGCTGTATTTACGAGGTGCCATCAAAACAATGGCATTTATCTAGGCACTCGGATCATACACTATCATCGCTTTTATCATTATGTCTTCGCCTCTGTGTGCAGGTGTGTGTGTGTGAGTCTGTTGAAAGGCCCCTTGACCCATGCTTTAGCAGGAGTGGGGAAAGCTCAGGGGTGTCGAATGCGAGGCGGTCAATGCTCCTTAAAGTTCAGCCAAATCCTGAGGTCAGCACGCATGTTTCGGTGTGTCTGACCTTCAGTGGGCTCATCTGTCTTACTGTCCATCAGTGCTTCTGTCTTACTTGCCAAGTTATTACACAGAAATGCCTGCAGGTTTTGCAGGAGTTTCAGATTGCAGCCACCGTTGGAGGAGGATTAATAGCACCATGAGCGGCGAAGAAACAAAGAGAAGAACTTGACTGTGCAGTGTTTGGTCTGTGCATGGGAAAGGGAAGCTGAAGAAGCAAAAACTTTGATAAGAGGGGTTGAGTGAGATGGGGGAGGTGCTAGTGTGTGTGTGTGTGTGTGGGAGATGTGGAGAGTAGGGAGGGCGAGAGTGCCAGGCGATGTAGGAGGGAGCAAAAGAGAGGGCGCGTCTGGAAAGCATCAAGCCATAGCTCGGCATATGTGCGAGTACGTGCGCATGTGTGTGTTTTGCTGCTCCTCTGGTCTCTGGCTTGTTAACCTGCAGGTCACGGGCAGCTTCAATGCCTGGCACACAGCATGGGAATAATGACTTCTTCCATAGCAAAGCACATGCTCATGAATAAACACACATGCATAGAAACATACATCCTGAACATGTTCATGGCATTTTTATGCCGTTACCTCTGTACGTCAAATGTCCACAACACCGTTGAAGGAATAGTTTGACATTTTAGGAAATATGTCTATTGGCTTCCTGGCTGAGAGTTGCATGACATGATTGATACTGCTCTCAAAATTGTCTGTTCAGCTACAGCCAGTAGCTGTTAGCTTTTAGCACATTTTGTTAATTTTGGGCAGAGCCTGGTAAACTGTCTTAATGCTAGGTTAAGATATCTGGCTGCTGGCTGTAGCTTCATATCTATCATACAAGTATGAGAAAGGTACCAATCTTTTCATCTAACTCTTGGCAACACAGCGAATAAATGTGTTTCCCAAAATGTCAAACTATTCCTATAAGCCTGTAATCTTCACAGTAAGATTAATGTTACTGTAGGAGTTACTAGCATAGAGCTACTAGCATACTAGCTTGTTTAGCTGGCCTGGATGCTCTCATTCTTGTCACTTCTCCTGTCTGAGGTTGGTGGGAGGCCATCCCTTTCAGAGCAGCCTTTATGTGTTTGATCAGCAGTGTGTGTGTGTGTGTGTGTGTGCGTGAATGCGTGCGTGTGTATGTGTGTTACATAGAGTGGTAAAAGGAGAGAGGGAGCAGCAGCTGCTGAGTTGTGCTTTGCCCTGTGAGACCTGGCCCGGCCTGGTGTTGTATTACATGTAGTGTTGCTGAGGCGAGGTAGGGTGCCAGCGTCTGACACCCAAAGCACTTCTCGTGCTCTGGAAGAGGCTATTGTAGTTTGGAATTTGAGAAATGCATTTGATCGGTTCGGTGTGTCTGTGTGGGTGTTATTTTGGACGACTCCTGGGGACAAAACAGCCACCAGAGAAGGGAAAGAGAGAAGTGGCAGAGGAGGTTAAGGGCAAGGGTTACCTGATGAATACATGTACTTTCATCACACATTTGAGAAGCCAACATCCAGCGTTTTTGTCTCCACACAGAAGCTCTGCGCTCTAATGAGGAGAAAGAAAAAAACAGAAGCAATATAGACACACATTATCACTGTTTGTTTAACTTTCAAGAGGTGATTCTGTAAAGTGAGCAACTGATTAAAAGGGGGGAAAAGAAGAATAACATTCCAGTTCACATTGTGTGGATGACAGGAGTGAAAAGGAGGAGGGCCCACAGATATTTTATCTGGCTCTGCTCACTCCGCTTCCCTCCTCACTCCCAGGGAATCCCATCTTTTCTCTTTGACCTCAGCATTCCTCTGACTCACACTCAATGCAAGGTTGCATGTGTGCGTGAGATCGGTGTTCACCTTCAGACTGCTCAAAGTAATTAATACGAGCTTCGGCCATGCAGGTTTGAGGGCTGAATCACTCAAAGGGGAAACCTACACCTGGCTCTTGGCGTCAGCGTCTCGTCTACAGTTGAGGCCGAACCGCCGAGAAGAGTTTACTGCGGCTGAAAAAGTCTTTCATCTGTGTTTGTATTACAGTGATGTGATGCTGTACGGCTTTATACACACATGATTCTGTGTATTGTGATTGAGGTAATTACTCTGTTTGTCTGAAATTAAATAAAGATGGGTTTCTTATTCTCAAAAATACCTGAAACCTCCGTGAATTAATCCAGCAAGATCACACAGAACTTTAGTAACTTACTGTATCTTCAGTGGTGGAAGAAAATAACAATGAAAAATACTTAAGTACAGTAAATGTAGTGCATTTAAATTTCATAATGTCCAGACTTTTTTCCTCAGAGGGCCAAAACTGAAATTTAATGGTGAACCAAGGGCGAAAAGCACACACCTGTTGTACTGCAACTGTACTTGATTTCCTGCACAAAGCGTCACTCTGCCTGCTAAGATTAAGAAAAATAATGAATAACTAGGGATCTTATATATTTAAATAGCACTCTTATTTCATTTTATTTGCTAGAAACATCTGGTGGACCAAATCAAACTGGATGATGAGCCAACTTCGGCCCACTGGCCCCATTTTGAGCAGCCCTGTTCCAGAACGTATGGAAGCATTATCAATATAATTTAATTTATATACTATTAATATCAATACTATGTCAATGTGTATAATTTTACTGTTGTAGCTGGTCAGTAGGGAGCTAGTTTTAACTACTACATATACAGTTAGGTATAGTTTAGTCCAGTGGTTCTCAGTTTAGGGGTCGGGTTGATAAATCTGAGGGGTCACGAGATGATTGACGAGAGAGAAAAGAAGAAAAAACAAAGTTCTGCTGAACAGATTTGTGTTTTACCTTTCTCTAATTTCCCTCTGAAATGTGGTGCAGTAGATGTATAAAGTAACATAAAATGGATATATTCAAAATAATACTTCAAAATTGTTCTTAAGCAGAGTAGTTCAGTAAATGTACTTTGTTCCTCTCCACCGCTGCATCCTCTCAGGCTGCGCAGCTGGTAAGTTCCAACTGATAATGGCATTTAAAAGGCCTCGAAGCACAGAACAAACAGAACTATCAATTTAAAAGACTAATCAATGGTACATTAAGACATTTAGACCGCTCAGACATTAGCCTGTAATGCTGAGCTGGCAAAATAAATAAGAATGCAGAGTAAAAGTTTTCTAAAACTCTCTGTGCACTTGAAAAATGTGCCTGAAGAACAAGTAGCTATGAACTTCATGTTGCCAGTCCTCTTTTGAATGAATGGAAATGTAAATAAACTAGTCATTTCAGTCCATGTGGTACCACTCCCTATAGCTGCTATTGTTAAGACTAGTTTGGTGCTGCACAGTGTGTATACTGCCACTGTATGATAGAAAGAGAGTACTGCAGCAAAAGCGCCATGGTAGTATTTTTATTTCAAGTTGTAGAGGGACACCTAGTGGTACAGAAAGGCATAGCAGAGGAAGTTGTTAGCAAACTTCCCCTGTTATCCCAATAGTGTGAAAAGACTCAAAGATTCAGCAAGCATGTGTGAAAACTGCGTTTACTGAAGGAAAGTAAACAAGGCACTGTACACTGATACTATATATAATCCTGATTCATTGCTGGACACACTGGAGGACTGAAATAAATCAGTCACAAAACCAGAGAAGTGCATCTATGTTTTTGGTCATCGTTATATGTAATTTTCGTGTGATAAAGCAGGAAAGTAGAGCGGGATGTAGTCTTTAGTGTCTCCTCAGGGCTGGGTGTAGCGCAGGTATTTCTTCCCAGAAGGCAGCTCTTTAGTGGTCACACCGTTGGGGAAGAGAGAGGCAGCCTCAGCGTCAGAGAGCGTAGGAATGACCATGACTTTGTCACCAGGCTGAAAGAGACGCAAGACCAGACAAATGTGCTTTAGACACAGGGTCTATGCTCCATACCAGTCTTAGAGGAAGCCCTCACTGTGATGGTTTTCTTCAGCAGTCCCATTAAAAGTGAGGTCACATGGACACAATTGTTTGGAAGGAACACACTTAAAATTTTTGTCTGACATCCAGCTGTTGTTCCGATCAAGGTTCAGTGCACCAAGTCATTATACAAAGAAGAGGGAAGATATAAAAGAAAAGGCAGAAACATAAAAGAAAAGTTTAACTACATTTTGGAAAATACGCTTTTTCACTTTGTTGAGATTTAGATGAGAGGAAACTAAATATAACATGTTAATTAGTGAGTTTTACAGGTGTTCAATGCTAAGCAAAGCTAACACGCTGCAGCTGCAAGAAGAGGACTACAACAAAGAAGATGAAGAAGAAGAAGAAGAAGAAGACAAAGCATAAGATGGCTAAGAAGAACACAAAGAAGATGAAGAAGAAGATAAAGAAGAGGATATGGTGTAAGGCAAAGAAATAGACAAAGAAGAAGGCAAAGTACAGGAAGACAAAGCAGAAGAAGAAGACAACGAGAAGAGGACAATGAAGAAGAAGACAGAGAAGAAGATGATTAAAAAGAAGACAAAAATGATGAAGAAGATGACAAAGAAGTTGAAGAAGATGACAAAAGAAGAAAATGATGAAGAAGAGGACAAAGACAAAGATGAACAAGAAGAAGAAGAAGAAGAAGTCAAACTGTTTCAACAGGAGTAGATGTTGTCACTGCTGCCTCCATTAGATTAAAGTTGATGAGTTGTATGATCAGAAGAACATCAGAAGAGACACGACATCAAATCACAGCATGTATGTTCAATCTACAAAGGCTCAACGACACTAAAGGCTCAGATGTGTGTATGTGTGGGTGCACAGTGTATGTCACTGTGATGACATCGTCTGTCTGTAAAGATGATTTGCATTCATATTTTGTTTGCTTTGATCAGCCAGTGTTTGAACACGCGGTTTCACTGTTTACCTTCCAGTCCACGGGGGTGGCAACCTTCTTCTGTGCAGTGAGCTGCAGGGAGTCGATGACTCGGAGCAACTCATCGAAGTTCCTTCCAGTGGTGGCGGGGTAGAGGATGGACAGCTTCAGCTTCTTGTCGGGGCCAATCACAAAGACCTGGAGGGGGTTAAGATGGCAGAGGATCAGCATGACACACGCAGCATATCCATCGTTTTTACTGTAAATAAGAAAACAGGTAATGTGGGAGGGACTCAGCAGGCTGTGTGTGAGCTGAACTGAGGCTCCTCGATGCTAACACTGAGTCCACTGCCAGCCAATCAACAGTCTCTGTGGCGCAAAGCCATAATTTAGCTCTGATTTGATTGGCTCCCAGCCAAATGATGTGGTAGTCTGCAGCAACAAAATTAAATTAGTTAATCACGACCAAAACTTTTCACTAACAAGTAAAGGCAGGACAGATTTTTCTGCCAAAGACAAATTTTGTTGGCCTCTGTTGGAATCTGTTAATTTTGGACCGTGACTGATGGAGGACAGGGTTCTTACACAGCGGGCAGTGAGGGGCATCCCGTCCTTGTCTCTCTCATCGGGGTCCAGCATGCCCAGCTGGACGGACAGCTCTCTCTTGTCATCAGCGATGATGGGGAAGGGCAGAGTGCTTTCAGCCCCGCTGTTAAACGCCACCACATCCTGCACAGAGGGAGGGGACACACTCAGCTTTAATCACATATCACAACCCCGACGTACAGAAAAACAGAAAGCAATCATGTCCCAACTCATTTGAAACGTGTTGCTGCATCAGATTCAGAATAAGCAAATATTTACAAAAGTCAATCAAGCTGATGAGCTCAAACATTAAATATATCGTCTTTGTGCTGTTTTCAATTGAGTACATGTCAAAAGGGATTGTTCATGTTCCACACAGCGGCCTAACCCTAAACCTGGGTTTTATGTCATTTTAAGTATATAAGTCGCTCTGTGCTGACAGACACGTCCACGTTTGATCAGTGACCACACACCTTTAATCTTTAACTCTTATATGAGCCATAACAGCGATTCAACATGTCACTACATGACCTGAGCGGTGAGGCTTTATGACTGTGTGTCAGTATTATTTCCTCGCAGATGATCTGTGAGGGCGAGCAGAGAAAACTGTAGTTTTTACTCTTCTGGCAGGGACTCAGGCGGTGTTACTGTTGTAAAATCAAAACCACACAGTTCATCCAACTGACACTTGTCCAGCGAACAGTCCCTCGTGGACCAATCACTGGCCTTTCTGAGGAGGCGTTGTTGTAACGTGGTAACCCAGTTAGAAGCCAATCACAGCGAATCCACGTCCGTGTCGAGGGTTTAACCCATGAATGTCTGACTCCTGAGTTTCCACCAAATCCCACAGGGGCACATGTACAAATACACTATTCAGAGTGAGAGGTTTTATAATCATCTTGACTGAGAGATAAAGTTTAATCACATTGATCTACAGTCAAAATTCAGCAACAAAGTCATTAAAAAAGGAATAAATAGTTAAATTGGATTCAAATAAATTACATGAAATTATATATTAATGTGGATTATATTGAATAAAATACAAATATTTACTCATTCTAAATATTAAACTGAAGTAAATAAAAATACATTCAATGTAGTACAAATTAAATAAATAAAGATTCATGAAATAAAAAAATGAATTAAGTTTAAGTGGACAGATGAGCAGGGTGGTGAATATTTAACATAGATATAATGAACTGTCAAACAAAAGCGGATCTGAAGGCTGCGTTTTAGGCCTGGGGAATAAATCTCACACAGCTGCGATACTTCATCAGGGATGCGGGCTGCACACGGTCATCTGCTGTGTCTCTGGATTGGCTGTGATCAGAATGGGACTGAATCCAGATTAAAGGACTCTGTCCACAAGAGATTAAAAGGTGAAGCTGGAAAATAACAGCCATGTGATCTACGTGACTTCTGACACCGCTGCCACTGTTTTCAGATCGTAAGGAGGCTGAAAAGTCCACGTTATGCAAGACAAATATATTACCCTGTTCAAATGTCACTCCGCCCCCATCGCCCTGTTCTGTTCAATAAAGTTTTCCCTTCACCTCCTATATGCTGCAGTTAAACCTGGGTTGGGCTATGCAGTTAACGTGTGTGCGCGTCCCCAACCTTGCTCCAATTGCGGTGATCCTCGACGCTGTCGATGGACAAGGCAATCATCTTCACACCTCGTTTCTTGAACTCATTGCTGATCCTAGCAGCGCAGGCCAGCTCGGTGGTGCAGACGGGGGTGAAGTCCCTGGGGTGGGAGAACAGGATCCCCCATCTGCCGAGCAAAACACACATAAAGCCATGAGCTCTTTGTTCTGCACATCATTTTCCGGCACGCGTGCTCCTATTTAAAGACTGACCTCGCATAAAGTTTATGGACAGGCCATGTTGCACAAGTAACCAAAGGTCAAACCTGCACCTTAACATGAGATTTTCTTCCAAACAACAAAGCATGTAACGCACGCTGAATGGCTAATCTAAGGGGTTTTCATTGGTACGTTCATTCTGTTTCTTGTCCTTATGCGCCCATGTTCCCCATCGCTTAAGAGGCCAAGAAGACTGACGTAAGTAAGAGCACAAGCAGTGGGAGTTGAGTCGGAAGGGGAAGAAATGGTGATGTGAAAAGGGGAAGACAGAGAACATCAAGTCCCAGTGGAGGAAATTCCAGCCACAGATTGAAACAACAGGTGTCTGTGGATCAGATTCAGGCTCAGGACATTACCCAGCTGTGCTGTGCTGGATATTTACAGTGTGTTTGATGAGGAGGGGATGAAGAGTACGATATAGTAAAAACATCACAGGGCAGGCGTGTAAAAATCTGCGTGGAATCACATGAGTTCTGCCTCCCGTGATTTGTGTGGGTTTATTCTTCTGTGCATAACGGCGAACTACCACATGAGGCGGAGGCAGCGAGAAAGAAAGCCTTGCTCCTCGCAGCCATTGCGATCGGCCGATTATGGGACGGTCCCAGTTCGTTCAGGCAGAACAAACCCGGATCACTGATGCAGTTTCTGGAACGTCCTCAGAAGCTGGTGCTCATTTAAACACTGACAGGAAGTAAAACATTAATTGTTTGATTTTTGGCTGCAGAACCTTCAGCCATTAATTTGCATTACATAACTTAGTTCACGCACAGGCTCTTCGAAGACAGATGAGTCTTCAAACATGCATTGAATGTATTTTGCATTTGAAATGAGCACTTTTAGGCTTTTTTTTTGTTTGTTTGTTTGCTCTGCTGGGATGGCTAGCTTGCAATTTTTCCACTCGGCTACCGCAGACACAAAAAGAGCTCAGTCACCCATTGCTGAAAAAACAGAGTGGGCCTTCAAACAAGGACGCAGCTGCAAACAGTTGACGGCCTCTCACAGTCTACTCCCACTCCAAAAGAAAGAATAATGTTATTATGCAACTACTATAACTGTATGAATACTTCTGTTGATAAGCACAGTTTCAGCAGGTTATGTCTGTTTGGACAGCAGGACCGGTTACACAAACTCCAGAATGAGGAAATAAGGGCAAATTTTAGGAGAAAATAGAGGATGCACTGTGAAACAAGAACAATTAGATTATTAGATTAAGTGTTGAGGAAGGGCCGTTATTCTCATGCTGTGCAACCCACGAGATCAGAGCAGGTAAATGCATAAAATATTCTGGCAAGGTTCAACCCAGGCCGTGTGCATCAGTAATAAGCTTCCTTTCTCTCTGCAGATACACAAAAGACAGCCGAGCCTCACAGGGTTGGACATGAGAGTGGACACAGTCCACGGGGTTACACCTCACTGATGAAATGAAAAACACAACAACTCTGCATTATATCACATTTGTGGTGCACTAACAGAGCCTAATTCCACCGAGTCATGCTTGTGTAACCGTGATCGTGTCCTCCAGCAGGTGTCGCTTGACGCTCAGACGGAGATCAGCGCAGATCTCACGGTGAGCGTAAAAATCACGCGCCTCGGCTTTTCATCCATATGGAACCGGTTCCTGGTCAGATCCGGGACGTGCAAGCGCCAGCAGGCCCGCACACGACCACGGATCAATCAGAAAGATGCACAGTTACAAGCACGTGGATAAAGTCTGAGGAAAACACATGTGGGTACGATGGGGTGCGTGTGCGCACTTACGAGTCGCCCAGGAAGTCGTGGAACTTGATCCGGCCGGCGGTGGTGTCGGCCTCGAAGTTTGGGAACACGTCTCCGAGCAGAAGTCCAGGCATGATGGGCTCTTCTCTGCAGCTCAGGCACGAAAGGGGGGTCCGGTCTGCCTGGACGGCCTCCTGTCATCAGGACTACATAAATGGACCCGGATAGAGGCGGGGTTAACTGCAGCTATCAGTGCTTTTTTTTGTGATCTTTCGAACTTTATTAAACGTTCACACAAAGACATTACAAGAAGGCCAGATATGCATACACACACATATTCACACAGGTGTATGGATGATAAAAAGTCATGTCCAGAATGTCTTTAAAGCTTTTTTCGTTTGTTTGTTTGTTTGTTTTTACAGTCAGAATTATGTCAAAGTTGAATATAAAAGATGATTTGTAGAAGGTTGATCGAATGTTTTTTCTGTTGTTGTGGGATAATTGAAGCAGGTGGATGTTTCTCAGGTTCGACAAGTTGACCAGGAGCTAGTGCTTAAACTGTGATTGATTAATCAATTAGTCTGTCACAGTTCTGATTGATTAATCTACTGATCATTAGTTTAACAGTCACTGGTTTCGGCTCTCAGTTGTCTCACCTCACTGTATTCAGGAGGTGCAGCTGCAGTACGGAGGATTGCTCCAAGGGTACACTAACTGATTTTTTTTTACATTATTTTGCCATCAAATCTCTGTCAGTCCACCCTCCTGAGTGTCTGATGTCACACAGTAACAGCTCGAATATGAGGTTTCCTGGGCGGGATTGTTTGGTAGAAATCTGACTTTGTGGATGTGATGTTTGTCCTAGAGCAGCATAACTCTACCAGAGTCCAAAAGTCCAAAGCCTACTATGAATTTTACTAATTTCTTAGAGAAATAAATAAATGACTACAGTGAAGGTGAAAAGCAACAGTTAGGTAATAAGATAAGCCTTTATTAATCCCCCACAGGGAGAGGATTGTTTATCCAAAGCCTGATATATCTTGTTCCTTTCCTCCTGTTTGACTGATGTTTACTAAACTATGCAGTGCCCAGCTTTGATTTATGTCTTCAGGAAGATTGATTGGGGTCTAATAAAGGTTAGTAAGTATTGAGAGATGGGTGTTGATTTACTGACAGTAAAGGCATGAAATAATACCGCCATTATCATTTCAAATATTTCTGATATGAGAATTATTACACCATCGATCAAAGAGACCCTTTCCACCGAGGTACTAAAGGTCCACTTTAGTAATAAATCATAAAAACATCAATTAGCCTCCAACTCCTTAATTTTATTCCATTTTATCTTATCTGTATTTTTAATGCCAAAGGATTGCGCTACGATATCGATTTGTCCTCACTTGCGCAGTCAGAGGAACTCGTCACGTGTACTTTTCCGCAAAAACACACTTTCCCAGAATGCTTTGCGAAACAAAGATGGCGGTTGAGCTCAGCGACGCTGGACGTGATATGAATTGGGAAACGTACAACAGATGAGCTAAAGGAGCGACAACCCGCACGGCACTGCAGAAAATTTACTCCTGCGGTGCAGCTACATCCCACCGAACTGTCCGCGTCGGTTCTCAGACAACATGCCCTCTCCCAAAGCTAAAAACCCCGGTCGCAGCGGAGGAAGCCCGGTGCTCGGCAGCTCCAACGGCCGCTACGACTTCATGTCGCTGACGAAGCCGCTGAATCGCTCCTCGCCGCCGCACCTCCTCCAGCGGCAGGGCTCCGACCCGACCACCGCCCGCCTCCGAGCCTCGGAGAGCCCCACTCGGCGCCGGGGCTCCAGCTCCTCCACGGGCTCGGCGAGCGGTCAGGGGCCGTCAGAAGAGGACGGCATACGGCTCAACCCCTCCCTCGTCCGCGTAGCGCTCAGCTCGCTGCTCGCCATCGACCTGTGGCTGTCCAAGCGGCTGGGGGTGTGCGCCTGCGAGGACTCGACGTGGGGCAGCGTGCGCCCGCTGATGAAGCTCATAGAGATATCGGGCCATGGCATCCCTTGGCTGGCTGGCACCGCTTACTGTCTGTATAAGAGCGACAGTGCTGCAGGACAAGAAGTCATGCTCAACCTCCTCACGGGTAAAACACTCCCTTTGTCTTCCTCCATGTGTCTCTACCCGCTCCTCTCCTTCACACACAGAAATGTTTGCTTGTAAATGCAGACTTGTTTCCAGGCACCACTGAGCCTGGCTCAGGTGCGGTATTTGTGTCACGGCCCCCCTTCGTCCTCCCTTCTTCTCATCTGCCATGCGCAGCTATTGTCAGCTCGCAGGTGGTCCCACCTCCCATCCTCATTCATGTTGTTCTGTTTCTGACCCAGTTTTCCTCTCCTCCATGGATACTGGCAGAGTCTCACCTGTAGAAGCCATCTGTTGTTCATTCTGGCCTTGATCCATCTCAGTCCTCCCTCCTCAGTTATGACCTACATGTTGTCTCTGAGGATGTGAATGAGCTGATTTAGTGAAATATTGCCTGAAGGTGCAGAATGCGCTGCAGCTCAGACAGCTCTCTCAAAATGATCCCAAAGACTGGCACTTTGTGGAAGGTGATGGTGAAGGTGGAGGAGAGCGAGGTGCACACAGCCCCTCTCCAGCAGGCTTTGCTTCATTCACTGAAAGTTTTCCTCCATCCTGTCTTCATGAGGACGGTCCCACCCTGATAAAACAGCACGGTGGGCTGAGGAAGAGATGGGAGATGTGTTTTCACGTTGATGCCTCACACTGGTCTGCAATCAGACATTACAAAGGCGCGTTGTTTGACTTTAGATTGATTTTATTCGCAGTAATGCAGCTTTTACTTGCACTGCGGCACTTAACATCCAGTAAAACCCTATATTGTTGTGATATGATGAATAAAATATGTCTCTCTCTCTCTCTCTTAAAGAATCCAAACTTTTTGTGCTTGCCAACAAGCTTTTAACTTTCCCTGTTTCCCTGTCATAGTAGAGCAAGTTGATCCGGTTTGTGCGTGCAGAATTGCTTTATGTTAGTGATTTGTGTGTCTCCTCCTTCACAGTATTTGAGAGAGATTAAATTATGTTCCCACACAGATATGCTGACAGAGGTGTGGTTGTTCTGTCACGCAAGGCCATTATTACACTTCCCTGTCTGTGCTTCATGTTTGGTTTGCCTCATGAACCTTTGATTAGTTTTTTCGTTCCTGTGTGTGTGATTGAGTGTTTGTCTGGTCTCCGTGGTGGGATAATTGACAGATGGAAGGTGCATTTTTTTGAAGCAGGCAGAGGCAAGTCTGTCTGTACACCGTGTGCATGTTTCTCAGGTTAGCTGAGACGAACAGTCTGTGCTTTGCCGACGCTGATGCAATGTGGGGCATCAGCGGAAGTTCATGAATCAGTTTGTCTATGACAGCAGCTCTGATAGTCGAATCTAGTGATCACTTGTTTAGCAGTCACTGGTTTCAGCTTCTCAAAAGTGAGGATTCGCTGCCTTTCTTTCATTCTTAATTGAATGTCCTCGGACGTTGGATTGCTGTTTGTATAAAACAGTCTTAAGAAGCAGCCGTGGGCTCCAGCAAACCGTTCCGAACATGTTTCACTGTTTCCTGACGTTTTGTGTTTTGCAGTGGTCAGTACCGAGCAAACTAACGTGCTGTCAGAAATGTGACGTGGGAACAGAAATGTTGACAAAGCAGTTTGTTGTTTGCGATGTCAGATCCTGAGTGTATTGTATGATTGATCTCAGTTGCTTTTCATGAAAGCTGATGAGATGGATGCAACAAAAGCCGTATTTTGAAAGGCATTATGTTTTGATTGCCCGTGTAGAATATGAGGTTTCCTGTTTTCAGGAAGGTGCAGCTGCGGTAGGGAGGATTGCTCCAACAGTACGCTGACGGTTAACAGCACTGGATAAAGTTTTTACTGTATTTTTCCATCAAACGTCTCTCAGTGGTCATTTAATATTTACCAGTCCACTCATCCTCTGCACAGACTTTCTCTATCTGCATGAAGACAGGCTGTTTCTGTGGGGCATTTAGTGGTGTGAGTGTGCATGTAAAACAGATAAGTATGAAGAAAGTCACATTTAAGTGTCTGGAGAAAGAAAAGTCAGTTTCTTCTCTAACTTGGACAAATGCACCTTAACGAGGAGACATCAGGCTGCACTTACATGTCAGTGCCAGTTTCCCTCTGTAGTCACAGCAGCAGTTCTTTGACTATTGACATCAATAATGAATAAAATGTACTGTTGCATATGTTGAACCTCCGGCAGCGATGGCTCAATGCCACCTGAGTGTTGCATTAACTTTTCAGCACTGCAGCCCCTGAAGCAACTGTTCAAGAAAAAATCTTTTTATATGCTCAATGCAATGATGCAAAAAGTCCACTAGGGCCAAATGAAGTGCAGCAATCGCTGTTCTTAGATATAAGCTGCAGATATAAACTGCAGTTTTCCTCCAGATGTGATCAGCAACTCTACTGTTTGCAGTGACACACCTAAATGGAATGTAGCCATTATCAAGTGTCTGTTTGTTAATGTTTTTTTTGGGTTGATGTGATTATATTATTGCTTCTTCCTGCAGTGTAACACATCTCTTTTCATCTCCCCCTTCAACCCCTCCAGGCCTGCTGTTGGACCTGGTCCTGGTTGGCATTGTCAAGGCAGTGGTGCGTCGGCGTCGGCCAGCGCACAACCGTATGGACATGTTCGCCACCTTTTCCGTGGACCGCTACTCCTTCCCTTCGGGCCACGCCACCCGCGCCGCTTTGTGTGGGCGGTTCCTGCTGGCTCACCTCGTGCTGGCTGCCCCGCTGAGGGTCCTGGTCCTGCTGTGGGCCGCCCTGGTGGGGCTGAGCCGTGTGCTGCTGGGCAGACATAACGTGACTGATGTGTTGTTCGGGTTCTGGATGGGCTACTGCCAGTATAACCTGGTGGAGATGCTGTGGCTCTCCCCACAAACCCTGCAAGGGCTGCTGGGACAGTTAGGTTAATATTAAGCACTGTGAGAGGAGGAGACAGGGCGGGTTAAATGTTGATTGTAAGAGCGCCTGCACACCTTTTGACTTTAAAGTGATGTGTAAGAGAAATTGTCTTCGACTAGAGAAGAGAGTCCTGTCAAATGCAGTTTTGTTCTGCTGTTATGTGACATTTCAGCCTCACTTTAAGCTTGCAAAGAGCAGCATGCCTGTAATACGCGGTACAGGATTTTTAATGAAAACAGGTTTGTCCAGATTTTGCCTCCTGAAGCCACTTCTTTCCCCTCATTGGCCTGAATCAAGGACAATATGAACTCAACAGTTAGTTCAGTATACTTTTGTTGCTTAGGGAGTGTTAACTTCCCAGTCTGAGCCACTTCCCACTTGAGCATTTGACTTAGATTTAGTCTATAATTTTACATCACAGAGGAGAGGGTAAATAATTAATGCAAATTCTTTCCTTTGGAAAAATAATACAGGTATCCTCTTCAGCTAAGCTTTAGTTAAGTAATGCAGAAGCACACAGCAATAAGTAACAAAACTGATTAAACACTTTAATATGAAAGTATGTAATAAATCAAAGTGTCCCGCAGCGACTGCAGTTAACTAACTGCTCACGGACTCTAATTTCTAAACCTATTCATGTGTTCTACAGACAGTCTGCCCCTCCTGTTATTGCTGTAGTTGAGGCCGGGGTGAACGGGGGTGCCTTGCCTGCCTGTCTTCACCTGTCCTCTTTCTTAAGCTCCCGTTCACCTCCAGCGCTCGAAGCTCTCTCCTCTGTCACAGAGCAAACACAGCCTTCATTTCCCCTTCACATGACCACATCTGATAGGATTAGACATTACACACAAAGACCCCCATAAACATGGATTTGATTACTTTATTTGACCACATCATTCTCATTTCGCTTGACAGCATCGCTGTTTCGTTACTCATCAACCAGCTCGTATCACTTACTGCTGATTTTTAATTAATTGCGGTGACTGATTGACCTTATTATTATCAGGTGATACTCAAAAACACCAATCACTCACAGACTGTTATCATGGAGTGTATAGTTGTGATGTCAGATCTGTGCAATGCACACTTTAGTAATTCAACACCAAATTACTCTTTTAATTATTAATGTGTTTCCTCTTCGACAGGGAAACAGCTTTGACCTGATTTGTGGGTCTAAGGATTGAAATGTCGTCATTGTTCAGCAGTTTATTCAAAGTCATTGTGTGGGATCCTCTTCTCTAGATGCTGACAGTTACAGATGTTGTAATGAGGCTGAAGACTGACATGCTGTGCAATACATTTGTCAATAAGTGGAAGGAAAGCTGCATATTGAAGTGGCTTAAGGGTCAGCCCTGACCCTGAGATAGTCGAGTGCTACATACTGTATCCTTACATTAGAGAGTATAAAAGTAATGGACCACAGTTCACTATGAATATGCATCTACACTGGAAAAACCGCAGTTTGGCTCGGTTCATGGTAAAAGAGTCATCGGTTTGCTGTTTGACTGTAAATTTCCAGTGAGGGCAACAGGTGGAGTCATTGTGACAGAGGACAGCGCCTCCTTTATCTGGCAAATCGTTTTAGTTTACATATCACAAAAAGCTAAAGGATGATGAGCTGTGGCTTTCCTGACTGCGCAGTGGCTGCACTCTGGAGTTCAGTTTCCCTTCACTGTTGTAGAATTTCTCTTCCATCTCTTTTCTACTACAGACTAAGCGCTTCTCGGTATAGACAGGACCAAATTTGAAACTAGCTGTGACTCCATTTTCAATCAATATCTTGCTCCGATTTCATAAAACTTTATTCCATTCCATTTATTATTCCAGCTTTTTTGATGAGTTTTGAGCGGCGTGCCACAGATGTGTGTGAAACAAGGTGTGACCGAAGTGGAACTGCACCTCAGGGGAGCAGCGCATGTGTAAATATCCAAAGTGTATTCAGTTACACCAAATAATAATATGTAGATAATATTAACTTTAGTCATGATCTTAAAATGTGTTATTTGTTTGCAATAGATTATCAGTTATGACTTGATATAACTGTCATCAATCACATGAAACCTTGTTGATAAAAATGGCCGCTTGCTAGAATTCTGCACTGAAAACATTCCTACAGACACTGGCGTTGTACTTTTTTTGTGCTCCAAACATACTTGCAAGCTCACAGACACACAAGTTTATTCATTGGTAGGCAGTTAAAATCAGTTTTACCAGACTGTGTAACTACGGACGTCATTTCCCGTCAGCGCCATGGCAGCACTCAGTTGTATATTGACACGGAGGTTGGATGAGGACATGGGTGGTGGCCTGTGATGGCCTTATGGGCTGCATGGGTTCATGGATCAGTGGTCAGAGTTTGAGGACAAGTCATGTAACTGCATGACGAGAGCAGATGAAGATAAAGTAAATACAGCACAGGGTGCCTTATAACAATGTTGAGACCCTTTGGCACATCTCAGTGTGAGCTCTGGACAGTTTTGTGAAAGCGGACGTGAATAAATAGAAAATCGTCGCCCTAATTTCCCTCACGGCTCTAATGAGGTATCACATATGTGAATTAATGGACTTCTCATGACTTAAATCTTTTGTTTTCATGTTAAATTTCCCACGTTTTCAGTTGAAGACTCACAGAGGCAATAATGTGTAAAGGGACTAACTGTTGAACTGTTGAAGATCTTCCCACGGTTCATATGATGATACTTTAACCCACTGAACTGGTTCTGAATCGTAATGTTTAGACAGATGTGAGCTTGTATCTTTTGTGTGCATATATGTCTGATGGTTTGTTTAGGTGCACATGCTCTTTCTCAGAAGCCGTGTGGTTGATGATTAATCAACCACACGGTTGAACTTCCAATGGCGCTGGTGGTGTTTATGTTCTAACACAGATGGCTGATAACTCGCGCACAATTCACTGGATCACAGCACGTGAAAAGCTGCAGATAACTGATTTGTGCCCTTAGGAGTCTTGGCTGTCACACATCTGTACCAAATCTGAAGAGCAAATGTGACATTTTCCAGGTGCGTCATGTCATTTAAGCAATAATTCTGCTTATTTTGCAGCTAACCGTGAATCAGAGGATTAGCCTACGTTTCTCAGATCAAGCCAAGTGAAAGCTGAAGAGCATCTTCCCGTCTTCAATCCCACGTTTATTGTTTGATACTTGACAGAAAATGTGACAATTGCTTGTATTTTTTCCAAAAAACTGACGTTGAGCTAGGACTCAAATCGCTGTGCATGTCTTACTGCACCTGATCCATTTTGGCACTGCCAGAAAACAAACACTTGTTCATGTACAAATGTATCCTTATTTTTACATCTGATTTAATTTGTGTATTGATCAGGAATAGGATCAGATATGTGGACGTGTGATGTATCAACTCTTGTTGAAGCTTTTTATTTGACAGAAAGAATGTTAAGTTTTTGCGTATTTGTAGTTTTTACAAATATCATGCTTTTTGACTGTGAGTCACCTGATGTGGCTTGTTCCAGTTGATCCAAAGCAGATCCAGATAGATTCCACTGTAGACTGACCTCTGACATGCTGTGCCCTCCCTGCAATAACTTCCCATCGATCTTCCCAGTGTGAGCGTTGAGATGAGCAGCAAGTGAGGTGGTGGTTTCCTTCCATTTTACTCCATCACCTTCTTGTTGCAAATCTAAATATGCTGGACCCAGAACTTTGTGACCGTGACAGGTGAAGAGGCAGAGAGGAGAGGGAGAGATATGACATGCAACAAAGGTCGCCGTCTAGAACCGAGCCAACAAAGGTTGTGACGTGTGCTGGCGACCATTTGGCGACCAAATGATTCTTGTGATTGATTTTTGTGTTCTTTTAAGTGTTGATATTGGGATCGCGCACAAGCCCGAGACAAATATTTATCACGGTGATGGCAGATTACATTTTGCACATTCCACTCGTCACCTGTTTACCTCCAGGTCGAGAAGCACCGCCGTGAAGAAAGACGCGTCTCGTTTGCTCGCTCTCAGAGACTGTCAGCAAACGTCGCCCCTGTTCTTGCACATTGTCGAACATGAAGCCAGCTTCAATATATTTGTCTGCACTACGTTTTCGCCTGCTAAATACTATAAATTGTGTTGTGTGTTTCCTGTATAGACGTTATTCTAAATGTACACATATGCCTGTATGGTCATGTGATTACACTGTTTCATGTAAAGTGGATTTGACTGTGCTGTTCAATGATTTGATTGTAATGATTTTTGATTAAATGGGTGCCACTACCCGATCCACACCACCTACCTGATTGGTACTGTGCATGTGCACGCCCGAGCTTCTCCCCAACTAATTAGGGTAGGGGCCACATTTTTGCACTCATGTACAACAAATGGGTTTCTGGTGCCGATCGGGCAGCAATGACGGAGAATAGATGTGAAACTGTCACATGTCGTCATAGACAGGCAGTCTGAGAGAGTGTAAAGTCACTGTTACTTAAAATCAACACCAAAGTTCATCCCCTTGATTTAAGTGTGGGGACACAAATTGAACTTTAGTCAAAGTCAAACACAATTTAACTTGATTGTCGTCTTTTTGGGCAGGATTAGAGAGGAGAAAAAAAGAAAAGAATGCAGCTCTTCGGTCACCACCTCAGTATAAAAGTCAGCGCAGGTGATACTCGTCGCACTTGACGCGCACAGGAAAACAATACGCAGGGATCAAGGTAAGGAGAGCTGGCACATCTGAAGTTTGCTGATTTTACCGCGGTGGTGCACATGTCTTGTGTCGCCTTTTCATGTGCATCTGATTAAACATGGCTCAATCAAAGAAGTGAAACATTGGGAAAGGTTATTTGCAGACTTGCTGATTACCTGTTTGCAGAAACATTGCATGGATTTGGCTTTTTCGGCTCATTCTTAAGTTTGAGATTTAATAGTATATTTATAGTACATGTGTATTCCTACTGTAGCCTACTCACACGGAGGGCATATAAAATAGATTTTCTTGCACTGATGATGTCCACAGCGTGCCCCACTGGTTGTCTAATGTCAGCTGTGATAGTCTCCCTCCAAAGGATAAGTGGTTATATATAATGGATGGATGGATCTCTTTCACTGTAATATACTCATCAAAGGTATAATTTGAATTCATTTGTCATTAAAATGTGATTAATTATGCAAAACATATTTAATTCACTCTTGTAGTAGTTTTACTTTGTATATCTATGTTGTCAAATAACTCAACTTGTATTGTATTATAAGTATTTTTATATATAAAAACACCTGGTATGCTTACTGGTACATTTTCCACCTGCTAATCACCTACTCCACTTCCAAGCTTCCCGTTGCAGGAGAGTTACAGTCACTCATATCAGTCCTTTTTAATAATGTTCGGCAGACCACTGACGTACCTTTTCTCTTTAAAGCCAATCACCACACTTTGTTTTTTGAGTGACTGTGCATGCGCTGCATAGTGTTGGACTTCATCCAAAGTTGCCCTGCAAAGCTCCTTAATCAAAACACATCTCATCCATGCATACGTGGTTAAAGAGCAACTTGCAGGTAGAATTTTTTACGAGAGATTACTTAACATTTCCTGAAAATGATCAGCTGAGAAGTTAATGTAGGATTTGATATGTAAGACACAAGAGTAGAAATTCAGAGGAAAGAGTAGCCGTTTTCCCAAATGCTCCTTTTTCACACAGTCCTATTAAGTAATATGACAATAGTCTTTTCTAGGATGGTTACAGAGAGTCAGATCTGTTCATCTGATCATAGTGAGCAAACTTTCTTGACATCAAACTTCAGAAGGTCACTGTTAGGGTAAGGATCTGGCCTTTAAAGGGTTCACTATGATTGGATGATTCCCAGCTATCCTAGAAAAAAAAAATGGTCTTCCAAAATTTCACTCTGCCACAGGTTAGCATGTTGCAGTCAGTCTGAGTTGTTCAATTCCTATTTTCAGTAGTTTTATTTTACATTTAAGCATTTCTTAAAGAGTCCACAGCCAGCTTTCATGTCCAGGCACTTGTTTTCCGACCTCTGCCAATGACAGTGGAATCATGTTGATGAAAACGTGAACCGTGCGCCGTAAGTCATGGTTTATCATATTTGCTACCTTCCTAATTAGTCAGTATAATAGTTTCAATAATGACAACCAACTTGTGGTTAGTATTAATTGTTGCAAGGCTACATAGCTAGCTTGAAACCCATTTGATAATACTAATGTTAGCTAGCATTAGCACCACAGTTGGAACAGTGAGCAATAAGGCATTCATTCATTGTCAGTTAAAACTGAAGAAGAGGTCAAAAGGTTTTCATGTATCTACAACCAAGTGTGGCCGCCCTAGACTCAACACACCTTGAATAAAAAAAAATACACTTTATTTCTGTATTTTGTTAATTATTTTGTAGAGTCTTCTAATTGCAATGATGAATACCTCTGAGAAAATCATGTTTGTTTTGTACTGACTGGATTTTCATTGAGTAAAGTAATTCAAGTAATAGATGTATATTGATATCACTGATCTATACTTTATTTAAATACATTTTTGTCTGTAATGTACACAACAACATACACATTAAAGGCTGTCTGGCTTTCTCTGTGTGTTTGCTGGTTTTAAAATATATTTTGTTATTGCTTTTATTGTACTGGAGGGGCATTTTCAGAGTGTTTTTAATACTGTAATAACAAGCTATTGTCACATTGAATAGTTTTAATGAATTACTAATGAGCTCATATACCACTGAAAGGCTCCAGGGAGTACATTGATGTAAAAATTCAGATATACTCATTTACTGTATACTGTGTTTCACATACAACATACATTTGAATTACATTAAAGGTACATAAGGTGGTTCCATTTGAACAGTGTATTAAAATATGTTAGCTTAAAAGTGAACTTTTCTAAATGAACACTTGTTCCAAAGTAACACATTTAATATGCACTTAGTGTAGCACAATTAAGATGCGATCTGTGAACTTTATACGTCTGGGATTTTGTGACAAACATTGCTGAACCAGATGCCGTTAGGAAGCGTAAGATTGTACATGTAATGAACTTATTTGTTCAGTACATGTATAAATGTGGAAGTGGCCCTCCAGCTTGTTATTTAACTGTCTCATGACAGTGGCTTGGACTGGAAGTCACACATTTGGAATTGTATAGTTAAATCTGATGGCAGCGATGAGTTACAAAATATATATATATTTTTTTCCCTTTTGCTCATGCAGCTCCATCATGGTCCAAAGAGTAGCAGTGATAGGGTCAGGCCCCTGTGGTCTGACCAGCGTAAAGGCTTGTTTGGACGAGGGCATGGTGCCAACCTGTTTTGAAAGCAGCGATGACATGGGCGGACTGTGGAAGTTCAAGGCAAGTAACGACTCCAGAAACAACGATGGCGACCATTTTGCATTTGTTCTACAAGCTATTCAAGTGAAATTGGAAGAGAATGATTAAGTTGCTGTCAATCTTAAACCACCATTTTCTTGTCTGCCATTTGAAACATATTCTCTGCAGGAGGTGTCAGAGCCCAACAGGGCCAGTATCTACCGTTCACTAACCATCAACGTCTCCAAGGAGATGATGTGTTACAGCGACTTCCCCATCCCCGCCGATTTTCCCAACTACATGCATCACTCTAAAATCCTGAAATACTTCAAGATGTATGCAGAACACTTCAAACTGCTGCAACACATTCGCTTCCAGGTACCAAAATTCACGTGAGCAGAAAGGAGTATGTGGTTCATTCAATGTATCGCTGAAGTTTAAAACTATATCTACACACTGATCTACTGTATTTTTCATGTATTTCAGACCTTAGTGAAGAGTGTCAGACAGAGACCAGACTTCGCACGCACTGGTAAATGGGAAGTGGTAACTGAGAATAGAGAGGGACGGGAGGAGAAACATGTCTTTGATGCAGTAATCTGCTGCTCTGGTCACTACACCTACCCCAACCTGCCGCTCAAAGACTTCCCGGGTAAAGACACATTTTACATGCATCTTACAAAGGCTTTCATTCTGTATTGAGCAACATTCCACACTGAACAAGGCACAAGAGTAACATGACATACTATGAAGACCTCATTCTGCTGTGTTACAGGAATTGAGACATTTGAAGGGAAATACTTCCACAGCTGGGACTACAAGGGGCCCGAAGACATGTATGGGAAGAGGGTAGTGGTTATAGGCATCGGTAACTCAGGAAGTGACATCGCTGTGGAGACCAGCAGAGTGGCCGAGCAGGTTGGGAACTCTTATCTGATTGTCTTGTCCTTTGACATAAGGCATAGATGCAAGGTAATTCATGCGTGTTGAGCCTTGCTCTCGTTCTGCAGGTGTATCTGAGCACTCGTCGTGGTGCCTGGGTCATCCGTCAGGTTTCGGACAATGGCCTTCCAGTGGACATGAAGTACAACACGCGCTTTGTCTCCATCTTGCTCCAGCTGTTGCCAGTCAACTTCCTCAACTGGCTTACTGAGAAGAAACTCAATGGCATGTATGACCACTCCATGTATGCCCTCAAACCCGCGCACAGGTAGATGCTGCTAGGACCACAGAGAATATGTCTCTCATAAAGTCAGACCTCCTCATATTGTTGCTCAAATGAAGAATTGCTATAATTATCATCATCGGCTATACCTTCTGCTGCCTCATCAGATTCCTCAGCCAGATCCCAGTGATCAACGATGATCTGCCTTTAAAGATTCTGTCTGGGTCGGTCATTGTCAAACCAAATGTGAGGGAGATCCGTGGCTCCACTGTGGTGTTTGATGATGGCAGCATGTTGGAGAAGGTTAGAGGACTTTCCAAGGATACCCTCAAGAATATTTCTTTCTTTCTGGCACAATTTAAGCTCTAATTTGGCCTTTCCCCGTTACAGGTGGACACGATTGTGTTCGCCACAGGTTACAACTATGATTTTCCGTACTTGCCAAACAATGCTATGTACAAGACTGGGCACCGTGTGGGTCTCTACAAGCACGTTTTTCCTCCCAACCTGGAGCATCCCACACTGGCCGTCGTGGGTTTCATCCATGCCTTTGGAGCCATCATGATCCAGGCTGAGATGCAGGCCCGCTGGGTCACACGTGTCTTCAAAGGTGAGGCTGCATGTCCACCTCCCACGAGTCCAGATACTTTCCAATCACGTCAGTGTATTTACCTATGTCTTTCTTCTGTCTTTTGCTCTTCAGGACACAAAAAATTGCCCTCAAACCAGGCCATGGTAAAGGCTGTTGAGAAGGACACCAGGAACATCGAGAAAACGTAAAGCTACCAATATTCCGATACAAAGCAACGTTAGCTCATTAGCTGCTAAATGCTTCGCTATGTCCACCAGCTGGCCCCAAACTGTATTTGTCAGTTGGTAGGTAGTGTACAAAGAGTTAATCAGAGCTTCTTCAACAAAACAGCTGCCTACAGCTGATTATGAAGTTGATGAGAGCTGCATCGCAACTATGAAAACCAAAACAACAGCCTGAAAGACACTAAAATGCTTTCACATTAAACGTTGTTAAAAGTATTGATTCTTGCAGTGACAAAGTCAAGATCAACAAAGCCTTTTTAAGCACTCTTTTGAGGGATTCCTACATTCATTGCTGCTTTATCTTTTCTACAGCTTCAATGTGTCAAAGTTGACCCCCCTGCAAGTGGGCTTTGTTAACTACATGGATGACTTAGCAGGAGAGATTGGGGCACGGCCAAGTCTCCTATGGCTCTTCTTCACAGACTACCCACTGTTTAAGAGGCTTCTGTGGGGGCCTGTCACAGCTTACCAGTACCGGTTGGTGGGACCAGGGAAATGGGAGGGAGCCCGCAAAGCAATCTTCACCCAGTTTGACCGCATGTACCTGCCCCTGAAAACCAGACAGGTCTGAAATGAACAGTGTGCTACATTATGCAAGCCTTGCATGAAATGCTAAATGTGTGCTTCAAAGTGAGGAATGAATGTATTAAACATACATCATAAAACATGATTAAACATAACATTTTCCCTGCTGTCTCCTCCAGGTGAAGGAACAAGAGACCTCCATCGCTGGCCGCCTGATCAAGCTGAGCCTGATCGCCACAGCTGGAGCAGCTTCCATCTATTACATCCATTTGCGCAACCCAACCACCATCCCCACCCTCCTGTCCAAGCTCCATCCACAAACAATTTAAACAGGCTTCATCAATTAAATTGTGTGAAAAAGAAAAACTGCCATATCTGTTGTTACTAGATCCCTTGAGAAATCTGTTTCAATATACTCCTGTTTGGGTTGTGTTTGTGAGAAAGATAATTATCACTGCCTGAGCTGCTGATTAATGTTAGAGGAGTTACTGTATCTACTGCTTAAACTAAAATGTTCTTATGCCAGAGTTTCTACAAAATATCTTTTAGAAGAAACATATCCGATATTGAGTGGACTCAAGCACAATTAAACTCGTATTTACATCATAAACTTTAAGTCACCATGAATGTGAAGTGCTTTTCCTGTGTGAATAAACCGATATATTAGACGTCTGAGTGTCATCTTGTGTCTAATAGAAGAGTAGGCTTACAAGTGACCATACATGAAATAAGAAATAGGAATTAATCAAGATGAAGTCTTGTAAAATACTGTACCTGCAATTATGTGAAACCTGAGTTAAAGGGCCTGCACACAGATGGCCCATCCACATTGGCATTATAACTTATTTCACTAATTACATCTTCTCAGTGCCATGTGGGCATGTACAGTGTGATTGACAGGCCCCCACTCTGCAGTTCATTTTGTTGCATATGTTTGGGCAATTGCACCTTTGTTCTATCTGTTAGCACACTACCGCTGGCTGAAAACTACGGAGCCCCCTGGTGACATTGGATAAAAAAAATAATAACGCGTGGCCACGAGATAATTGGCCTTCAGTAAAAAAAAAAAAAATGAAGTATGTATTTTTTAAATAATGCGTGGCCACGAGATAACAACATGTGGCCACGAGATACTTCCCCTTCAGTAGTGGGATCTGTCAGTGGCGAAACTTGATTAGTTCCTTACGAGCAATATTAAAATAAAATGAAATTAATTCAAAATTGTCCCGAACAATGCTCAACTCAACAACACTCAAATCACTCTAAAGGTGGCAGATCCCGCTACTAAAGGTGAATTTTCTCGTGGCCACGCATTATTTAAAAGATATATACTTCAATTTTTTTTTTTTTTTTTTTTTTATTTCGTGACCACGCATTATTTTTTTTTTATCCAATGTCACCAGGGGTCTCCATAGAAAACACCTGTGAGAATGAGGACCTTTACCCTACGTTTACACGTAGAAGGGTATTTTGGAAAACGGATATTTTAGCCCCTCCGTTTTCAAAAATAACATCGTGCACACAACATCGTTTTCAAAAATGTTGTCGTTTACATGAACCCGGATAAATACGCCCCTCACTTTTTAAAGGTTGGTGCATATTGTTTTATTTTGATTTTTAGTTTTAACTGGTTGTTCCTGGTCTGAAAGACTGCGTAAGTAATGAGACAAAGGGGCTGGAGCAGAGCAGACAGGACTGGACAGAGAGCAGAAACAGGATTAGTCAAGGTGAAGAGGCAACAAGCAAATAGCAAGTAGAAAGGCTGGAAACGCAGACTGACTGAGCAGGTAGTACGATCTGGCAGGGTGGATGTGAGTCTTGATTACAGGATAGGATGCAGCTGAGGAGGCTCAGGTCAGAGCTCTGCCACAGCTGTATCCACTAAGGCAATCACACAACAGACACACACACACACACACACACACACACACAGAGAGAGAGAGACAGAGAGAGAGAGACAGAGACAGAGAGGCTCAGAGAGACAAAGGAGGTTACTGCAGATCAGATAGAGGCAGATGTAACAAAATGTTAGATCTGAATTTGTGCAAGTTGTAAAAGTTCCTCAAGGCTCAATCCTGGGGTCTGTTCTCTTCAGTGCTTCATATTGTACTGTGGATCATTTACATTCTGCTGTTAAGTCACTTTAACACTAATCATAAATTAGGTTTTAATGCAGATAAAACTAAATTCATGTTTTTGACCAGCACTAAAAACATTGATTATGAAAATCTCATCATCTCTGCAAAGACTGGTATCACTTTTGAGTCACAGGCACATGCATACGTGCACACTTCAGCTGGATCTATGAAGCCCATGGATGTTATTTATGCTGTTTGCACAAAGATTTTCTACTGGCTATGATGATAATAATCATCGTTGTGAGCTGTATGCTGAGGATGGGTGGCCCTCTCTTCCTGTAAGGCGTGGAAGACCCCGGGTTTAATTATCTATTAGGCCTTTACCATCTTTTACCCGCTTACATTACTTTTTATCTGTCTTTTAACATTGGCCCTTATCGAACACGCTCAATGCATACATAGTATGTGTCAGTATTGTGATTACTACGTATGTGATTGACTACAATGACCTGATATAGAAAACCTTAAATTATCAGCGCAATGTTTCCTCTTCAGAAGCAGAACATACTGTATATGTTTTAATCCCAATTCTCACTTTCTCACAGCTTTCTTTTTTCCTGTTGCAGCTCCATTATAATGCACAGAGTAGAAGTGATTGGTGCAGGCAGTGATGTAGAGGTGGAGGGGTGCACACAACAGCAGCATGACAGAGCTAAGGCAGAGAAATAGATTCGTATTTAAAAAGACAGCAGCAAGATGAAAGGCTAACAGTGAATGTGTGTTGTTCAGCTATGAAGAGATTCGACAATATGATGTTTCAACTGACAGTCGCAAACAGCAGAGAAATTATGAATGAGCATGAATGAGAAATAAGGTGCAGGCCTAAGCATGCAAAAGATAGACTTCCCGTCTAACTAGCTTAATTGCAGCTCAAACAAGCTCAAACTGGTTCAAAGTCCCTCCCCTCTAGCACTGTTTAACTGATAAAGGGTAGGTGATAAGCAAGATCACAGTTCATGTGAGCTTAGAGGCTGTTTAACATCTGATCGCAGCTGCAGAGGATTTGCAATCAGCTCACTGGAGAAGGTGAGAGCAGTCTTTCAGACATCAGCAATAAGAGTATCGTAATTCAACATAACAACAAAGAGACCTGTTTTTGTAATGATGGTGGTCTGCTGATTGTCCCCCCGCCAGGATACACATTATGCAAGCTGATTAACTTCCTCAAACTTTTGGAAATATTCTCATGAGTTTTAAACAATTTAATGATATGAGATGCTTGACATTGCTGTGCTGAAATAAGTGTTACCTGTTCTAAGTTATAAATGCTTAAAACTTGTCTCTGTGCTACAGTGTAGAAGTGAAGGGACACCCCATTCATTGAATTTGTCCATCTAGTCTATTAAAGTAGTTTAACACTGAAATGCTGCAGCATGCTGTTGTGTTAGTCTGAATGCCCGTAAAATGTTCCTACCAACAGGGTGTGCTGCATGAAACAGGGTAGATTATAAACGGAAATTCTATTTTTACATTCATTTTACAATTAGAGTTTTATTTGGCTGACCTTTAAAGTGTTAAGTCATAAAGTATGGAGGCACTGCTGGAGGGGTTGTAGTAAATTAGTAGCGTTTAGACTATTGCGGTAAGATTTATAGAGCTTCTAACTGCAGACGTTGTAATTTTAAGAATATTTAACAAATTTGCTTTTTGATAATGGAAATGATGCTGCTTTCAGGAAAAGGCCAAAGCTGAAATTTGTCTGAATCTTTGTATGACAATGTCAGTGGGTTGGTCCACCACTTTAGGTCATGTTCCCCACAGTATGAATTTTGCTGAATTAAGGCTGAGTGCTTCAGAGTGAAATATCTTGACAGCTTTCGAATGGGTTGCTGTGGAATTTGCATACTATGTACACTATGTACTGATGGAAAGCATTGTACATGTATTAATAGCTTTGTATTGCCAATGTGTGAATGGATTGTAACATAACTGACTGTAGTTCACTTACAGTGACAGCTAGCAGTGTCATTGGAAACAAAGACTTTTCACATTGTACCTTTGAGGTCCATAGTGGGTTTCTAATGACTTGGGAGATTCTCTGACATTTCTTGTAGCTCCACCAGGTCTCTTTGTTCTCGTACCATATTTTCTCAAGCAGAAACCAGTAGTCAAATAAAAGTGAATAATGGGAAGGGGTGTGGTTGACATGAGCAAGAAGCAGAGTCTCTAATAGATGCTGGGGAGAAAACAAGGGTGGATAAACTCTCAGTGGCTGTTATTTTATGTGCATGCAAACTAATCACAATATATATTTCTATCACTTTTAAGAAATTCAAAATAATCATGCTATTTTCAACACCTTGTTGTCCTGGATTACTCACCTAAAGCGTTATTGTCCAGTTTCAGTCACAGTGGGTGTGTGTTGTCGCAGCCAGACTGCATTTTTTAGCAACATACAAGAGCCACAAGATGCCATTAGCTGCATTACAAGAGTGCAGTACAGGAAACCCTGCACATCAATGAGTTTTCCACATGTACCTGCAAATGTTTCTTAATAAAAACTTGTCCACTGAAATGCTACAGGGCTTCTAATGTGAAACTGACAGAGGAAGTGTTGAGCTTGCAATTACAGTGCAATACAATAAATTTCATGGGGTAAAAGGGTGCTGATCAAAATGAGGCCTAGTACCAAAATATGACCAATTACACTTAATTAGAAATAAAGGCCTGCCTCTAATACAAGTGTGCTTCAATAAAGCCCTGTTACCTTAGGTAAAGAAAGGCCCCGATCACTATTTCAGGCAATAAAATATGCAGGAAAATACCTTAACGTAAACTGGATGGAGTGGCTCAGAATTTTATACAGCATTCATGGTTCACAGATCATTATCGTAGTAGCTATAGCGCCGCCATAAGGTTGACATATTTAGTGTTAATCTGGACAACTAATGAATGGATTGTTGTAGGTATCTAGAGATATTCAAGGTCTGCTAAGCATTACCATGTTCGCACTGTGACTGTCACTGCTAACAACCTCACAGAGTCACCAGCATGTATGCAGACACTTTGTCTTGTTTTCAGACATGAGACATTTCTGATTCTTCGTGTCCCTCCCTGCAAGAGTCGTCAGCAATGGTTCGACGTGTGGCAGTGGTTGGAGCAGGCTCTTCTGGTCTGGCATGTATCAAGATCTGTGTTGAGGAGGGCCTGGAGCCTGTCTGCTTTGAAAGCAGCGATGATATTGGCGGCCTGTGGAAATTCAAGGTGAGTGGGGCCACTGGTTGAAAGAGTATCCCACACATTAATGTTGTTCCTAGTTCAGGATTTGTCTCATGATGCTCTATGGCCAAAGTGCTTTCCTCCTCAACTGCAATAAGCTATGATGAATGAACAATGATGTATCAGCCCTGTTTCTTGTTTTCCTTTTTGTCCACAGGAGTCACCTGAGCCAGAGCGATCCAGCATCTATCGATCCTTGGTGGTCAACACCTCCAAAGAGATGATGTGTTTCAGTGATTTCCCCATGCCCGCTGACTATCCAAACTATATGCACAACTCCCAGCTGCTGCAGTACTTCAGGCTCTACGCTAAGCACTTTGACCTGCTCCGATACATCAATTTCCAGGTTATTCCAGTTTCATCATGACAGGAGCGTCACTGTTTTTTCATAGGTTTCCACAACATGCTAACATAATTTATGAATATGCGTGTGTTTGTGTGAATGTGGACATGCGTCAGACTACAGTAAGGAGTGTCACACAAAGGCCAGATTTCTCTCTGTCTGGTCAATGGGACGTAGTGACCACTAACAGGGATGGAGAAGAAGAAAGGCACGTCTTTGATGCAGTTCTGGTGTGTTCGGGCCACTACACCTGTCTGGCCTTACCCCTGTCAGACTTTCCAGGTCTGGGAACAAATACATATATTTTTCAGACATTAATTAATGAAGACAAGTGGGTTGATTTGCTTTACATTTGTACATTCTTGACAGAAACCCTTATTTTCCTTTGACCTGTGGTGTCATCTGTGTCTGTGCAGGACATGAGACATTTTCTGGCAAGCTTTCTCACAGCTGGGAATATAAAGATGCTGACGCCTACAGAGGAAAGAGGGTGGTGGTGGTTGGCATTGGCAATTCTGGTGGAGATATTGCAGTAGAGATTAGTAGATCTGCAGAGAAGGTAAGACAGAAGAACAGAAAAAATCACAGGACCTAAGAGAAATGACAAAAATGTGTTCTTTCAGCCAACCCATTAATTCATGCATGCATCAGTTTGTTATTTGTTAATGTATTCTACTTTTAATGTGCAATTAGTTTCAAACCTTTTAAAAAAGTTGTGAGCTTCTTACTTCACTGCTACTGCTTGTACTCTCTCTGACAGACATTTCTCAGCACACGCCAGGGAGCCTGGGTGATCAGCAGGATGTCCACCAATGGCCTTCCTATGGACATGACAGGCATCACCAGGTTCAACAACGTCCTCACAATGCTTCTACCCAGTACGCTGGTCAACTGGGCAGTAGAGAGAGCGCTGAACCAAAGATATGACCACAGATTATATGGCCTGCAGCCCAAACACAGGTGACTCAATATGACCTGGATGACATATGTTCTTGTCCAAGCGTCTATCACTATCTCCAGTGTTTATAGTACATTGCATTTGCTGCATGGGTTTGTCCAGAGCTTCCCTACCAAAAGACACGTGGGTTACAGCTGCGGAGTCTACAGTCATGATAACAGCTCTGTAATAAAGTGCTGCTTTGAGCTAAATGGTAATGTCAGCATGCTAACATGCTCACAGTGAGAATGCTAACATGCTGAATGTTTAGCACGTATATGTCTGTGAAGATTCTCGTTCATCCAGGTCATGGTACTTCTGGACTTGTTTGTGGTTCTAGAAGACGTTTGGCCTCTTATCCTAAAGGCTTCTTGTTTGTTGAAAATCTTTGTGAGTATTTCAGATACTCCTGCAATGTAAGATACTCCTGGTTGTAGTTTATGCAGCGCGTAGACAACATTATGCAGTAAATAACGACATTTAGGCTGCAATGTTCATAATTTTGTACTTCATGCGGCATTGATGGTTGTAAATGTGCTGCACAGCTTCCACCACCAGGTGGTACTTTTGAGCAAGTCTAGCAAGTTTTGAAGCAGACGTAGTGGAGGAAGAATAATTCCTTCTCAGTGGTTATCGACTGCAGCTTGTGAAAAGCAGTGAGCGAACATATGCTGCTTTGTTTTTGCTAAAATCAAATCACTGCAAGTTAAACCACAACCCAGCTTGAGTGTCCAGCTACAATATACACATAGTACACACAATTATCAAATTCAATAGCTTTTGCTCATTTAAGACCTGTATAATTATTATTCCCACTATCTCATTTTCTATGAATTATCAAGACACCATAGCGTGTTTAGGAAGGTACATCCAACAACAATAACCACACATTAGTAAGATAGGTTTGGTTGATCATTTCCTGTCTTTCCCAGATTTCTGGACAGGAAGCCTTTGCTCAATGATGACCTTCCTCGTCAAATACTTCAGGGAGCGCTAGTAATGAAACCCAATCTGAAAGGCTTCAAGGACTCTGGAGTTGTATTTGAAGATGGCGCTGTGGAGGAGAACATTGACGCTGTGGTCTTCTGTACAGGTTACAATAGAAGCTTCTCATTCCTGCCTCCAGCTCTCTCTGAGGAGCCTCACGGAGAGCTGACATTGTACAAGTAAGTACAGTATGTGCTGGTTAGAGTTTTCTCATTGACATATGTGGTGCAAAAATGAGAGCCTTCCATTTACAAGTGAAAAAAACATTTGAGCTTTTCAGTGGCGAGATTCAAGCATTTTAGTTAGTAAGTAGCATTTGCGCTAGAAAAATATCCAAGAAAGAAATGCATTTGTGAGAAGACAAGTGTGCAGCTCTCATTGCATGAATTCACATACTGATTTGAGGATGTGTACTTTTGGTCCATGACTTGACATTTGTGCATACTGGTGTGTGACTCTGTTTTGCACCATATTCACTGCACTGCAGCAAGTGTAACAAAAACTGCCAACACATGATTTTCTTATTTCAGGATTCGTAGCACAGGATTTGTGCATCTGAAGAATTTGAGAAGGTGGAACTGTTGATTTGTGTTTGTGGGAGAGAAAAAAAATGTAAAATATTTGCAGCTACAAAAGGATTTTTCTCTGCGACTTCAAATTTACTGATCCCCACATGACTATTTTCTACAACTACAAATTCCACTGTCACAAGTGCTCAGCTGTTTCAATCCGATAATACCTTCATAAAGTTTTGTAACTAGAACCGCTAACTTGTATCATGCAGATTGAAAGTCCACATTACACAATGAGAAATTCCAGTTTATTGAGTTTGTAAACTCCATATAGCACATCTATCTAACTTAAGATAAGAAGATAGATGCCGCTGTCATGTCGGTATGGTAAATATGTAGCTGGGGCCAGAGTAAATCTTGACCCGGAGCAGTCACTGCTTGGAATCTTTGTTTTCACCGTGAGGTTGGCAGACAACCAGCGGAGACTTCAGGAAGTCACTGGGCCCAGTCAGGAAATCGTCAAGCACATGACCCGAGTGAAACCACAAATTTGTTTTACACATAAACAAATAAGACAGAACATGTTAATTAGTAAGCTTTAACGGTGCTGCTGGGTGGATTTTGCTCCAACTCCAGACAGAGCCAGGTTAGCTGTTTTTACATTCTTTATGCTAAACTAAGCTATCAGGCCACTGGCTGTATATGTGTTGCCTGTTTAGAGTCATGTCTGCCTATATCTAATTGAGAATATCATGCATTTTATATGATTTAATTTTAAAGGATCACCTAACAGTTTTTTCAATTTCAGGAGACTGTTTGCTCCTTCTCTGTTACAACCCACACTGGCCGTCATGGGTCTTTTCCAGGCAAAAGGACCAATCATGCCAGTTGTGGAAATGCAGGCGCGGTGGGCTGTTAAGGTCTTTGCCGGTAAGCAATTGTGACCCTTACACATTCACACACAGGCATACTCAGGATTAAGCAGCCAGATATGTCAGTCAGAGTGTTTTTATCCTCAAGGTCTGAGCCGTCTTCCATGTAAGGAGAAAATGCTGGAGGTCATTGAGTCTGACACAAAGGGAAACATGAAAAGGTAGATACTATCTTCACACTGATTAACTTTACATGGACAAGCAGATCATTCCTGTTGTTCATGTAGAAAGCAGAATACTGGTTCAAATAGTCTTGTTTTCTTAGCTATCCTAAGCGGCAAGAGGCTGCTCTCCAAATTAATTACATCCCATACCTGGATTTCATGGCTGGGGAGGTGAGTTCGGCTTTAGAAAAAACTGTTGATATTTGTTGAGTATGTATAAAACACACACATCATGATAGGCTTCCTCTCACAGGTAGGTGTTCGACCAAGCCTCCTGAGACTACTGCTGACTGATCCTGTGCTCTGGGCGAAGGTCTTCTTTGGTCCCTGCACTCCATATCAGTATCGTCTCACTGGGCCTAGAAAGTGGGCCGGAGCTCGTCAGGCTATCCTCACTCAGTGGGAGCGGGTGGCTCAGCCTTTCAGAACCAGAGCGGCACCAGAACCAGAGAGGAGGCTCTATTCGGCCTGGCTGCTCGTATTTGGGGGAACTGTGATAACGGTTGTGCTTCTGTCTAAAAATGAGTTTGCTCCACTGTTGCAGGGTGCGACTCAGATCCTGGACAGGTGCAAGGTTTTCCTCAAGGATCCCTGGTTCACTGGTTTACCACAATAACACGGTGAAATCTGGGTCCAAAATCCCATATATTGCATTATGATGCAACATCTAAGATGTCGCCAAAAAGCAAACAGGTCTGAGTAGTCGTGTGCTGTAATTTAGCCTCCCTTTTGATGCAATGTGCAAATGCAGGATGTGTACTAATATGGGATTATAAAATTGTGAAAGTAGTTTCCGCTCTTCTGACAGGTGTGTCAGTTTCAAAGGTCAGATCAAACTGCACATGACCATACAGCATGCAGAAATCCAAAATTGAGCCTTACTGACACAGGAAAAGCACTGAAGCATAACGTGCCCAAGCACTAAAATCACTGTTTTACACGCTGCACACAGTCAGAAACTTGGGCCAGGAAAAACACTATAAACAGTCACATGCTCCAAACAAAACAAGAGCATTCACATAAGGAAAATAAGTTCAAGGTAATTAATGAAATGTGTAAGCCAGAACTACTGGGGCTGGATGGGACTCTATACCAGGAGATAGGTAGTATTCTGTCGGGGACGAGCATTTCTTGCAAAATAATCAAATTTGTTTAAGTCTAACTTTCTTTCTTGAGTAATTGTTTGTCAAATGGGTTTCACTTCTTAACATTAGTCTGCTTTTATTTATTTAAGTTTATATTAAAGAAATAGTTTCATATTTTGTGAAATGCACTTATTTGACAATTTGCAGAGAATCAGATGAGAGGATTCATACCACTGTCATGTCTATATGAGCAATATGTAGCAGGAGCCAGCAGCTGATTAGCTTAGCTTAGCAAAAAGACTGGAAATAGGGGTGAACAGCTAGCCTGGCTCTAAACAAAGGCAACAAAACCAACCTAACGCTAACTAATTAACACATTATATGCTGTTTTTTCAATCCATACAAAAACCTTCTGTATCTCTACACCAAAGCCTTCAGACTGATAGGTGGATGCAAATCCAGGTGCAATATACAGGTTCATAAAACTTGGCTACTTTTTATCTCTGTTGACTCAAAAATGGGATTTCTAACATGCAACAACTGGATTCTGACTTTGGCAAAAACATGCATGTGTGTTTATCTCAGACTACTGTGCTCAGTGTGAGGAGGAGTCCCGGTTTTACTGCAGCAGGGCGGTGGGAGATGGAGACAGAGAGGAGAGAGGGTCAGAGGGAGACTCGTGTTTTTAATGCAGAAGTGATTGCTCTCTGTTCTCTCACTCTGTTGCGAAATGGCCCCAAACTAATAACAAATAAAGTTTGAGATTGTGACACCTGGTGGCCAATAGGTGACAAAAGGTAACAAAAGGTTTGATGACAGTTTATTAAAGACTTTGAAACAATCATGTGTTCAAATCATCTTTAGAGACTGAATACTCGAAACGCTAAGACAGCAGGCCATAGTTGGAAACTGAGGTGCATTACATTTTCACTACTTTACCGTAACTGCTATTTTTAAATGCTGTTCTTAAACAGTGAATGTAAAACAGTCTATTAATGATGCTCTTAACAGGATACCTTTGTATTCATCATTAATGTATCCTCTCCATCATTTTTCTGTATATTTAAAAAAGGATGTATCTTCTTTGTTTCTATAATTTTATAGAAACAAAGAAAATACATCCTTTTTTAAATATACGGAAAAATAAATATATTTAATGTGGTCGATGATGACAGCTATCAGTGTATATGTGTGTTCTTTATGGATGTGTGTGTTGGTATGATAAATGTGATAAATACACTCTCTCAGATCTAAAAAGTACTTTGAGTCTGTTTAAGTCTGTCTTTGTGTCTGTTCTGCTGGCACATGCTGGGTAGTTTATTCTTTTTAGGACACATCAAGAAAGACAATAACCTCAAATGAAAATTAATATACGTTTACTAATTAATGAGAATATAATGAAAATAAAAAAGATTTAGAATGCACAAAGCCCTGTGTTCGACCCATTCGTCCACCATGACCTGCTTTGCACGTGTACTTTGTTGATTGTGATCAGTTGCTATGATGTCCCTTGAGCAACATTCATTATAATGCTGGAGGAATGAAAACAACTCAGACACTACAGTTAAAATGTTTGTCTTCCTCTGTCCAGTCATGAGCTTTTTTGTGATTACACACTGGAGTTAGACTTTGGAATTACAAGTTTGAAGTTTAAACATCATTTGTCAGTTTTCCAACAATCTTGTAGCACAGATTAATAATTCATCATATTCATCTAACTTTGATTTCTGTTTTAATCTCTTCAAACACCAGCTGCACCGAGGCCTTAAAGGAGACATTTTCTTTACAGTTTGAATGAATGATGGTTGTTAAATGGCTACTTATAATTAACAAAAAAATGTTCTTATTCTTCATACTTTATGACTTGTGTAACGAACTGTGGTTCGACTACTGCTGTCTTAAAATAAGAAATGAATCTTTTCAGTGGCTTTGGGATATTTTTTATTTTGTTCACTTGATGAATTAATGAATGTTATTTTCTAAAAATGTCAGAAATGCTGGTGGTCTGAATGGGTGTAAAATGTCGGCTACACACATCTCAAAGGTGCAGCGCTGTTAAAAATTAGCATCAATGAAAAAAGTAAGCCCTGCGCACCGACTCTAAGACACTCATTCAAAAGTACAACATTTGGATTCAAGTTCTTTGCATGATCAATATTTACATACAGCAGGCTACTACTACACTAACAGACTGACAGGCTTTATGGTGACAGGCGTGGTCAACCATTCAACCTGCCCCTCCTCAAGCATTAAATCAGGAGAAGCGGATCATCCAGATGGGTGACATTGTCTACATTGTGGGGTTTGTGTTAGATAACCTGTGCTTTAACTTTCTTCGAGAAGGTTTCTGAGAGGGATACAGCTGCACTAACAAGGTAATGTGACTGATCTCAGAGAACATATTTATAGCTTCTCCCTTTGATCAAATAGACGTCCACCATCATACCAGCTACATTATTAGTTTGCAGATGGAGCGAGTTATTTTTGTGATATTTAATGTTTTATTATTTGATTTGGATGCTCAGACGGTTTTTGGGTTTTCGTTTTTCTGCATGTGCCTCATTGGACGGAATTGAATATCTGCTAAATTGTGAATAATATCAACAGTAACAGCGGTGATGTTTGATTTATAATTTGAGATTCAGCATGGCTTCGGTGCGAAATTTAGAAGCACCTTATTAAACGTCTTCATGTTTAAAGAAAACTGCTTGCCACTACATTTCATATGAAGATTAGAAGCTATTGCTAAAAGGAAAACTGTCCTGTGGTCATTAGATTACAGATTCAGACCAGTTTCAAGTATTTATTTTTATTCTTTAAGACAATCTTCCATTTCTCTGTTGTAAACATGCTGTGATCTTACACTCTTCTTCTCTCACTTCCTTTTTAAATTTAATTCAACAGTTCAGGTAGAACAGAATGATTAATAGATCATACTAAAGCCAAGCAAGATTCAACTGCTGCTGGAGTGCAAGATAATGTGACGCAGCAGATTAAAGCGCAATTAGACCTGTGCTAAACCAAGTTCGAGAGCAGATCAATCTGTGTTGATCCCTTTTATTGTGGGTCCTGTCTTCAATCTAAATAGGTGGAGGTTGTGATAAAAGCAGATTTTGATAAAAGATACTGGCATCTCACAGTTTATTGCTCCATCAGTGCTTGAAATATTCTGCCCAGTCCAGAAATGTCTGACTCATGCTGTAGGATTCATTAGGTCACTTGGTCTCGTGATTTTTTTTATAGCATTATTTTATGAGAGGCATCATCTAAACACACCTACACACTCAATCCACATGTGAGCGCTGAGTAATATTTTAACTTTCAGAGTAACAAGTGTTGATAAGCCTTCATTAATGAGAAACAGTTACATCTGCACAGTATCATCTCCTTTCTAGACAGTGTGTAAGTTCTTTGGAAGTGGTGTAAGTGGATGTATGTGAGTGAGAAATATGCTGTAGTCAGTGTTGTAAAAGTTAAGCAAACAAAACTCCAGGGCACAGGAGATGTCAGTGGTGCAGAACAGCCAGACTGAGGCTGCCCAGTGCAGTTCAGTTAAATGGTGTTTGCTCATTCAGTCTGGTTCATTTAGGGCTGTGAGATCACTCTCATTTGAAATCTGGTGACAACTAAACAAGCTCATTGACAGACAAAAAAAGACAAATGCCATCTGGTTCAAGTTAACTTGTTTGTGTTGAAAAGACAGCAGACCAAACCTACACACTAAGGTTTTATACTATACTTACGTCTTGGGGTTTTTTTTTCATCACCTGTGCTGAAATAAACAGACCACTGGATGTATGGCTACACAATATCAGACTAATTTGTCTTTATGTGTTGTAGCGGGTTAATTTTGGTCCCAATTGTGAGTCTAGAGTCTCAGGAAATGTTTGGTGAACCAAACCTCAACATTCACACTCAGTATTAAATGTATGAAGGGCAGGTTGTACTGGTCAATTGGAAAGCCATGGAGGCGGAAAATATGGAGCAAAACCAGTTTAGCAGTCTCTTTAGCTGAGGGCAGCTTGGTCAGGGGCACGACGTGAGCCATCTTACTGAAGCGATCCATCACAGTCTAAATGGTTGTGTTCCCCTGAGATGGTGGAAGGCCAGTGATGAAGTCCAGGGAGATGTGAGACCATGGGCGATGAGGGACCGAAGGGGATGTAGGAACCCAGCAGGGGTGCAGTGAGATGGCTTGTGCTAGACATGGCGGACCCTTGCTCCCCAAGACTGAAAACCTTTTGGAGCTCCACTGCGAAGGACTAGAAGGACCAGCAGGCTGGCGTGCCTCCAAGTGGGACTCTGCAGTTCCCCACAGGCAAGCCCTCCATGTCAGGTGGTTAATGGTGATAGCTACTTTAGCTTGCTCAGAGGCCAAACTGTGGGGCTGTAGAATGAATAGGATGGAACGGTTTGTCAGAAAAGAGTTGCACGTCTCCAGATCTCCAGCTTAGCATTTAGGAATACCCAGTCGGGGTTCACTGACAGGAGGAGACAGAATGGCGGGTGGTGAATGGACAGGGGGTGACCCCGGAAACCCTGGTTGAGCCAGGATGCGCAATCCAGGAAGGGCAGGGCAACAAATGTAGTCAGGTACAGAAGGCTGAAGTATTTACCAGGGGGAAGAAAATCAGGCAAAGTCAAAGGCAGGCAGGTCCAGTAGCAAGAAATCCATCCAAAAGAGAATGCTGGAGAGTCTTGCATGATGCGAAGAGCAATCTGGCATTGAGTGAGTGTGGGGTAGCATCTTAAGTACTGCAGTAATTGCTATGAGACTCAGATGTGTGATCAGGTGAGTGGTCAGGTGGGCATTGCGATGTGGAAAAGTACTGACAGCACAGGTGAGCAGATGAGAAGACACGGAAGCAGGTATGATACTGTGACTCTCCGTCATGGTTTGAAATTCATCAAAAACAACAGTGACACCTGAGATTTGGTTCCCACCTTAAGATATTTGACCATTTTAATGCAAACTGAAGCTGTAAATCAATACAATCATCAGAATTTTCTTCTTTACATTTTAATTTTCACTTCTATGTCATGGCAATGCTGTTGCTTAGGCCACAAAAAACACATTGTTGGGCTAAGGAAAAGATAATGTTTTGGCTTAATATACCAGGCTTTGCTGCCACAAACACTGCTCGCGCTCACACTGGGAAATTCATCTCATATACATGTACTGGAAATCTGAACTATGTCACTTTCATACCAGTTGATACCTGTGATTTGCAGAAAAGTGTGATGGCAACACTTCATCCTGACCTGAATTTCAGGTTCAGTCATTTTATTATGGGAGCCTTGAAGAAACATTTTCAAAACAGTCAATCATTGGCTACCACACAACATGATTACGTGACTTTTTCTCTGCATTCATTATTCCAGCATGAAATCGGCTGGTTTGATTGTGCTTGCAAAGAAACTGGTCCCCCCCCCTTCTCTGTTTCCTCTACAGCCTGGTTAATCTTGTTCAGTACTCATCCGTCTGAAACCAAAATTAATACAATTATCCTTGGTTGAATCAAGCGACTTAAAAAGCCTTCATTTCTATGCAAATTAATTACTCAAAAACTGGTGCAGCAGTGCAGCAACGTTTCAGGCCTGTATCAGGAAGTCATAGCTAGTAAAAGGCTGAATAATGTTGTGACTTACATTCAATCAGTTACTCCAACAGCGTGTGTTCGTGCCCACTTATTTAATTTCTTGCTGGGTGTGCCTTTGCAGCAGATGACACCAAGTCCTGTTTGGAGTCTATGTTCTCAGTCTGGCTCCAGTGTTGCGCCAGTAAGAAACATCACTGGGGAAGGCTATTTTTGAAGCTTCAGCAGCTGATCTAGTGGCTTTAGGACAGATCCAGGGCAGCATGTCAGCCAAATCTGTGCCAGGATGCTCTACAGCTGAAGTGTCTGCTCTGGAGCAGAGCAGGAAGTAGAAAGGTAGTTCCACATGAAACTGCTTCATATCACACCACAACTCAACACACTCATTTCTTCTACCACCTCTCTTTTTACTCCAGTTCTGACCTCTCTATCAGATCAGAGACCTCGCTGCTGTCAGTCATACACCCTTTCCAGCATGGTTCAGAAGGTGGCCGTGATCGGTGCAGGGATTTCTGGTCTCACCAGCATTAAGGCCTGTTTGGATGAAGGTCTGGAGCCCACCTGCTTTGAGAGCAGCCATGACATTGGGGGTCTATGGAGATTTAAGGTGAGTATTAGCTATGCATTAGCTATGAGTGCATTTTAGAGCACATTTAGACTCTTTTGGGCGCTTTAACTTCTGTTAGAGTCATGTGCATCCAGTAGCAGTGATGTATCACATTAATGCACAGTAGTACATCTCCAGTTCTTATCAAGGGTTGCTTTAAGCAACAGGTGTTGAAGTTGGGTTTTTGAGGCTCATCAGCTTCAATTATAGTCACATATGAGGCCCTGAAGTTATTCAGGTTCACTGCTAAGTTCAAAAATCATTGTATGTCCTACTCTCTGTTCATTTTTGTCTGTCTGCAGGACGATCCAGAGCCTGGACGGGCCAACATCTATTCCTCTGTGATCATCAACAGCTCCAAAGAGAGGATGGCCTTCAGTGACTTCCCTCCGCCAGCTCATTTCCCCAACAACATGCACCACTCTGAGATGCTGCAATATCTGCGTCTCTATGCTCAGGCCTTCAAACTGCTGCAGCACATATGCTTCCAGGTTAGAGGTCTTTATATAGACCAATCAGCCACTTCATTAAAACCATTGACAGGTGAAGTGAATAGCAGTGATCATCTTGTTATAATGCAGTGCTCTGCTGGGAAACCTTGGGTTCTGGCATTCATGTGGATGTTACTTTGACATGTACCACCTACCTAAACATTGTTGCAGACCAGTGCAGCCCGCCATGATCACGGTATTCCCTGATGGCAGTGGCATCATTCAGCACAATAATATGCTGTGCTGCACTGCAAAAACTGTTCAGGAGTGATTTGAAGAACATGACAAGGTGTTGATTTGGCCTCAACTTCCCTAGATCTCAATCCAATTCAGCATCTGTCAGATGTGCTTGAACAAGTGTTATCTACAGAGGCAGCTTACAGGACTTAAAGGATCCATTACTAATGTCTTGGAGCCAGATACCACAGCACACCTTCAGAGGTCTTGTGTCCATGCCTCAGTGACTCAGAGCTGTTTTGGTGGCACAAGATGAGGAAACTATAATATACACCTACTACCATTGTACTCATGTATAGAGGTGGTTGTTCCAGTTCAGAAGCTGCATCATCCAATGACAATGCCCACAGAGGGCCAGTGGTTTAGGATGATTGGCACCTCCTCCAAGAATTAGACACTAGCCACACGGAGACTAAACCAAGGGGCAAAACTTAGCTCTTGACAGCTTGTAGAGTCAAATATTTCTGTGTTTGTGTGTGTCTCAGACTAACGTGGTCAGCGTGAGGCAGAGGCCAGATTTTGCTGTGACAGGCCAGTGGGAGGTTGAGACAGAGAAGACAGAGGGTCAGAGGGAGACTCGTGTTTTCGATGCAGTGCTGGTTTGCACCGGGCACTTCACCCGACCTCACCTGCCACTCGGAGACTTCGCAGGTAGCATAACATCGTCATACATACTGCACCTGAGAAAACCTGTTTTATTGCAGTGTCTATTCAGAGGGCTTGACCTCAATGAGTTCACCATATTTTGATAACTGTTTTGTCTTGTGTTTAAAGTAATAACCAACAAGTACCAACACCAGCTCCCACCTTTGCATCGTCCTTCTTTAAACCTTTGTTTTGGAACATGGCCATAGTTTAGGAGTTCCTATCTGAACTCTAAATAAACCACATCTAGAATAGTGATGTTTGTGAGTGTCTCAATCTCACATCTGTGTTCATGCTTGATGTAAGCAGTGGAATTATTGACTGATTGATTGGTTCTTTGATTCCCTGTTTCAGGTATTGAGAGCTTTGAAGGCAGATATTTCCACAGCTGGGATTACCGCAACTCTGAGGGTATGCAGGGGAAACGAGTTGTGGTGATCGGGATTGGGAGCTCTGGAGGTGATATTGCTGTGGATATCAGTAGAGTTGCTGAGAAGGTACAATATTAAATTACATTTCTGTATTGCTGTGTGCATATTAGTGAGGCTTTTAACTGAACAGATGCTGAAAATATAAAGGATGATACGAATGTGGATATTTACAATCTCTGTGATGATCTGATATGCAGGTGTACCTCGCTACCAGGAGCGGAGCCTGGGTTGTGAGCCGTGTAGGAGAGGGGGGACTCCCAGTGGACATGCTAGGGACGTCCCGAATGAATATGATGCTACAGAAGCTCTACCCCTCTTGGAGCGCCAGGATGTTGGAAAAGAAAGTGAACAGAGTATTTGATCATGGACTATATGGCCTGAAACCAAAACATGGGTAACAAAATCACGTTTTAGTCACAAACATTTATGTTGATAATTAACCAATCTAGATGTAGCTCTACCATACAAGACAATTAGATGAAGTCAACCACACCAACAGCTTCAACAGATAAGGGGGAGATCGGGGTGTCACTCATGCAGCTCTGGTGTTTTGCTGGCAGGATTTTTGCACAGAATGCTGTAGTGAGTGACGACCTGCCAGCTCGGATCATCGCAGGTCGGGTTCAGGTGAAGCCAAATGTCAAAGAGTTCTGTGGTTCCAGTGTGGTCTTTGCCGATGGGAGCATCATACACAAGGTGCGTATGATTAGTACAGTAACATTTCTTAGTCTGTAAACTTGGACTTTGACACATGATGGACTAGCTCTTTTGTCTCTTTGAATGGTAATAGAGACATTGTGGCACAGAAGGGATTTGAACCCAGAAGCATGACACAGAGGCAGCCACAGGGAAAAAGACGTGTTTAGACGATTTGATCAAAAACCAGGAAAGGGTCAAAACCAGGAGATCAGTCAGAGTAGGGAAACCAGATGAGCGTCACGTGAATAATCATCAGACTGGGAAAAAGGCAGGCTTCACACAGGCAGGACCAGGCAGTTAGAACCCGGTGGAGGAAAAGTGAAAGTGAGCTATAAATTCTACTACTGGGCTATTCAGAGGAAATGGGAAGCAGGTGAGTAAGTGGGCAGGGGGGTCAGGTGGTAGGTGGGAAGGGGGTTACTGTAGGACAGGAGGGAGTGCCTCAGTCTGGGATCACATTACAGAATGAATGTAATAACCTGGCTGGAGCTGTGACAGTACTTTTTTTTTCGAGACAATAATCAACGATTGAATGGTTCAAATATACAAAAATATCAAATGCTTACATTCCTCCCATCATTGAGATGTGTGTGTGTGTGTGTGTGTGTGTGTGTGTGTGTGTGTGTGTGTGTGTGTGTGCACGCGCACCATTCAGGTGGATGTGGTGGTGTTTGCCACAGGGTACAACTACAGCTTCCCCTTCCTGCCCCCAGCTCTGCAGGCTAAAAGTGGTTACAGGCTGCGTCTCTTCATGCATGTGTTCCCTCCTGCGCTGGCCCGGCCTACACTGGCCGTGGTTGGCTTTGTCCACGGCCTTGGATCCATAACCCCACTGGCTGAGATGCAGGCCCGCTGGGCTACGAGAGTGTTTAAAGGTAAACTTGAATCTTAATTTACACCTGAAGTATTTCCTTAATCATTTGTTCACCCTTATCCACAGAGGTTGAATCATTTTAATGTGGCATTAAATATTTATGACCCATTGAAAAAGCCAAATAATTGTATTTTTTAACATCTGTTTTTCACTGAATTATGAAATTGAATACATATAAAGGAAATACATATAACAATATATACATTTTTTGTTAGATATGTTTTTATTTCTGCATTTTTAATCTTCCAAAGATCTCAAGTCTGATGGTGTGAGGTTTTTATTCATTCATTTTTTATTCACTCAACTCATTCAACCAAATTTTCCATAGGTTTAACAGACTTACCCTCTCAGGAAAAAATGCAAGAGGAAATTGACAAGGACACAAGAACAATGCATGAGAGGTAAGGAATTAAAGTAATCCACCACATTCCAGTAAAACAGTGTCTAGATCTTACATCGCAGCATACTTAGAAAGGCTGCTGCCATGAGAAAAGCATGACACTATTCCATGTAACTGTAGTGAAGCTAGTCTTTAGCTTTCTTCAGAAATTGAATTTTAAGTTATGTGTTAGCTTTGACCACGATGGCTCATGATTTTTTGCCCATTTGGCAACTTTTAAAACTCATCTGTTCATCCCTTCTTGCTTCTCCATCTCTTAGATATGCCTGCTCTGAACGCACCCCCATCCAGGTGGACTACATCCCTTACCTGGACTCCGTGGCAGAGCAGGTGGGGGTTCGACCAAACGTGCTGTGGCTCTTGATAAAGGACCCCAGACTGGCACTGCAGGTTTTTCTGGGCCCCTGCACGTCATATCAGTACCGTCTGACTGGGCCGGGCCAGTGGGCTGGAGCCCGTGAGGCCATTCTCACTCAGTGGGAGCGGGTGCTTCAGCCTTTCAGGACCAGAGTGTTACCAGAACCAGAGACCAGATCTCCTAAACAGAGCATCGTAGTGATTTTCTCAGGTGCGGTGCTACTGTGCTGCTTTTTCTTCAATAAACACTGCCACTCCTTCTCCTTTCCTCTCACACTCAGTAAATCTTAAAATGGTTCAGTGTTCAACCAGCATGGCTGAACTATATCAGTCTTGTCAAAGTCTACATGCTGGTCAGTTCACCTCTGGTGTGGTATGTGCCAGTGCGGTTAAACATTATGAGATAACTTGACTTTAAATCCAAGTAGGCTTAAGTCCTCCTCATTCTGAATACCCTCAATACCAAGTTCTACCACCGTAGTCTAGTGATCTTAACTGAATCACTCACTTAAGTCGCTTTATTGAGGTACAACATGACACAACACAAGCGACTCTAACTGGACTGAACTGACACCATGCTCTCGCCTGGCCTAACCTCTGACGTCTCCACGATGTCAAATATCCCTGCGAGCTGCAGGGAACAGTGCCACTACGACATAATCAATAGTACAAAAAAGCCCGAAAGCATAACAGCAGGAACTCTGAAACACAGTAACTTGCACAAAGGTGGCAACAAAACAATGAATAAGCTGTATCTGAAAAGGGTCAGTTCATTTCTATGTGGGGCAATAATTAACTTATGAAGTGAGCCTGTCAGTGACTATGTTTGTCTGTTTGCCAGCATTGATGGAGAACTTCAGGAGGCAGTGAAGACAGGTGTTTTTATGTTGATCTCAGTGCAATCAGACTAAACTGATATTCTCTTTATTAAGTAGAAACACTTCAGTGCAGGCGGGTTTACTTTGAAGAAAATGGTCCTGAAGTAGTGAATGTGGGAGAGTTCAGACACAGTGTCCATTACCTGGAATACAGCGCCATCTTGTGGCCTCTTTGTGTTACTTTAACTCAGAAACCCACCCATGATCAAGAGCTTGTGTTCAGCATTATGTAAGCTATTGTAAAGTTATGCCAATGAGGCCACCTGAGTCTTTGTATCTGTTTTTCTTCTTCTTCTTCTTCTTCTTCTTCTTCTTCTTCTTCTTCTTCTTTTAGCATTCTTCGTGTAACATTGAATATATCCATGTTACTAAAAAATACATTTGTTTCATTTTGGCATTTCTGTATTTGTCAGACTTTTAACCAGAAATAGATTTAAATAAATGTAAAATTCAGTGGTTGCTGTGTTGTGTCTCCATATCGAGCTTGTTTTGTTATGTATATTACCGTTGATGCATTCAGAACCATCCAAATTCACTGATAAATTTTCTAATTAAATTAATCAAATCTGACAGTTTGACAATATTTAATGGCGTAACAATACAACAGGACTGTGTGAGGTTTACATGATGTCGGAACAAGGACACATAATCTTATTTTCAAATAATGATTGACAAAACATATGAATGATAAACTGGAGAATAAGTGTCAAACCTGTCAGGCCTGCACATATGACGAATTTCTATTTAAAACAGAAAGAAATACATTTTTAGACACTCTCTTCGTAGACTACTTCTACATACAATATTTGTGCATTTTCCTCTTTTGCTTTTCCTCAACAAGACTAACTGTCCAAACAGTCTTCAACAGTAAGATTTGCACAGACCACTACAAACATTATTTTGCTTGAGTTATAATATTTTTAGACAAAATACAGCATTAAAATAAATACTGTAAATTTAAGTCCAGTTTAACTCTCATATTTTTCCACTGACTTAAATCAGATTCTGGCTGAATATCTGCAGAAATAACACTGAAATACGGCAAAAGGCAGCTGTGACTAATGAGCAACACTGCATGGTGTTTTCCTCTCACATGTGTGCAAGTATTTAAATAAAATCTAAAGATGTGGAAAATGAATTGAATACACAGTTAAAGAATGGTTCTTTAAATGTTCACTTATTCCTGAAACACACAAACTACCTGCTGACATAATAATCTCTATCACATTTCCCCAAAGCTTTTTGAAACTTTCAGCTGTAATTGCTTGTAATTGTACATTTTAATTTGACTTGCATCATTTACCATTGCCTTGCAGTATTTTATCAGTTATGTTACCTTTAAAAAATTCAATTAACAGACTAAAATGTGTAATTTGTGGTCTGTATGTGTGGTTCATGCAGTTTATGTTTATTTAAACACCACAAAGTGTATTCAGAATGAATATTACATAAAGGCTTTGTAGTTTGTCCTCAGAATAGACTGGGGACACATTTTAATGTATATTGTTTAAAAAACATTTCTATCAATACAAAAATGTTATTTAATCACTGCTTTAATAAAGTGACATCAGTGTAATGTTGTCCTGCTTTGAAAGGACTTTTTGATCAGTGTAGCTCCTCCTTGCAGACTTGCATTTCTTACAACATATGTGCTGGGAAATCATTTTGGAAGGGTGGAGGGAAATTATATAACCCTAAAAACAAGACCCTCTACAGACACTGGGCTTACCTGAAAATGTGTGACCGCTAACACTCCTTTTCATGGTTCCTGAGAAATTAATGTTTTGGCAACTCATCACAGCTTTAGAAGAACCATATCACCAAAAAATAAACATATAGAACTTAACATAAAGAACTCGGATAATTATGAGTTAGACTGGCATAAAGCTGAAGAAACCTGCTAAATTACTACAAAGATGCCATGTGAGCAAGAGGTGGTTCAAGCTCTTTTAAAGCTGCAAGTGGCACTTAGCAAAATTTCAGAAAGCTCTAGATAAGAAAATAATACTTGCTGGGCTATGTTTCAAAGCTGCAATGTGCATTTGAAAACAAAATAAATTGGAAACAGGTTTAAAGATGAAAAGAGATGCTCTCAACATATGGAAACTGTTATTAAAGCTGCACGTTCCACCAGTGCTGCATGTTGACATGATAAAATGGCAGTAAGACTGAAATAGTGCTTCAAAGCTGCAAAAGCTGTTAGAACAGAAGCATCATGTGACTGCTGGGAGATCATGTGCTTGAGTTGAAAGACTGCAGTGTCTGTTCCTAATTGTATTTTCACCTTGTCTTAAACATGATAGGAGAAGAGTCTTGCTGAGGCGTTGTATACGTGTAGATTAATCATATGAATTTGGAGACCCTATTTCAGATGAATCCTGTCTAAGATTTTGTAAATGAAATGCTGTTTATTTCTGTATGTAAGCACATATATTTTCAGTTCGTACTGAGTTTGGAGGTTGCACTTTGTCTTCTGTTTTGCCACGTTTTGCATCATCTTGGTATTTATTAAACAGGGACCACTCACCACCATAATCACTCCAGTGACACTGTGACCCCCCTGTGTGAGAACCTGTGTTACTTCTGTATGTATGAACAAAATATTATGATTATAGTGCATTTTCCAGTCATGCTGGTATTCTTTGATAACTCCAGAAATCATGATTAGACCAATAATTCACTTCCTCAGAGAGTTTTGTTCAACTCGTTTTCTCATGTTGTCGCTTGCTTTGAGGACCCACAGTGGATCAATCATCAATCTGCCCTGTCTGTATGCTAAACTCTGAGTTTTAGTCCATTCTTCATGTCTCCCTGTGAAGAAGAGGTAAGGCTGATGCATGTTCATGTAGGTGTTGGTATAGTTTGCACTTAACTTAGCCAGATAAGACCTTCATGCATGTGCTTCTGTGTTAATGAGAGAAGCAGTGCTGTAGTGTAATCTACATGTACTGAAATATTGTGCTTCAAGACAAATTAGAGTAATTTTCATGCAAAAACATTTTATGGATCCAGGTGCTCCAACAGGAAGATTTGCTGCTTTGTTTGTGGAATAATTTTCATTTATTTTTAATAATGTTGAGGTTTGGACTACTGGTTGCCAGAACAAGCTTTGGGCTCTGATTTCTGATGAAATTTCTCACTATTTTCATAATTTTTACAAACCAAACAGCAGATTAATCCATAAATAATCATTATTTGCAGCCCTGTACAAAATAATTCAAAATTAGCTCCACCTCAACTAACTACAACAGTAAACTCCTGATTAATGCATGAATAATGATAATCTAATCATATAATATTCTGCGTATAGTCACAGGGAACACTTTTCTACATACTTTAAGCACATTTTCCTGAGTATTCTTGTGTACTTTTTAAAGTAACATAACAGTGTGAACAGCACAAATCACAACTCTGATCTTTTCTGATTTCAGTGACATTTATATGTGTCCTAAACCGGGTAAAGGTCTGATCCTTTTGCAAAGCAACATCAGTGGCCTCCATGTTTACTCCTGTAGGACATCTTTGTTATTGTCACTGTGCATGGAGTCAGTTCAGGACCTCGACCATTTCACACTGGAACATGACACTGGCCACAATAATGTGAACAGTCAAACCAAAAAAAAAAAAAAAAAAGAAAAAAGGATCTGAGTAATGAAGAGTAATGAAGGGTAATGAATCCGAATTGAGCGCGTGGGCCTCCAGTGTGAATGAAATCTTGGCAGAAAAGGTACAGATGGAACTGACTAATTGCTGGTACTGTTACAGCTGCGCAGACGTGTCAGGCCCATTCAAGCAGGGGGTGCATGTGTCACCCAGATTTTTTATTTCTGCATTATTTTAAATATTTTTATTTTATTTAATGACTTTTATTTCTATAATTTGCTGTTCTGATCTTTTTACATTTCAAGTCAAATGTATTATTCTAATTCTGGCATAGATCAGACCGAAAAAACTCACAGCCCCCCCTTCCCTGTGGTTTTGGTTTCTTCCAAAAGTTGCAGGGTGAAGTCGGTGCCCATCAGCATATACGCGCTGCAGAAAGGCCACATAGCGGTGGTGCGCATCACTTCTGGAGGAAATAAAGGCTCCGTCTTAACGGTGTGTTGCTGAAGTGGTTAGTAGAGCATCCGTGTGTGAAAGTGAAGTGCGATTAGCTATGCACGTTTAATTGCATTTGAGAAATACGGGCATAGTTTTAGTTTTTCCAAGATTGATTAGTGCCAGATGTTAGTGTCCATCACTCAGCTCGGCTGTTCCCCTGCAGTCGTGGCAGAGAGGACACAGGACGTGAACATGGACAGAGCTGATGATTCCTTTTGGAGTCTTGAAGACGTAAATGTGGGCCTAAAAGTTACAGGTTATTTATACTTGGGACAGTGGTGCTGATGACCAATCCTATGTCCTGTTATCTATGTTCTCTAAATTAACTTACATCCCAGATTTAGTCATTTGTATGTGAATTTATGTCCCTCAGACTTTTTGGGTGGAGCAGAAAAGGGTTTAGCTCTTTCTCAAGGAAAATGGCAGCAGTGTAGAAGCTGGTGAATCATTTTCAGTAAACATGAAAGCATGAATGACTGATGTGAAAATGTCTGAATGAATACACAGAATTCACCCTGAAATAAAGTGGAGCAACAAAAACTGATTGAAGTTTCAAAATAATCCCCTAAAAGTAATTGAATATACATGTCAAATTGCAGGAAGTTGCGGTTTTGTTTTGTTTGTTTTTTGTTTGTTTTCTCTGAGGAAGGACCCCCATCCCCCCTGCTCTAATTATGCCTCCCCAGAATTTCGGCTTGCTTGACGGCCCTGCAGCTGTCTCAAATTTCTTCTGCGTAAACATCTGTTCAACTCAATTCTGACAAAATGGTATTGATAGAGCCATTGTTCTTTAAAATGGGATGAAACTTAAATCTGGTGCTAATTCGTCGCAACCCTTGATTGACTCAAGCAACTTAAAAGGCCGTCATTTATAAGCAAATTGATCAGAACACAATGGGTGTGAAACTGCTTCACATCACATCATTTCTTCCTGCTCCAGTTCTGACCTCTCTATCAGATCCGAGTCCTCGCTTCTGTCACTCGTACGTCCTCTCCAGCATGGTTCAGAAGGTGGCCGTGATCGGTGCAGGGACTTCTGGTCTCACCAGCATCAAGACCTGTTTGGATGAAGGTCTGGAGCCCACCTGCTTTGAGAGCGGCCATGACATCGGGGGTCTCTGGAGATTTAAGGTGAGAGACGATGCTTTTATATAAACACTTGAACATGACAAGCTCATATTTTCTCTTCATCATGCACTCATACTCATTTATATATTAACCTGTGTAGGAATGCACATGTAAATCTGACAGTAAATTCAATTAAATAAAACACCCACAGATCTTATGTTGGAAGATTACTGATGCTGAAAACTGGCGGTGGTAGGCGGTAAGGGTCACTGAACACCAAAACAACCAGACGCGAAACAGTTTCTTCCCACAAGCGGTCGGCCTGATGAGCAGTTAGCAGTCATACAGTGTCCCTCTGACACCCAAACATCCACTGAGTGGCCATTATAATCCATTAATGCACAGATCTTAACATCAGCATTCACTGTCACTACCAACTTAAATAAGAAATAATAAAAAATGTCTGCCGCTATCTGCGCTCCTTTCGTCTTTCTCCAGGAGAAGCCCGAGCTCGGACGTGCCAACATCTATCAGTCGGTGGTCATTAACAGCTCCAAAGAGATGATGGCCTTCAGTGACTTCCCTCCACCGGCTGAGCTCCCAAACAACATGCACCACTCGGAGGTGCTGCTGTATATGCGCCTCTATGCTCAGGCCTTCAAACTGCTGCAACACATACACTTCCAGGTTAGTGGCCTAAAGGTGATAATAAGCTCAGGTACATTTTTTACATGGAGTAAAGCTTATAAGCCTGCCCAACAGATGATGATGCACCTCCCAACCTGCAAGGAAAATCTAACGATACATTCTGGTTATGGCAGATACGTGGTGAATTATGAGTCCTGTACCCTTTTTTGCATGATATTTGGGCAATTAAGGGCAATATCACCCAAATATAAGCAACATGGACACAACTGATTTATTCATGTTTTCAGATGATGAAACACAGCAATGAAATATGCTTGTTTTTTCTATTATTCTTATTGTTGCGCACAAGTACATATCCGTGTGTTGAAAACCATTTATTAAATGTTTGCATACTGCTTATAAGGGCTAAATAGAGGATTGTGTGTGTGTCTCAGACTACTGTGGTCAGTGTGAGGCAGAGGACAGATTTTGCTGAGACAGGCCAGTGGGAGGTGGAGACAGAGAAGACAGAGGGTCAGAGGGAGACTCATGTTTTTGATGCAGTGCTGGTCTGTACTGGACACTTCACCCAACCTCACCTGCCCCTCAGAGACTTCCGAGGTACCATAAGACTTCCTTTCATTTTTATTGGCCTCTTAATGAAATGGCCAGTTATGCTGCACATGAGAAAATTTGTCTTTTCACTTTGACTCAGGTATTTCTTGTAACAGATCTCAATAAAATCTCCTAATTGAATACAAGCTGTGGATTCTGATGGTTTTTTAACAATTGTTGTTTCAGGTATAGAGAGCTTTGAAGGCAGATATTTCCACAGCTGGGATTACCGCAACGCTGAGGATCTAGAGGGCAAAAGAGTGGTGGTGATCGGGATTGGGAACTCAGGAGGTGATATTGCTGTGGATATCAGTAGAGTTGCTGAGAAGGTACAAAACTGAACTGCAGTCCTGTACTTTTGTGTCCTTTTCATATAGAGCAGTGTTGCTTCCAAGCAGCAACCTCGGGGGATGAAAAATGAAGTAGTGCCAAAAACTGCAGTTCCTCAAATGGCCACCTGAGGCTGACTCCAAAATCGAGTCAATCCCCATAGAACCCCATGTTAAAATGCACAACTCTACAGCCGAAATAAACACGTTTACAACCTGGTACAGAAAACAGTTTTGGTCTCTGTAGCTAATATCTCGTTCATGATGACTATATGAGCTGTGAATTTTAATATAACTCACTTGTTAAAATCATATTAAGGCTTAAAGTTATGCACATTTATGGGCATGGCCTCTATGAGTGACAGCTAACTGCTAGGTTTCAGCAACCATGACATGACGGAGACAATGTTCACGTTAAATACAGTTTATGGTTGCTTCCTGTTAAATAATTTTTTTTTAATAATCCAAAAATCTGTAAAAGCTGGGAAAGTTAACCGTCTATGTGCTGACCTGACCTGCAGGTGTACCTCAGTACCAGGAGCGGAGCGTGGGTGGTCAGCCGTGTGGGAGAGGGTGGGCTCCCGGCTGACCTTGTCGGGACTTCTCGGATGGATATGATGATCCAGAAGCTCTTCCCCTCGTGGATCAACAGGATGTTGGAGAAGAAGCTGAACGCAGCATTTGACCACAAACTATATGGCCTGAAACCAAAACATGGGTAACAAGATCTTAGCTCAATTGAGTGGTCGACATTTCAGTGAAGTGATTAATTTTAAGTACACAACTAAAAAGGCGACATCCTGTACTGCAATTTGAAAGTAATGGCAGAACATTCAACATACTGATGATTTTGCTGGTTGTGCAGACTTTTCAGAGCACTCAAAATGTATAGTTTGTCCTGCAGGTGGCAGCAGAGGAAAGCTTGGTGTTCAAAGTTTTTATATTTCTTCTGCACAGTTGCAACTACAATGCCTGAACACAACATGACTAATGCAGAACGTAGAATTTTTCTTTTTCGCAGAGGTCACTGAGTGCAGACATTTCAGTCATCTTATATAGACTATCCATTTTAAAGTTTTAGCTCTCATGCACTGCAGTTAAAAAGAGAGTGTATTCACATGTGCACCAGTGAAACATTTGGCCTGATGACGGTGCAAGAAGATACTGTAGATCACCTGGGTCCCAACTGTTCATAGTGCAGGTTTAAATGCCACAATAAAAAAAATGCATTAGTAATAAAGGAGTATGAACAAGATAACAACATAACGTAACACAGCTCTGCGGCCTTTTTGTCAGATTTTATGCACAGATCCCTGTTGTGAATGACGACCTGCCGGCTCGGATCATCTCGGGTCGGGTTCAGGTGAAACCAAATGTGAAGGAGTTCTGTGGGTCCAGTGTGGCGTTTGTCGATGGGAGCATTATAGACAAGGTGTGTATTTGTACAATAATGTGACATGTACGCGTCATATCATGTAGAAAAATGTCCTGTTGTGTTCAATGCTGTGATATGGCACCATCCAGTTTTGGACTCTCCTTCCTTTTTCTGCACACAGAACTTTATTTTAAGTTTATTTTTTCATGTGTGAGTCATTCAGGTGGATGTGGTGGTGTTTGCCACAGGGTACAACTACAGCTTCCCCTTCCTGCCCTCAGCTCTGCAGGATAAATGTGGTTACAGGCTGCGTCTCTACAAGCATGTGTTCCCTCCTGCACTGACCCGGCCCACACTGGCGGTGGTGGGCTTCATCCACGGCCTTGGGGCTATCAACCCTCTGGCTGAGATGCAGGGCCGCTGGGCCACAAGAGTGTTTAAAGGTAAAGTACAACACCGGAGCTAAGTTTTATGCACATGTGTGCCGACGTCTTGAGAAAATATCCTGACAGTGAAGGCATTCATCACGACACAGGATGTTTTATCATTTTTGGTAATTACTGATCCATCTAGCTACAGGCTACATGATGGGCTTCGCAGCTATGCCAATCTATTTTTTACAACTGAGGTCTCTGAGACCACAAACAGACGTAATGTTTCATTTTCTGCAGCTGATTTTTTAATCAGTTCAAAATGTCAAATATTCATGAGCAATTCTCATAAAATCAGTGAGAGTCATGAAGTGTCAAACAGAGCTGAGCTGTTAAAGAGAAACAGATCATTAGTGTAAGGACTTAAGATTTTTTTTGGTTTTCATGCAGGCTTATTGACCCTCCCCTCAGAAGAGACCATGATGAATGAAATAGAGAAAGACACAGTAACAATGCATCAGAGGTAGGAAATAAGATGAATTGTGGAGTCAATTATTTTCATTATCGATTAATCTGACTGTTATTTTCTCGTTTAATCCTTTGGTCTATTAAACATCAGTGAGTAGTTTTTTTTTTTTTTGTTTCTCTCTGTTAGGTTTGCCTGCTCAGAACGTAACCCCATCCAGGTGGACTACGTCCCTTACCTGGACTCTCTGGCAAAGCAGGTGGGGGTTCGGCCAAACATACTGTGGCTCTTGCTGAAAGACCCCAGACTGGCACTGCAGGTTTTTCTGGGTCCCTGCACTCCTTATCAGTACCGACTGACTGGGCCGGGCCAGTGGGCTGGAGCCCGTCAGGCCATTCTCACTCAGTGGGAGCGGGTGTTCCAGCCTTTCAGGACCAGAGTGGTACCAGAAGCAGAGACCAGAACTTCTTCTAAACGGAGCATCATGATGATTTTCTCAGGTGCAGCATTACTGTGCTGCGTCTACTACAATAAACACCCTGTCTCCTCTTTCTTATCTCCTCTGTCATTCTTCAGCTCTCCTCAGTAAGCTGCATGATCATGTGCATGAATGATAACATGATGATACATGCAGGCAACCGTGAAGCCGCACACTACAGCACACTCTCTTTGTCAAAGTGCATGTTTTTACACTGTACTAATTTGGTAATTTGAATGAGGAATAAAGCTTTTAAAATGGTCTGTGCAGTGATCTGAACATACTCAATGCCTTTGCTTCATGCTCTCTCTCGTAGCCTTCTTGGCAGCCACTGGAAGGTTTGCACAAACCACTTGCTTACTGCTCTACATTTGATAAAATTATGCACATTCAGATCTATTGGGCTTCATGCTTGCAGGAGCCAGGCCTGATTTTGGCCTATAGAAGACAAGAGGCTCTATTGCACCATGTGTTTGCATAAGAGTTTAGATATGATTAATATGTGACCTTCATTTTTCAGTAATGCATTTGGTTTGTCATGCTAAACAAAGAGGTCTTACACAAAATGAACATGTTAATTAACATATCTCATGCAAAGATAGCACAAGGAATTATCCTACTGCACCATTTTAAAGACTTAAGGTGTAAATTGTTGGTGTGTGTTTAATGTAAATACAGAGAAATGACAATTTCATACTACTACTGAGAATTATTTTGTGTTCACAATGATTTAGTATGACATCATTACAGAGGATGAGGGATGTCCTCTGCACAAAGACATCATGGACTCTTGTATCATTACGGAGGATGAGGGATGTCCTCTGCACAAAGACATCATGGACTCTTGTATTGAATGAATTAATAAGTTGAAGCTGTCCACACTGCATTTTGTTTATCGGCCTATAGTTGCTTGTTCTTTCAGAAACACCTTTATTTACAGAGTATGTGTACACGTACAAGATAAGATAAGATCTTTACTTTATTCATCACCACACAACATGCACAATGTTTTTTTTGTGGAGGATACCTCAGGTGAACACAGGGAGAACATGCAAACTTTTTCCTAAAGGGCAGCAGGCACCAAGGGCATGGTGGAGGACACACCCCCAGCACCCCAGGCAGGAATCGAACCTACGACCTTCTAGCTGTGAGGCGACAGTGTTACCACTTGTTCCACTGTTCCACCCAGTGCAAGACCTGACCTTGTTTTTGTCATGTCTGTCATCTCACTTACACATGAATACAAATAACAGCTAAGAGTAAAGACAAATGAAGAATCTCAATCTCAAATATTATCATGAAATATTTGTGGAAAAATCTTTTTTGTGTTTCAAAAGGTGTGGCTGCATTAGACAGACACAAACAAATACAAATGATTTTTTTTGTTTGTTTATTGTTTACAAGAAAAACTAACAAAACTAAATTCTTGACAGTTTCAATATGTCAGTTCCCAACATTGTCGGTATCAAAGTCAACAAATAACAGAGAATGTGTTCAAAACTGAACAAAAAATAAATAAAGCATCACATCATCAAATTAATATTTAGTAGTCTTTCCATTAGCACGCAGTAGAGCTCTAATCCTGGCTGGCATGTTCCCTATGAGCCTTTCACACTGTTGAGGGGTAATCTTGTCCCATTCTTCTTGAATTACTGCTTTTAATTCTTCTAAATTCTTTGGTTTACGCTTTGAAACAGACCTCTTGATAATCCACCACAGATTTTCAATGGGGCTCATGTCCGGGGATCGAGCTGGCCACTCTAAGACCTGGATACTGCGCTCCTGCAGCCAAGTTCTACTGGCCCTGGATGTGTGGCAAAGAGCATTATCTTGTTGAAACATCCAGTTTTGACCTTGACGGAACAGTGCACGTGCAGAAGGGAGTATGTGGGTTTCGAGAATGGCACAATACCTGGCAGAGTTCAATGTGCCATCACAGACAGTGAGATGACCAACACCAGCAGCACTCATGCATCCCCAAACCATGATACTGCCTCCACCATGCTTGACAGTAGGTACTGTACATGCTGGAGATAATGCTTCGGTTAGGTTCCTTGTTTTAGCCATTTTTGTCTCTGAAGAACTTTCAGATGTGCTGGCTTTATATAGACATGAAGCACGGCAACAAAAATTGTGTCTTTTAATAAAAAGCAGGACCTTCATCAGTGGATCACTGGTACCAAAATGACCCAATAGTCAAAATTTCTTTTGTATTTTTATGGAACCAATCAATTTTTAGTTTTTAATGGCTTTTTTATTATTTGTTTAGTATTTTGGCTGTGAGTGTATTAAAAGAAATTGCACTTGAAGACCGAAAAGTGATTCTTAATGCAATATTTCACAAATGCATGGGGTGTCTGAAAACTTTTTTCCACCATATATATATGTGTGTGTGTGTGTGTGTGTGTGTGTGTGTGTATGTATATAAGTATACACACACACACATATGTATGCATGTGTGTGTGTGTGTGTGTGTGTGTGTGTGTGTGTATGTGTGTGTGTGTGTGTATATATATATATATATATATATAGTACAAATAGTGCAAAAAAAAAAGAAATAGTGAAAGGATATGCATGAAGTGGATTATGAACAGTATAAACTCTTCATCATGTAGGAACATGTACATGTTGAATGTGTATTTTCAGCTGTTAAAAAAATGTCTGATGAGGGTGAGTGGATATTTTAAGGTATTTAATAACTTTTCACGCTGTCTGCAGAACTAAAGGAATCACTGCGCTGCGAGACATTTTACAGCTTCTCACCTGAAAACCAGCAGATTGAGACACAAGCTTAAACTCAGATCGTGGCTCCCTCAGCGTGTCTGGCACATTTTGTCAGAGCTAACCAAACTTTGAATTCTTGGAACCATGAACCTCTGAATAAATCATTAATTCAAGCAGTTGGAAATCAGTTCACCAGAAACAACCACAACATTTACTTTCGTCTTGACCTAAACCTTTGATTTATTAAAGAAGACTTCGGCGCAGAAAGTGAGAAACTTATGGATTACTGACCTGAGGAATGAGGAGACTTCATGTACGTGTGTATGCATAATGCCAAGTCTAAACATGACCTACTGTGGGCTGTGGCTGCCTGTGGGCTCTCTGACCTGCAGTTTTTAAACATAACACTCATACAGATATCGACCCCTGACTGTGCACTGCAGCTCACATTAAAGCTTTATCTTTGTGCCTTTTCACCGGTTAAGTAACCATGACGCTGCGGTGAGTCAAGGGTCAGCTCAGGGGAGTCATAAACGCACACAACCCCGCTGTATGTCACTCCGCCCTCCGCACAGTTGCATGCAGCACGAAGAAGCGTTTCCGTCTTCAGACCACAGCAGGTAAAAAAAATGCAAGATGCAGAAAGTTGAATACCTTTGAGTGCATCTAATGTTTGAGGACGCAACAGTTGCAGTTGAGTTACAGCGTGAACGCCCGCGCAGTCACGCGAGATTCTTTGGGTTCGATGGCAGGTTTAGTGTGCCGAACGGTTTGCTTAACATTTGCAATGTTAATACGCGATTTGGAGTCACATATTGACTCGTGTTGAACTTTGCTTATGCTACGTGTGTGTGCGACACAGATCCAAGATAGACAGACATGTCCACAACCCAACAACAGCAATTAGAGGAAAAGCGAGCGACGACTGTTCACAACAGAGGAGCCAAACACTACTAATGTCTGCGCGTTTAACACATGCATGTTCTTATGAGGGGATAAGGTTTTTAATATGGATAGTCTCTACCTTAAATATATATATACACATTGGGGGTCTCTGGAAATTTAAGATGAGGGACGATGCTTTTATAAATATATAAATATATACATATAAATATCTTTAGCAACACGCCGAAGTAGGGAAAAAAAACCCCGGAAAAGTCATGGCCAAGTTCCTGTTATGTCCACCTCCATGGAGACATCTGCTTGTTTACGGATAAATGGAGCTGCAACAGTTAATCAATTAGTTGTAACAAGTTTTAAGGAAAAAAGAGTCCAAATTCTCTGATAGCTGCTTCTAAAATCTGAATACCGTTGTTTTGTTTTCGTTTTTTTGTTTTGTTTTGTTTTTGTTTTTTTGTTTTTTTGCTTTTTTTTTGGGGGGGGGGGGGTTCACTCCTCTGTGACAGTTTGTCTACATTTGAAAATTACATTTTTTGACATTTCATAGACCAAACAACCAATCAAGTAATCAAGAAAATGATCAATGGAAATAATGGTTAGTAGCAGCCTTACACACAGAGCACTTTCAGTCACATGTAATCGTATAAAGGAAATTATTACATGGGCTCAGGAACACTTTGTGAATCCATTGTCAGTAAACACAGTTAATTTGTAAATGATTGCATTCTGTTTCTATTCTTGTTTTACAGAGTCCCAACTTATTTTGATTATAGTCGGTAAGAACTGCGTAATAAGCACTGAAAGTAGGCACCATGTCTGCAGTCAGTAACGAAAAAATTGTACCTTGACGAATTTTCTTTTCAATTATATTTGTAGCTCCTTGAATGTGTCTTCTTCTTCTCTATTAAAGCATTTT